>JAPEIY010000028.1:7545210-7556924 GCA_026122135.1 Cathorops aguadulce | reverse complement strand
CCCGGGGCTTGAACCCAGGACCTTCTTGCTGTGAGGCGACAGCGCTAACCACTACACCACCGTGCCGCCCCTTATAGTATACTTGCTATACTTATACTGAAGCATACTTAATAAAATGAACTTTAAGTATACTACTTTTTGCTAAGGGCTGGTGAAACAAAAAAAGCTGAGATTCGACTTTTACAAAGACATGGCTGGAGCCCTGTGTGCCTGACCGTGCCGTCACACCCGAGGGTTTCACTGTTTACTGTCAAGACAGCATGAAAGACTCAGGCAAGTCAAGGGGAGAGGGTGTGTACTTTATGGTTAATTCTTCATGGGCCATGGATGTTTGAGTCTTTGCAATGCACGGCTCTCCAGCTCTGGAGCTGCTGACCATTAAAGTTGGACCCTTTTATCTCCCTAGGGAGTCAGTGCTCCTCTCAGTTGTTTATATCCCCCCACAAGCTGGAAAATCTTTGGCTCGGGACAAACTGTATGGCATTATTAACGGACAAGAGAAAGCATACCCAGAGGCAGCATTTATTGTGTTAAGAGACTTCAACAAATGAAGAAGGTTCTCCCAAAATACCACCAGCACATTACCTTTCCTACCACAGGTGATCAGAGACTGGGGTTTGTTACACCACATTCAAGAACTGTTACAAACCCCTTCTCCACTCTGCTTTTGGAAAGGCAGACTATTGTTCTGTATTGCTGCTGGCTGCATACAGTCTGAAACTTAAACAGGTTTTCAAGCACATCTACAAATGGGAAAATGAGGCTGAGGGGGTCTTACAGAACTGCTTTGAGATAATTGATTGGCAGATGTTTGAGAATGCAGCTGATGACAACATTGGTGAATTTGCATACTCTTTCATAAGCTATATAAGGAAACACATTGACATGTTGTTTCAAAACCACTGTCTGCACATACCCAAACCAGAAACCCTGGGTTAATGGTGAACTTCACGCTAAGCTCAAAGCATGGACCTCTGCCTTCAACTCAGGTAACCCTGATGCCTACAAAGCAGCCAAATATGATGACTTTTGGAGGTCATTCGAGCTCTGACAGTTCCTCAACCTCAGCTGCATCACTGCAGTTCATAACTGGTCTCAGATGTGCATTTTTTTTTTTTATCTTTTTTTTTTATTAATCCTGCTTGTGCAGTCATTATTTATGCCCTTACCAACCTGTGATATTTTCTACAAAATTTACTTGGTTTTATTTCCCAAAATATAAACAAACTAGTACATTAATGACATTTAGCAGATGCTCTTATCCAGAGCGATGTACAACATACCCAGAGCAGCCTGGGGAACAATTGGGGGTTAGATGCCTTGCTCAAGAGCATTTCAGCCATTCCTGCTGGTCCAGGGAATCAAACCGTTGACCATTTGGGCCCAAAGCTGCTTCTCTAAATATTAGGCCATGGCTTCCCCCATAGTAACTTATTTTAAAATACTGCAACCCTGACCAGGCAGTTACTCAGGCTGAATGATTGAATGCTGCATGTGTGCACACCTCTAATATCAACCAGATGACCTGTGAACCTTTATGGCAATCTTTCTAGAAATTACATGATACATCAACTACAATAACAAAACTAACAGTGTACCTCTTATTCATATCTGTATTTATATTAATTTAGAACAAATTATCTGATCATTCCAAATGATGATACTTATTCTAACTGAAACCTTACATTTTGTTTCTTTTTGTTAAGCTTGAGTCAAATGAATTCTTGAAATATTAGATTTTTTTTTTAATTCAAATCAGATTATTACCATCTCCAACTTTTTTTGAGGAAGTTCTGTTTTTATGTCTGTTTGTTTGTCTGTTCCCAACATAACTCAGAAAATAATGAACATATTTTCATAACATTTTGATGAAAGGTGAGCCATAGGCCAAGGAGCTGCATCAACAGCTTCTACTCTATTGATCCAGCCAACAAAGAACTGCCATATGTCCTCATGTGGGCAGGGAGGTAGCTACACTGATCTTAGAAATGGCTGATGTGAGACAGTCCTTCAAAAGGGTCAACCCTTACAAAGCTCCAGGTCCAGATCATGGCTTGTGCCAACCAGTTGGTGTGGAGGAGTTCACTAAGATCTTCAATCTCTCCCTGAGATAGTCTGTGGTCATCACCTCCCTCATGGCATCCACCATCATCCCTGTCCCTAAGAAATCAGGGATCACCTCTCTGAATGGCTACTGCCTGATTGCACTGACATCACTCTCATTAAGTGCTTCAACTGGCTGGTAAAACTCACATTTGCTTCTCCCTCCCTGACACCTTAGATCCTCTTCAGTTCACTTACAGATCAAATAGGGCTACGGAGGATGCTATCACCTTGGTGACATACACACTGCCCTCACCCACCTGGAAAAAGGGAAAACATATGTGAGAATGCTCTTCGTTGATTAGATTTGGGCAATCAACACCATTATCACTTTAAAACTTGTCTCCAAGCTTGATCATCTCAAACTGGGGACATCAATTTGCAGATTGATTTTTTGACTTTCAGGTGGGTAGAACCCAAGTGGTGAGAATTGGCAGCCACCCTTCCTCCTTGCTGATCCTGAACACAGGTACACCACAGGGCTATGTGCTCAGGCCCCTCTTGTAGTCCTTGTTCACTCATGACTGTACTGCTAAACACAGCTCCAACATCAACATTAAGTTTATTGATGACACAATCATCTTGGGCCTCATTATGGACAATGATAAGACAGCATACAGAGAAGAAGTGAAGTCATTAACTAGCTGGTGCCAAGACAACAACCTCTTTCTCAATGTCAGTAAAACTAAGGAGATGGTAATGGATTACAGGAGACAGCAAGGGGTGTCATACTGGCCCATCTACATCAGCAAAGCTGAAGTTGAAATGGTCAGCAGCTTCAGGTTCCTTGGAGTGAACATCATGGAGGAGTTCTCTTAGACACTGTGGGTAGGAAAGCTCATCAGTGGCTCTGCTTCCTGAGGAGGCTGAAGAAGTTTGGCATGAACACCAACATCATCTCAAACTTCTATAGGTTCACAATCGAGAGCTTGCTGATGGGCTGCATGTATGGTATGAGAGCTCCTCTGTCTACAGCCAGAAGTCACTACAAAGAGGAGTGGAGGTGGAACAGCACATCATTGGCAAGAGTCTCCCTGCCATTCAGAACATCTACTGTCGACAGTGCCTCCGGAAGGCACATCATGAAGGACCACAGTAACCCAGCATGCCATCTGTTCTTCTTGTTACTGTCTGCCAGGTGATATAGAAGCATGGTTGTATGGATTACCAGACTCAAGAACAGTTTTTATGCCGGCCATTAGACTTCGTAACTCTAACAACAAAACACTGCCCATTGCACTATTTACCAATATACCATAAAACTCTATTTAATCTATCTGTAATGTTAACTGTACAACCACCAATCGGTATGAGTATTTATTTTTCTTCACCCAATATGCAATTATTGGTACTCACATGTGTCACTTTCTCCAATGTTTAATACTGGTGCTTGTGCTATGATTTTCTCCTAAATGCTCACATTTGAACTTTTCCTTCTTGTCAGAGTCCTTCTGCCTCCACTAGTCCTTGGCCACCCTTGGTTAGCTCTCTATAACCATAATGTGGACTAGCACACTGACAAGGTGATCACTTAGAGTCCTCAATGCATCTTTGTTGCCACAAGTTGGCCTGTTCCCCAGTTGGTTCAACAGTATCCCAACCATCCACAGGGACCCTCTTCTCAGTTTTTCCTCAGCCTTTCCAGCCATCTTTCCCCAGTCCAAACTGAATATCATGGCCTAGGGGAGGTGTTCAGCAAAGCCTGGTATCTCTCCCTACTGCTGCACTGCCTTTATCACTGCTGGATTGACCTCCTCGCAGGGGCTCCACTTCCCCAACAAACTCTACAACTTGCTCCGACACAAAAAGGAGGTGATGGAGACATACATCTATGAGGCTGTGGCGGCTGGGATCATTTGTCCATCTTCTTCACCAGTGGGATCTGATTTCTCCTTTGGGGTAAGAAATATGATTTGCTGTGCCCATGTGTTTATTGCTGTGGTCTTAACAGCTTCACTTTTAAGAAGTATGCCCTTCCTCTCCTCAGTTCAACCTTTGATCCATGCCATGGTCCAATCAGCTTTACCAAGTTATGACCTGTGGAATGCTTACCATCTGGTCAGGATTTGGAAGGGGGTGAAAGGAAGACTGCCTTTGTAATGGAAACTTCTAATAAGCACTTCAGAATGCTTAGCAGTTGTCTTTTCAGTTATTTATTATAGTAGATCATATAAAACAGATATATAAAATAGGAAAGGAAAGAGAAGCAGAAGACACCACTTCAATGATGCCGAGAGTATGTGCACTCTCAGTTGTGTTTTAGTGGCTGTTATCTATTATACTCTAAAGGCATTCGCTTACTGCTTGCATCTGTACATGATTGGCTCAAGATTTTCTATGAAGCTTTGTTAAAGCATGCTCTGGGGTGTGCAGAAACTCAGACACCCTGCTTACCACCAGCCAAGGCTAAAAAAAGGTGATTACAGCATGTGGAAAACAACTCTTTTCAGTACACTAGGCCATTCAACACACAAACACAGAGATTAAAAATGTTCATCCATTAAATTTCCCTCACAGTTGCAAAGATAAATCCAGCCTAAAACAGCAAGTATTGAACTCACAACCTCATTGGTCACCTCCTTGTATTTATCTACTTATTTGATCGGTGTTTCACGCAGTACTTAAAATTGTCACTTGTATGATGGTGATACCAGGCTTATTGTAGGAAAACACAGGACCGTGTCCCCAGCAAACTCATGACAACCTTGTTATGCTAAATATATGCATGTTTATAAACAGCCTAACTGCTAGGTTGTGCAGGCATAACATGTTTTACTACAGTACCTTGTTAACACATTATATTAACAATGCATTTTTGTCTTCTGTGTTTTATTAGGTAACAAAGGACAAATAAAAGCACATAGAACTAAGGACAAGGGGACAATATTCAAATCCACAATGGTTTAAGGAGAAGAAAGACTGCATAACAGCCAGCAATGCCAAATGATGCTGTGGCAAGGCAACAGCAACAATAGTCAAAAGTTTGATCTTTGTTGGCTAACCAAGGAAGACATCTGTGTTAAGTTGGTGCAGAGAGAGACGGCCACACAGGTTATAAAGTTTATCCTTTTACTTGTCTGTTAGGGAACATAGGCATCTCGTGCACTCGCAGGTGCGTAACTCATATCTCCTATGCTAGATTCCCTATATGCCCCCTATACATCATTACGTCACTATCTATGTATTTAAGCCAATCACACAACATCCCCCTTTGTAAGAAATATCTGCAGGATATTATTTAAACTAAGGTAAGTACACATATGTTTTAACTAAAAATTCAGGACTCTTATTTTAAAGTGACACGATGCTTAAACTGCTTAAACTTCAGAATACTGCTGTCTAAAATCACACATTAACTGTTTTTAACTCAAACCGTTTTAACTTAACATTTAAACTGCCTTCTTTAAACTGTATTCAAGTGAACAATAAAGACAACAATAAAGCTCTGCATTTTGCTTTATAAATCCAGTCTCTTTGGTTTAACTATTTCTCTGCCACTCCTGGTTCTGGTGACAGTCTCCGAGTTAAGAGGTGGCTGTGGCGGTACAGGCAGGGCCTGTTGGGGAGGTGAGTGCGCTTGAGCAGGACCCTCTGGTGCACTCTGTTGACTGGCTGTGTCCTCTAGAGGTAAGAGGTGCTTTCTGTTCCTGCGCATAACTCCCTGTGGTCCTTCCACCAGATACGATCTGGGGAATGCATGGGGTGACAGAACAGTCCCTTCGGCTTTCACATCCGCCATCCACACCTCAGTGCCTGGTGTGAGTGGGCTCAGGTCGCGTGTGCGGTGTCTTTTGTTGTACACTGCTACATCCTTCTGTCTCCTCTCCCTTTCTGTAGCAGCCAACTTCTCTCGATCAGGAAGCTCTGGAAGCAGCATAGAAGGAAGCTGAGGGACAGTGGTCCTGAGCTTGCGTCCCATCAGCAGTTGTGCTGGGCTGTAACCATTGGCCAGTGGTGTTGCTCTGTAAGCGAGTAGTGACAGGTAAGGGTCTTTTGCTTTTTTGAGCAGGTTTTTCACCGTTTGGACGTGGCGCTCAGCTTCACCATTACTTTGGGGAAATTTTGGGCTGCTAGTGATGTGCTTGAAACCGTAGTCCACTGCAAACTGAGCAAAGTGACTGGATGAAAACTGAGGCCCGTTGTCGGAGACAAGGACTTCAGGGATGCCATGTCTCGCGAACATTGATTTCAGGTGCACAATTACATCCTCGGATCGTGTGGGTGTAAGTCTGGCTATCTCAACAAAGCGTGAGTAATAGTCTACGACTAACAGGTAAGTGGTAGAGTCCAGTGTAAACATGTCAGCGCCCAGTTTTTGCCAGGGTCGGTCTGGCAGCTCAGACCTCATGAGTGGCTGTGCAGGATTGGTTCGCTCTTTGATGCAGGTTCGGCAATGCAGAACAAGTTCATTCAATTGTGCACTCAATCCTGGCCACCAAACAGTCTCTCGGGCTCGCTCTCTGCATTTTACGACGCCCTGATGGCCCTCGTGCACTTTCTCCAGGACAGCATTTCGCATTGCAGAGGGTATCACCAGCCTGGTTCCTCGGAGTAGGAGACCGTTCTGCACAGTGAGCATTGCTCTTTCTCGCCAGTACTGTTTGAGGACTGCATTCAGTGTGCTATACTCAGGCCATCCACTTTGGCACATAGCCATGACTTGTGAACAGGTGCTATCTGCTTGTAGCTGCTCTCTAAGTTCTGCAAGGTAAGTGTCACTGGCAGGTAAGTTACACATGATGCTATTCACATAAATGTTAGTGTCCTCCATTAGGCTACTGGCTGTGCTGCTGGCTCTGGTGCTGTTGTGTACTGGTGCACGTGAAAGTGTGTCGGCTGTAAGTAGTGTCTTACCAGGTACATGGTGGATCGTGTAGGAGTAAGTCATGAGCCTCATACGGAACCTCTGGATACGCGGCGGCAGTTCAGACAGCGCTTGGTTCCCCAGCAGACTGACCAGGGGTTTGTGGTCTGTCTCGAGCTGGAAATGCTGCCCGATAAGGAAGGCTCTGAATCTCTCACATCCCCACGTCAAGCCTAGGGCTTCTTTTTCCACTTGTGCATATCGTTGCTCTGTCTCTGTTAGTGATCTAGAGGCGTATGCAACTGGCCTCCATTCATCCTCTTCCTTTTGCAGAAGGACAGCTCCCAGCCCATATGAAGACGCATCAGCTGACAGCTTGAGCTCTTTGTTTGGGTCGTACAGCGCGAGAACAGGCGGTGAAGACAGCTGCTGCTTCAGGTGGTCGAAAGCAGTTTGCTGAGCATGTCCCCACACCCACTCGTTCTTCTTGGAGAGCAGATCTCTCAATGGCTTGTCTCTTTCTGCTAGGTGAGGAATGAATTTCCCAAGCTGCGTGACCATTCCCAGGAAGCTTCGCAGTTCGCTGACGTTGGACGGCTCTCTCATGTCCTGCACAGCACTGGTTTTCTCCGGGTCGGCTCTCACTCCATTGGCTGATATCACGTGGCCTAAGAAGTTCACCTCTGATCTGTTCAGCTCACACTTGTCCAGGTTCAGCGTGAGCCCTGCTTTGCAGAGTCGACCCAGCACGTTGTGGAGTCTTTTGTCGTGCTCCGCCTGTGACGTGCCCCATATGAGCACATCATCGATGTGGCACACCGTGCCTGGGAGGCCCTCCAGCACGAGCGACATCCGCTGCTGGAAATGCTCAGGTGCCGATGTGATGCCAAATGGGAGTCTGTTGTAGTAGAAACGCCCAAATGGTGTAATGAATGTGGTGAGCTTGGAGGATTCTTCTGACAGCGGCACCTGCCAGAAGCCCATGTTGGCGTCGAGCTTGCTAAAGATGCGTGCTCCAGCTAACATTCCTAGTGTGTGCTCGACTGAGGGCAGAATGAATTTCTCCCTACACACTGCTTCATTCAGTTTTGTGAAGTCCGCACAAATTCTCACCTTGTCATTCTTTTTAGGCACTGGCACCATACCGGCGCACCAATCTGTTGGTTCGTCCACCCTGGATATCACACCCATTTGCTCCATGCGTGCGAGCTCTTCTTTAACTTTGCCTAACAGTGGTATTGGCACACGCCTGGGTGTTGACAGTGAGTATGGTGTGGCATCCGGCTTCAGTTTGATGGTGTGTGGCTGTTGCACCCTACCAAGTCCACTGCACAATGAGGGGTAAGTCTCTTTTAGTGTCTGTGTGTCAATGGTATCGAGTCTAGCCACCAGTCCTAATTTTGTTATGGCAGGTCGACCTAGCAGAGGAGCGTGCAGGCCGCGTACCACATACAAATCCTCCTGGCATGTGTGCTCACCCTTTTTCAGTGTCTCTTTGGTCACTCCAACGACAGAGAGGCAGCCGCCCCCCGGGCCGAAAAGAGGTTTATCTGTTTGGGCCAGTGTGCGTTTGCCGTTGGGGCCCATGATCGCTGTGTAGGTCTGATGCGGGATGACTGACACATCTGCCCCGGTATCAATCTTAAACCTAACTTTGTGGCTGCGGATATCTAAATCCACAGACCATGGGTTTGTCCCGGCCTCGACTGAGCCCAGGAAGAGGCCATCAGGCTGTTCATCTGCAAAGCCTACTGCATTCACAGACGTTGCTTTCCTACAGACCTTCTGGAAGTGGCCTTTCTTTGAGCATGTGTGACACACTACATTTTTGGCTGGACACTGTCCCTTAGGATGTGCTGGGTTTCCGCACTTGTGACAGGTAGGTTTATCTGACTGCATTTTTGGCCCAGATCCACTTTTCTTTTGCTGCATGTTTGGCTTAAACTTTCCTTGCATGTATTTCTTATTTTTGAACATCACTGCATCCACTTCAATGGTGCTTTTCACAGGCTGAGCATCTGCTCTTAAATCAGACTGCTGTTTTTTGATTGCTTCGGATTGTCTTGCCATTGTAACAGCTTTTGTCAGTGTTAATTCTTTGTCCAATTGCATCTTTTCAGATAAGGCCATGTCTCTCAGTCCAACGACCAGTCTATCGCGAATCAGTTCCTCGTTCAGTGGGCCATAATCACAGTTTTGGGCAAGGGCATACAATGCGGTGATAAACGAATCCACACTTTCCGTTCCTGACTGCACTCTCCTATTAAATTTCGCCCTCTCATAAATTACATTTTTCTTAGGGACAAAGTATTTGTCGAAGGCTTTCTTAACGGGCTCATACTGCTGTCTTTGAGCTTCGGTCAACTCTAGTCCGCGGAGAATGTCGTCAGCCTCGTCACCCATACAGTAGATCAGAGTGTTTACCTGATTAGCATCAGACGAGAGGTTGAGATTGCTAGCCAGTCGGAAACGTTCAAACCTTCGTATCCACTTCTCCCACTCCAGCGGTTTTGAGAACGTGAATGCTTCAGGTGGTTGGATGGTGAAGGCAGCCGGTGTAACGTTGGGTTGACGTGGTGGTTGTACAGCTGCTCGCGGTGCTCCCTCGTGGCTTTGTGCAGATGCTGTAGCTCCAGATGCTCTCGCTCGCACGTTGCTTTCAGCAGGGGCTCCAACTGTCCGATCGCTTTGTTCTTCAGTGGTGCTCATTTTGGCGCCCGAACTAGCTAACTTTCCGAACACACTAGCAACTTTTGTACTCACTCACTTTTCCCGCAAAATAAAACACTCCGCACTTCACTCTTCCCTCGCGTGGCATAAGACGCACTTCTGACACCATGTTAAGTTGGTGCAGAGAGACATTAGACGGCCACACAGGTTATAAAGTTTATCCTTTTACTTGACTGTTACGGAACGTAGGCATCTCGCGCACTCGCAGGTGCGTAACTGATATCTCCTATGATAGATTTCCTATATGCCCCCTATACGTCATTACGTCACTATCTATGTATTTAAACCAATCACACAACAGCTTCAAGCAACTTCTCTTTTAAAATATATGTTTCATGTTTTCCTTCATCTGCTTATCCCCAACATCTACTTCATAAGGCTCTGCTAATTCAATTATTTCCTCACAAGAAAACAGCTCTAACAACGCCATTGACAGAGTAATCAAAAATTCCTGAACAAACAGGGTTTACAAAAGTAAACAAAAGTATAAAAGTTAACAAAAGTATACTGACCTGCCCAACTCGAAGACTGATACAAATCACAGAACACATGCTGAAACTTACATTATAGGCCTACTAAACCAACTGCAACTAAAGCTCTGATAGCTCATCTACAGTCAAATACCACAGTCTTGTCCCTCTAACTACCTAGCCAAAATAACTAACTTACCCACTAGCTCTTCAGGCGCTCGGCGGTGGGTACTAACACCATATACTGCAAGCCCGGTTGGCAACCAGCAATTGGCGACCCCCCTGCAGCCTTGGCTGTGCTCCAAAGTAATCACTCAAACCACCGATAATGCCACACTACAAACCACCCACCAGGACGAATTCCAAAAGGAATTCGCCCCTACACCTAACAGGGACCGGACAGTGATTAACAATAACTGCACAACAAGCCCCGGAACCCAGTTACAAACAGATAGGCCGATCACGAAACAACTGACTAGCAGTACAAACTCTGCACAATCAAATATTTATTCACCAGATAATATAACAGACTTAATTATACCAAATAACAATACAGAAAACTTTCATTTACCCTCTTGATATGTCCCCACAAACAAACAGCTACATGTGTTTTCCTGAACAATGCTACAGCTGACCAGCTACTACATGCTAATGTCACACGGCCTAGGCTACTACTCCATTCATAAATTTAGCAGACACTGCCACACAAACAGATCAAGTTCTACTCTACGAGCCCCCACTTGTCACAGTTTGGCTCTGAACCATGACAAAGATGGAGACAACACAAGGGGTAACAATAGTAATGAATTATTTATTTACAAAAGGTAGATCTACAAAGTATAATAAAGAAAAAACAAAATTGCCTTAGCCATCGCTCTGGCCTGCTGCAGCACAAACCACCCAGACAGCTCTCACAGGCAGAATGAGCAGGGAAAAGAAGACCCACCACACTCCAGCAAACTGGACTATAAAGGTACACTGGGCCCAGGTGTAGCAATCAGTCTGAATGCCTGTAACACACACACAAGACAAAGGACAGAGACACCTAGTGCCCCGGTGGAGCCCTGCAGTCTAATAGGGCAATGGCACAAGCACCCATAGTAAAGGGGCCGTGACACCTGTCAGATTACCAGCAATTTATTCATGTGTCTCTTCTGATTTTTCAGGAGAAACCAGTAACCAGAGATACAGCTGAGCAATCCACTGGTGTGTGCATATGTGTGTGTGTGTGTGTGTGTGTGTGTGTGCGTGCGTGCCTAGGGTGCATAGAGAAAAACAGTAAAATGAAGACACTGACAAGTGATTGTAAAATGGAGAATAAAACACACCTTGAGTTGTTGCAAGCCTGTCTCCCATTTCCTCATTTCCTCAAGCCGCTAAAGTGTTACAAACGGCAGTGTAGCAGTAATAATAATATCAGAATCAGAATTACTTTATTAATCCCCCTGGGGGGTAGCACGGTGGTATAGTGGTTAGCGCTGTCGCCTCACAGCAAGAAGGTCCGGGTTCGAGCCCCATGGCTGGCGATGGCCTTTCTGTGCAGAGTTTGCATGTTCTCCCCGTGTCCGCGTGGGTTTCCTCTGGGTGCTCCGGTTTCCCCCACAGTC
>JAPEIY010000028.1:7273116-7284555 GCA_026122135.1 Cathorops aguadulce | reverse complement strand
ATTATGTAGATAAATGGTTAAAATTATATGAGTACAGCAGCCAGTCAAAACACTTGCCATACTGGCAAGTTTGGATGTAACGAGGATACAAAAAGAAGCAAGAAATCTGTTTTATTAACTTTATTTTGTCAAAAATAAAACAAAACTGAGAAACATCACAAAACTCTATTTCTTTAATTCCTCACCCTACATTCAAGCTGAATTTCCTCATCCTGAAAAAAAAACAAAAATACAGAAATGTTACTGTTATAAATTTTACTTATATTACTGAGCATCATCATTTTGCTATGATACATATACCAACCTCAGAGAGGGCACATGGGATGTTCAGATGATCATCAACAACTAACAAATCTGGTTGGGTAGGTGCTGTAGCACTGTTATATTACTCAACAATAATAATGAAACAAAATGTTTCTTCATGAAAAGGATACAAGCTGGAGGATCACTTAGTGATTTTGTAGACATGTTGAATTCTAACTTCTTTCCAAGGCTCAACATATGCTTCATTCTGGTATGGGCTTACACCATGGGAGCAGTTTTTGCAGAAGCAGGAAAGGTTTCTAGTTACAACTATCCCAGGTTTGACGCACTGGATACTGTGTATTTGCCGTGTCCCTGGCAATGTTCTTATGCTGTTCTGGTCTATGTCATTGGTAATGTCTCCTGAGCTGACCAAAAAGAAGGTACGAAGGAAGTGAGTACAATCACCTGTAGCTGACACCCCAATAGAAAGATTATCCTGGCAAAACTCATACAGCTCCAATGGGGAAGTGATAACCGCTGTTCCAGCAGTGACAGCAACCGATGCTCTACTCTTTACAACGTCACTTTCTCCATCTGACTGCCATTTACCATGCCGTGAGCCGAAAAATGCACGCTCAACAATGAACCCATACCTTTCATATGATAATGAAATGTCATAGAACGGGCCTTTGGATTTATACTGGCTCGAGCAGCCATCACTAAACTGGATTTCTTTTACAATGTTCAGCTGTCTGCTTTTTTGTAGATGTTCATTTGAGATGTCTAAGAAATGATGGACAGCATGATGGTCATGTTTTTTCTCGTCACTCAGAAAAACAATACTCTCTGTTGTAGTGGCGTTAGAACAGGTTGGGCATCGATAGTATGTCACGACTGGGTAAACAGTGACTTGAGCATGGTGCCAATGACATGACTGGACTTCGTCCTGTAGCAGACAAGTGTAGTTTTTGGCAAAATCCAGAACCATGATGACAGTGTTCTCAGGCACATCCTTTCGCAGATCTTGAAACATTGCATTCTGACAGGAGGCACGATGGAGATGAAGTGATATAGGAACAGCCTGGGTCATCAGATCAGTTACCAGTGTCTGGATGTTTCCAGACTTTGTCAGGAGGGATTTTCTAGTTACAGTGTCTCCACTCCCTTGCACTACCTTTTCATTTTCATACTGGAACCATGTAAGTTCTTTGTTGCCCACAAGTTCCATAAGATCAGCAAGCCTGTCTTTTATCATTCTGACACTGCATTTGTCTCACACTTGCTTTATACAGGAATCTTGGTGTCTCAACTTAGTAGCCGCTCGATCACAAAGTCAAATTTGAGAGGGCATAAACATCTGAGATCTGATCTTGAGAACGCTTTTCAGCAATCACAGTAAATTTGGCAGAGTTGGATTAACTCTTATAGAGTTAATTTTTAACTCTGTCTGGATAACATATGGTCCCACTCCACAGGGTGTCACTTTAACTCTGCGACCAGAGTAAAATTTTCAGAGTAACTTTAACACCATATAGAGTTAAATTTTAACTCTGGCCAACACTAGAAAGAGTTGATGAAAATTAACTCTTTGAGGGAAACAACTCTATCCAGAGTAAATTTTAATTTACTCTCATTAGTGTTAACTTATTTAATGTATTATGTATTAATATATATATATTTTTTTATTTTTACTTTTGTTCCATGTAAACACATTTTTCTAAATGCATGAAATGACAAATCTTATTTCTAATTAAAATATTTATTGAAAATGGCAGCAACTTCAAATACAAAACAATTGCACCCCACAAAAATACTAATTAAAAACTTATACAACCATTTCAGTTTAGTGCCAAATCAATTAATGGTACAGAGTTTCACAATCATTTGGAAAAAAAAAAAAGTAGTAAATAATCATTTTCTTAATGGCCATACAGTTGGAGGCATTTTTGACAGGGCACAGTAATCTGCTAAGACAAATAAAAACTTAAAATGGAAGCAGTGCACATCTTTACATTCATAGAAATACAATCGTTTTTCATACAGCCAACATATGAGTGCAGGCAGCTCTCAATCAATACTCAATCAAAAAGATGACAGTAAGGAACAATAAACAACTGGTCATCTTCCATGCTGTGTGTCATTTGTAAGTCAAATGGCCTGTAATATTCAAGCTCTTCTGTTTTAATAACTGTGTGCATGTCTCTTCTTGGTATAACAACTCTGAATGCATACAAGTGTTCATCAAAATAAATGGTTTGTAACATTGTAACAACCAAGAAGATGCTTTCCTCTTTCACAACAATACCTTGAATCTTTTGAAAAACTGGCATTTCATCTAATACTCCACTGCAAATGACCAAGCCAATGCGATACTCAATTCCATAGGACTTAACCCACTTCACAGAAGAAACACTACTTGTCAGTGACACATTCATCTTCAGAGCAAGCTGTTCACTACCAAAGAAAGAAGATAGGGTAATTTCTTTGCCCGGGCCGACTACCAATTTCTTCTCAGAATACATCTCCCAGTGATAGGACATGTGATGCTGATGTTTTTTCACCAAACTTAAAGTGAGGTTTTTGTAACATTTCATTTGTCTTTTAAAAAAATTGTGCTTCCCCTCATATCTCATGCACCACATATGAATGAGAGGGCCTATATTCCTAATGCAGCGGGGGTAGTGGACCATGAAGTGATGTTTGGGTAATAAGTTTTTGCCAGGAAATAAACACTTGAAAAGATTATGATGTTCCACAATCAAGTATTTTAAGGAGACAGTCATGCCTTCAGTCACAAACGGTGCAAAGACAATATTTACTATCTGAAGCAGTAACAGCAATAGATTCCAGTGTGAATCATTTTTTTCCACCAAATCACCAAACAACAGTGGGACATTACGAAGCAGACACCAGGATTGTATTGCATTAAGGCCCAAATCATTGCTCAAGTCATCCAATTTCACTGCAGGTGGCTGGTTTCTCCTCTCCATATAGCCATAATTGAAGGACTGAATTCTTTGGTTGATCTCTTTGAAGGAAATTGATTTCTCAGCTATGTATTTAAGAATCAGCTTTACTTCAAGTTGTGCTACACCTTCGAGAACGTCATGCATGACATCAACTGCAAAGTTATCAATTGTGTGGAAATATGTCAGAGAATTTAGCAAGCACTCACCCTTTACACCAAACACATTGCCCTGTTCTGGAGTAGTTTGTATGAGTTGGCAATGACCTGCATGCAATTCTTTTGACCTTAAAATCATGTCAGGGTGGTCTTCAGAAAAGACCTTCTGAAAGTCCTCTCTACAGGTAAGACAAAAACGACAACAGTGTCTTGCGCTGAAGGACTCAACAAAGCCAAATAAAGTGTGGAGGCCAAGATTGTCGCCTGTGACCTGAACAATACCACCTTTTATACACCCACCCAGTGCTGGAATATCAATTCCTTTTGTTTCTAAAATGTTGAGGTCACTGACAAGAGGTTCAAGAACAGCCGAGAAACCATATTTTTTAACATCTTGTGCATGGAAGAGCATGCACAAATGAATGTTCGTTAGACACGAGTTGTATTTTGGTGGGAAGTTTCTTAAAGTAAAGTAAATTGCACCAAGTTTATGAATGCCTCTTTTAGATCCCAAGGGATTGCAGGTCTCAAAATCGTCATAAAATAATTGTATCTGCAGGGTGGGAGTGTCACAAGAAAACAGTGTGTGTTTCTTAAAGAATGCCCCATCTCTCAAATCAGTGTAACATCTTTTTGATGATGAATGGGAGGGCTTGAACATATCAGTTATGTTAGAGTGTTTTAGCACAGACTGCAATGTGAGTAAAATTGGTATGTAAGCTAATGTATCTCTCACACTAACCTGATCGTATGTTCCAGTGATTTTGTTCCATCGCCTATCAAATCTCACTCCAAGGACTTTCTCAACAGGACTAACTACACCCCATTTCTCTGAAAAGTAAATGTCTCGCTTTGCTACTGAATTCAACTGTGTAAAGGGATTTTCCTGACTCAAAGAATCTCTAATTTCCCTAACACTTTGGTTGGCACACAAACAACTCAAAACCGATTCTTTAACCTGATCCTGTATCTCATGGGTAACTTCTTCCAAAGAACTAACTAAACTTTGTACATTTCCTTGGCCAATCCCAGCAACCTGAAGTTGTGCCACAATATTAGCACACATGCTCTGAAGACTGCTTTTTGAAATTGGTGGAGCAGAATGCATAACAGGCTCTAATGTATCACCATCATCTATTGGCAAATCATTGCCTGAGTGCTCACTAGAATTACCATCAACAAAACAAATATTATGAGCACGATGACCATGTATCTTGTTCAAATGTTTGCGAAAGCCAGAAAATGTCCCTGATACATGAGAACACCCGGTCTCACCACACTTAAGCCTAAGTGTCCTACCTGGACAAAGCCCATGTTTTAATTTCAAGTGTCTCACTAATAAATTTGAACTGGTGTGATGAGATTTACACAGAAAACAAATCATGTCTTAATACAGTCAGGTATCACCAACTACAGAAGAAATCTTGCACGCAATTCAATAACTCGAGGGTTCTCTCTGATATGACCAACATCAATGTTGTAAATCGTGGTTTGAATGAATGTGTAAAAGTTGCGCAAAGACTCACAGTATTCAGTACCAAAGACGAAATGTGCTTTAAACAATTCGTCAAATGCCCCAAGTGAACTGGTTGCTTTGCAAGGTATGGCCATCTTGTCCACTATGATGAAGAATCCATGGACCGATTGTTTGGAGGTACCAACAGCAAGAAGATAGGGTTGACGGGTCTGGGCGATGGAATCCAGATGTCCCTGAATGCTGTTCCCGATCTGTAAAACAAGCAAGCAAACCAGAAAGCCAGCAACATCTCGTCAGTTGAGAATTTACTAGGTTACACTCAAAATTACATAATTAAAATTTGACATACCTTTCTGAACACCACAAGGTTCCCCATTGCTTGAGTGGCTGACATTTTCCCTGGCTTCTTACGGCCTTGCGCAGACGGGGGAAGTAAATGGAGTAACAGCAAGATTGACGACAGGTCACTGTCCCAACCTAACAGAAAATAGTCACACAAAACAGGCCATGCAGCATTAATAAACATTAAATAAACATAAAAAATATTTTAAATAAACAGATTATTTTGACCATTTTACATTTTAAAAACCTCGAACACATAATGTAAACAAACAGCAATTTTAAATATTTTGGATTCTTCCAAAGTTTACACCGAAGGATCATAACTTACCATATAACTCTTCATTCCCTGAAGGGGGTGATTCAGCTGCTTGTATGAGCTCTTGCAGCTCGACACTAGAAGACAGGCATTTACTCTGTTGAATGGCTCTCTCTTTAAATAGGGTTGGCCATCTCTCGAGCAGCTTTGCTGAGGTCTCCTCACTAAACATTGAAATAAAGTCTTGCTCAATCTGTGAAAAAGTAATGTAGAGGTCAAAATCCATGCATGAAAAGGTGTAAATAAAACATTATTTTTAATGTTAAAAATCATACTCACCAGGCCCTTAACATCCGCAAAGCGTGGGAATGTCGCAAGGACGTGAGGTGATTGTTCCTCATCATGAACCATCTTTTGCCGAGCACTAAAGGTTTGCTTCATCTTCAGCCGCACGGTGTCTTCATCAGAAGCATGCCTCATGAATGATATCGCCTCCCTCAGCTGCTCCTCACTCAGCTCCGGCTCTCTAACATCTCGCTCAGCAGCTGGTCCTCCATGGCATTTGTTGTGTACTTGACCACCTCGTTCCATTGAGGATTTCCTTTGAATCGTTTTAATGCGCCAGGCCAGGTATCCCGAGCCGCTGTCTGGGTCATAGTAATGTTCCTATACAACAGTTCCGCAAAAAAATGCCAGCATTAGGGTATTAGGTGATAATACATTTTTCTTTTACAATTACATAAATAATGGGACCATATACAGATGTATACAGATGTCAAGTTTATAAATACAGTACATATAGTTTAAAAAAAACAGACTGCACGCATACTTACATAGCCTTTTTCCGAAAAAGGGTCCTTCAGGTTTGGGAAGACTGATACGATTCCCTTTGCATACGTCTCCCGTATCTCTCTTGAAGGTGTTGTGCTTTAAACAGAAAGTACACAATTAGCAGTTGAATTACATCACCACCACCTAGAAGAGTTAGAGCACAAACTTCACACTATCAAGCATATTACCCATGGGTTTCAGTCATGTCTGCCACCACCATGTTGACCATCTGTCTTCTAGAGGAGTCAGTAAGTGTCTTTGTCCTTCCATATTCTTTAAGGAGTCTATCTCCTCCGGGCTTCTTCTGTAAGATGGTTTCGACAATCTGCAAAGAACATAGTAGAGTAACTTAAATGATCCCGGAGGGAATTTAAGTGTCCAGCAGCGTACACAGACAGAAATTATAATATGCATTGTACGGCACATTAAACATAGCGCACACATACAATCAGACATTAGGCAGATTAAATATCCATCACCCATCTGCATACAACCGTCATTACCTGGAGAGAGAAAAAAAAAAAACCTTGGCATGAATTGAAAATGAGTTAACAATTATAAACAAAGATACTTACTTGCTCTGCTTCATCATCTCTTGTGCGCTTTGGAGACAAGATAATGGTGTCATCTGAATCACACGACACAAGGGATACATCGGCTAGAAAACAGAAGTGGGGAAGGAAAATACTAATGAACAAGAAAGTTTTGACTCAGTCCTACACAAGAACACTGTTCTATTAACAGGTGGCTGCATGTCCATTTGTTAAGTAAGTTAAGGAAGACAGCCTCTTTAACATCCACAAACCTCTCAGAAGTTTACGTGAAATGCAGTGTGACTGCTTTCATACAATTACAGTTGTAAAAATAACTATCTAAGCAACAAACATTTTCAGGTTCAACTATTTAACACCCACCATCATCTTCAGCAGCAGTCAGCTTTAAAACACCACAGTTTGGATCCTGCACCACATCTTCAAACACATCTTCGTCAATTTCAGTGCCAGAATGATCATAAAGTTTAAACCCTGCCTGGTGTTTGGGCTGTATGTCGAATTTGATAAACGCTAGAGCAAGACAAATGTATAGAATATTAGAAAATTACATAACATACAATAAAAATACTAACCAGACATCATTTGACTCTTTACATAAATATATACCTTGGTTTAGAAAAGTCTGCAGAGTGGGATCCGTGATTTTAATGTATTTTTGCGCCGCCTTGTATTTGACCTTCACCAACATCCTAACAGTAAAAATAAGAGTAAGACAAAACACAAGACATTACAACACTGAATGCAGCTACTGTAGAATAGCACGTTATCTTACTGAGTATACAGAAAGCAGGTCCCCTCTTATACTCTCATATCAACCTGTGTGTGAACCTGACGATACAGTGTTCCAACAGAGCTGTTGGACTTGGAACCTCACACCTGTATTCGTTGCTAACATACTCAGCCATCACTGATGCATTTTTCAGGTAGTAAAATAAAGGTTGCTGCAATTAATGTTGAAAATACAGTATGTTTCACAACTCAATTTTGATTAATGCCTAATTACCGTCGACCTGATGACTTACACAAAAAAGCAAACTAGAACCATACCATCCATAAGATTTTAAGTTATCACTTACACAATCCTTCCCAAAATAACATTTGTACCAAATAACGTTGCCGTTACATCTTGTAACTCAAATACCATTTCCACATTAAAATACCATTGCCCCATTAACTCAAAATACGGCTGTCTGGCATCAGAGTTACTTGGCGGGAAACCATGTAGCTAGTTAACCTAGCCTGCTGGTTTTTATGCACGTTAGCTAGTCAGTGAGGGGTATCCAAATGCTAATCGGCGAACCAACGTTTGCAATGTTTAAGTCATCACTTACACAGTCCTTCCCAAAATAACATTTGTATCAAATAACGTTGCCGTTCCATCACGTGACTCAAATACCATTGCCCCATTAACTCAAAATACGGCTGTCTGGCATTCGAGTTACTTGGCGGGAAACCATGTAGAACTAGCTAGTTAACCTAGCCTGCTGGTTTTTTATAGACGTTAGCTAGTCAGTGAGGGGTATCCAAATGCTAATCGATGAACCAACGTTTGCGAGCTGGCTTGGCAAGGCTTGATGGAAGTAGCTACCCTTTCAAGGTTTCCCCATGCAAAATGTATTACTTCTAACTGTGTCTCTCTCTCGTCTCGCTCGCCTCTCTCTCCTGTGTCTTTCTCTCTCGTCTCGCTCGCCTCTCTCTCTCTCGTGTGTGTCTCTTTGGATTACAAGAGAGAAAATAATCCTGTATTTAGGATATTTATTTACCAACCTGCACTTGGGAGTTGATCCTTCAAGTTGTGAAAACTTCGGGCCAGTAATAGTATTTCGCTGTCGGAGTGAAACGCTACCGTACCGTTCGTCTGTCTGTGAGAAGTGAAGACGACAAGAAGGATGTCGTTGTATTGGCACGTGACCTCTGAGATGAGTAGGCTGGGCCAGAGAGTAGCTTAGCGACACCTGTCCCAATAGTAAACTCAAAACATAGATCTTTTAAAGAAATGGTTTTATCAAAAATATTTTTTCCTGCTGTAAATAGCATGGGCTGCAGTGTGTAAATAAGAACTATGTTTTATTATATAGATATTTTATTTTCTAAAATGAAAACCAACCGTCGAGAAAAGGGGGTGTGGCTTCTTTAACTCTCATAATTTTAACTCTGTACTTTAACAAAGGCGCAGGAGTAAAATTTACTTGAGCTGCAGTTGATTTGACTCTATTAGAGTAAATAACACTTAACACTGTCATTTTAACTCTTGCGATTTTACTGTGCAAGAAACAAATTCAAGCAATGTGCATTACAGTGAACATAAAATGCAAATCTGGCATTATTTTGAATCCTTGGAGACACACCTGAATGCTTGCCGCTCATGACGGATGCACCGTCATACCCCGCCCCACAAGGTTATTTCTGTAGTCCAGTCCGTGTCCCTCTAAACAACTGATAATCATTTGGCGAAGACCGGCTGCACTGAGGCTGTCAGCTGCTTGAAAGCACAAAAAACTTTCACGAATGGCACCATTGTAATAATACCGTAAAACTATAGACATTTGTTCCTTTTTTTGCAAGTCTTTTGTTTCATCGGCGAGCACACTAAACACCTCATGTTCTTTCACTTCTTTTATGATTTCACTCTGTACCATCTCAGCTAAGCCCTGAAGAATTTCGTTCTGGATTTGGTGACTGGTGTACTTAGCATTTCCAGATGCTTCCAACCTTTTCTCAATAAATTGGTCATGTTTTGTGATTTCGTGCAATATGGCCAAAAACTTTCCCTTATTCACAGAGTCTTCAGACTCTCGATGCCCCCTCTGAGCAATATTCTGTGTTGCCGTCAAAAGCAGTACACTAGCTATCGTTTTTATGTAATTTCTGTTTTCTTCCACTTTCTTTTGACGGTTCTCATTCATTGAATTTAACATTGACATGTTTGTCTCTGTCTCCATTCTAAACCTGTTCCAAGCATACATAGCATTTATATGAAATTCAGATTTTGAATGGCGCTTAAAACCAGAGTCTTTAAACAATGCTTTCTTCCAATTTGAGAAGCCTGAAGGTGATGTAAAGGCAGAATCTGGTACGTTTGGCAGAGAGAAATGCCTACAGGCAAAGCAGCAGGAAGAGTCTTGCAGTACTGAATACTCAAGCCAAGAATTGTCTTTGTACCAGTTTGAGATGAATGCCCTCTTGCGTGTTCCGTGCTGTGTCCTGGGGAACTTAGAGAGACGAGGCTGAACAGGACTTTCGTCTTTGGATCTTGAAATGTCTGGAATGTAAATAAAATGGTAAAAGAAACAGTTAGCCTAAGGGATCCAGAAGATTATTAAAAACTAACTGCAGCTATGAGGCAGATTTTGCTGTAGGTTAGTAGGCCTACCACTCGGTCCTTTTGGAGGTACAAACGTGGTGCTGGACACAGCTCGGAAGTGGTGAATTGCATCTCCTGGCTCTGGATCATCATCATCATCATCATCCTGGTCAGAAGCAGAGGTCTCTGTGTCCTCCCTCAGTGAAGCTACATGTATAAGAATTCCGCTGGGAATTGGTATTCCAGGCAGCTGACTTTAATCCCATAGCTGGACACTTGGGGCAGGATAAAACACTAGCCTGAATAATGGCCTGATTCTATTGGCCGGGGATTCACAGCGATGTCTGTCGGTGGTGTACGGCATGCCACGAATGCCATTTAGTAAATCCAGCGGCCATTCCAAAAGCGCCTTTGCACCGTCTTAAATTAATCGAGACCCCGTTTGAAATAATTGGGATGGATCTCGCCAGGCCATTAGATCGGTCAACACAGTATTGCTTTATTTTAGTTCTGATGGACTATGCAACATGATACCCAGAAGCAGTGCCTCTCTGCAATATCTCAGCACGTAGTGCTGTGGAAGCGCTCTTCCATGTTATCTCCCGAGTTGGAATCCCCAAAAAGATTCTGACTGATCAAGGCACTACGTTTATGTCACGCACACTGCGCAAACTGTATGGGTTATTGGGGATTAAACCGATCCGCATCAGCATTTATCACCCACAAACAGATGGTTTAGCCCAACGATTTTAATTGCACACTTAAAAATATAATTAAAAAATTCATAAGCGAGGACACATGCAATTGGGATAAATGGCTTGAACCCCTGTTGTTCTCAGTGTGAGAAGTCCCACAAGCCTCCATGGGGTTCTCCCTGTTTGAATTATTATATGGGTGTGTAAATTGCAGGGCATCCTAGATGTACTGTGGGAAAACTGGGAGGAGGGAACTTCACAGAGCAAAAATTAAATTCAATACATTCTTGACCTGCACACAAAACTCCACACACTCACACCTAACCCAGGAGAATTTGCGGCAGACCCAAGAACGGCAAGTCCGCCTGTACAACAGGGGCACGTGTCTTAGGGAGTTCACACCGGGAGATAAAGTACTCATACTGTTGCCCACGTAGAGCTCCAAATTGATTGTCAAGTGGCAAGGACCCTTTGAGGTCACACGGCGAGTCGGGGATGTCGACTATGAGATGAGGCGAACGGACAGGGGCGGAGCATTACAGATTTACCACCTCAATCTGTTAAAACTTTGGAATGAGGAGGTCCCTGTGGCATTGGTGTCACTGGTTCC
>JAPEIY010000028.1:4246174-4259317 GCA_026122135.1 Cathorops aguadulce | reverse complement strand
AAATCTGATGATGTTTTAGGTCATATTTATGCAGAAATATTGAAAATTCTAAAGGGTTCACAAACTTTCAAGCACCATTGTAGAAGTAGGGCAACAGGATGGATCAGGCAGGTCAATAATTAAATAAAGCACATTTCTTGTGTTGCACCCCTTGGCCTTTACCTGGTACTAATGGGGCGCTCCTGGGCTCTTTGAGTAACCCCAAACAACTTGACTAATAGTTTATTCCTTGAATTTCTGATATGTAGTCCTTGAATACCTTTCAAATTAAAATGAAATAATCTCAATTTAGTTTACAGATTAACTCAAAATTCACCTTTACAATTGTCACTAATAAGCCCCCATAAGCTACATGAAAGCCATTCAAATTTAACCAATAGCACACAACCTTACAGTAATTTGAATGCAAAAATAAACCTGTGGGTGGGCACACACACACACACACATCAGTCCCATCGGTAACCTAACTCAGTGTCAAACAAAACGTAGCAGGCCTGGAGCGATACTCAGGTTCGGCGTAGCCCAAAGCAAAATGGCTGCTTCACTCACGTATGAGCCAACAGGAATTAACTTTGTACCTTAATCCAAATCGCTCACATAGTGGGTAGTTCATGTCACCAACGATGTTTGCAGTATCTGTAGCGAAGACAGTTGATAATACCCCGTGGGTATGAAGTCTGGAATCTCCAAGCAATTTGAAGAATCAATGCAGTTCTCCCGCAAGCCGCAGTAGAAGTCTTGTTCAATGCACTTAGCATGAATATCTAGCTTCAAAGGCTTTGTCGAGTTCACTCACGTTAATTCTCTCAAATGTAAAGTTTCCACAGTCTCTGCTGTATAGTTCAGTTGCACATTCAGTCCGAATAAACTTTAGAACTAACACAGTCTCTGCATTCAAATAAAACGTTAGCCACATTATACTTCTAACGTGAAGACGGAGGCAGCTTCCAACCTTCAGTTCGTCGTCTTCTCTCTTCCACGCGGTTTGTGACCTTTCACCTCGGTAATATTCCAGTGTGCACAAACGTAGTGAAATAAAATACATTTTGCACTCAAACATTAAAATAACTTTACAGCATACATTTCAGTTCTCTAATGAAATGGTTACATTAGAAATGCAACATGTTACATACTTAATTACACATTACGTTTGACATGTAATCCTAGTACACAGTACGACAATTCCCAGAATTCCCACCTTCATTCCCAAACAGGATCCTTAAGATATAAACTCTAAACGTATTCCCTTATTTATTCCTCTTATAGAGATAATGTTTTTAGTCCAAATGAGTTATTATGAACTACATGAAATGTCTCTCTATTTTAATACTTATTTATCGAAGTGGCTTTTTATCACTGTGTTACACACACACACACACACACACACACAAACCCCAAAAGGACAATTAGATAATCAAGGAAAATGGGTCACAAAATATCAGTTAAAAAAAAAACAACACACACATTTTGTTCCGTATGCAGCTGGAGTTTCTGAGAAGCTGTGAAGGGTTTACTCCAAGAAAAACATCCCTGTGTATTTTAAACCTGTGAATACACTAAGACAGCATTTGGTCAGAATCCAAAGGCCCAGATTCCCAAACATCCCAAAAGCAATACTGTATATGCAGACAATTATAGCGAGGCATGCAAAGACCTATATATAGGGGAAACTAAACAGTCAATAAATCAACTCATGTCCCAACACAGGCAAGCAAACTCCTTGGGACAGGACTCAGCAGTATATAACAGAAGAAACAGAGTTTTCATGATCATGAGGTACATATCTTAGGCCCCGTCCACACGAGTACGTTTTTGATGATTCCGCATAAAACTTTATCATTTCGGCCTCGCGTCCAGACGGGTCCGTTTTTCTCGAGATGTGAAAACGGTATTTTTTGAAAACCCATCCCAGAATGGATAAATCCTAAAACGCCGGCTAGCCTGGTGTCGTCTAGACGGCGAAGCGGATTTTTTCCAGAAACGATGACGTATAAGCCCCACCTCTCTAACCTTTAACCTCAGGCGCTACCGCTAGATGAGTCATAACAACAATGGCAGACTACAGGCTTGTGCTCGTACTGCAGAAACAACTCAGTCTATTACGGCTGCTACAACAAAACCTTCCGCTTTTATATTACGATATTTTATCGTCCTCTTCTCGTGTTATGAGCTTGTTTGTAAACAGCGCGTGACCTTCATACGCATGCTCCATGACTTCTCTTCCAGTTTTAGTGTATTGGTTTGGCGGCATCACAGTGCCACATACAGGCCTGGCATATGTGCTACAGCGTTTTGGGTCGTTTCCAGTGAATCCGTGCGGACACAGATATTTCTGGAAACGACGCCGTGTTTACGGAGATTTTTTTCAAAACGACAGCATACTGGGTGAGGCCGTGTACTCGTGTGGACAGGCCCAAAGAAGCCATTTTTGTCAACTTGGAACGGCCATCACTGAACAGAGGCAGGGGTCTAAGATATCATTTATCAGCCATCTACAATGCGGTCCTGGATACACTTCCCAGACGGCTGGGTGCACACCAAGACCCAGCTGTTTTCGGTGACTCACAGGAGGACAGAGAGAATCAGCATTCCATTGATCACCCTAACGACTCGCTGTTCACACCCAGCCTCCAGTGACCCACACCAACAGGATGCCTCAACGACACCCGAGATGAGCTTGTCATCAGAATTCTGATTCTGATCTATGAGAGGTGAAAGCGGCCCCAGTTTACTCTGACCTGGATGACTGAGAATCTTCACAGACATGTCAAAAACATACATATGGATAAACTAAAATTCTGGCAATAATAGTAGCGCTATAATCCCTAGGTATTCATTTTATTAAATAGGAGCCATTTTAATATTTTAATCACCATTGGTCTGATTCCTGGAATGTGTAATTATGTTAAATAAACAAGTAAACAAACATCAGGATAATTACTCATCTATAAAGAATATAAATTATACCTATAACAACGTCATAATATAAATATTAGTAGTGTCCATGTTTGTTCCCACAACATTTTACTGGAATAAAATATTTACTTGTCCAGTGAAACTAATCTCGCCTCATCAGCTCCACAGGATTAGCCCTTAGCTCCTTTAGCCCCCGCAGCTAAGCAACGTTGCTAAATCTGTCCGAAATTGTGATTTAGTCTTAAATTCTGTTAAATAAATACAGAACACAACAGCCAGTCATGTCCTGACGAATTATTAATTAAAACAACTTGCACTTTTCCTGAGCTAAGTCTGTGTAACATTAGCATGTGCTAGCCATTAGCGTACCCGAGCTAGCGTTAGCGGCTAACTAACAGAGTGTCGCGCGTGCGGAATCCGGAGTTATTAGTAAACAGCAGTTTGTTTGTGTTTATATATTTTAATTAATTAGTGTGGGTTTTCTGCCTCTCTGAAGCGTGCTGAAGCGAGCAGCAGGATGTTGTGAGGGCTGTAAACCTAGCGAGCTAGCGGCAGGACATTCCCCTCTCCCTCTCCCTGTGTGTGTGTCCCTGAGAGCGAGGCGGTGTGCGCGGCAGCTCCTGAACCCCCAGCTCTTTACCTTCTTGATGTTGTAGATGCGGGTGAGCATGCCGACACCGCGGTCATTCAGGATGGTCAGTTTCTCGGCCAGTTTCTGCTGGCTCGGCTGCAGCACACCCCGAGACATTTTCTCTCTCTCTCTCTCTCTCTCTCTCTGTGTGTGTTATCTTAATTCAAACCAAACCCAGCTCGAAGAGAAAATGTCCCCCGGTTTCTCTGTAGTGTCAGAAAAGAGAGAGATAAATAAATAAAGAAGCCAGCTGCGGTGGACTGTTTAAATGAAGCCCATGTTACAGACTGAAAGGCTTGGTCGAGCTCGTCCTCCCTCTCTCGCTCGCTCCCTCTTTTTTTTTTTTTTACTAGGTGTTGCCCCGTCTATCACAGCTCAGCCTGTTTCTTTTCCTGCAACACCAACGCAGGGCCGCGTCCCGAACCGCACCGCGCTCACTGCGCACTGCACTAACAATCCGCCATTTTGAATTCCTGGGATTTGGAAAAGCGAGGGCTGCGTCTCAAATCACTACCAGAGCACGCGCTGCTGCTGCGAGGCGGGACAGAGAGAGCAGCATCCTCAACACATCCATCATTAACATCCTCAACACCATCTAGAGCAGCATCTTCAACACCATCTACATTAACATCCTCAACACATCTATCATTAACATCCTCAACACATCTATCATTAACATCCTCAACACATCCATCATTAACATCCTCAACACCATCTATCATTAACATCCTCAACACCATCTATCATTAACATCCTCAACACCATCTATCATTAACATCCCCAACACATCCATCATTAACATCCCCAACACATCTATCATTAACATCCTCAACACCATCTATCATTAACATCCCCAACACGTCCATCATTAACATCCCCAGCACCATCTACCATTAACATCCCCAACACATATATCATTAACATCCTCAACGCATCTATCATTAACATCCCCAACACATCCATCATTAACATCCCCAACACATATATCATTAACATTCTCAACACATCTATCATTAACATTCTCAACACCATCTATCATTAACATCCCCAACACATCTATCATTAACATCCCCAACACATCTATCATTAACATCCCCAAGAGATCCATCATTAACATCCTCAACACATCCTGAACAAAACCACGGACACTCGATCCATCTACCTTACAGGATGTGATGCTGAAAAACTCTACTTAATAGGAACTGGTCTAATAGTCTCCTGTTTTCAATTAATATTTTTTCCATGAATATCCTTCCCTCTGTCTATTCATCCACCATCTGTAGCCGCTTATCCTGTTCTACAGGTTCGCTGGAGCCTATCCCAGCTGACTATGGGTGAGAGGCGGGGTACACCCTGGACAAGTCCCCAGGTTGACATACAGAGACACACAACCATTCACACTCACATTCACACCTCCGGTCAATTTAGAGTCACTAGTTACCCTAACCTGCATGTCTTTGGACTGTGGGGGAAACTGAAGCACCTGGAGGAAACCCACACGGACACAGGGAGAACATGCAAACTCCGCACAGAAAGGCCTTCGCCGGCTTGAACCCAGGACCTTCTTGCTGTGAGGTACGTAACAGTGTTAACCACTACACCACCGTGCCTTTACATGAATAATATATGAAAAATATAATTACATGTTTGTTTGTTTGTGGATTTGATGTTGAAAAAAACCCTCTACCTAATGGGAATTGGTCTAATAGTCTCATGTTTCAATTAATAATTCTGACATCAATAATCTATTAAAAATATATAAATGGGTGTTTGTTCATTTGTTTGTTTAAGATGCTGACAAAAACTTCACCTAATGGGAATTGGTCTAATAGTCTCATCTTTTCAATGAAGAATTTTGATATGAATAAACTATTTAAAAAGCTATAAAGGGGTGTTTGTTTGTTTGTTTGTTTGAGAATTTGATGTTGAAAAAACTCTACCTAATGGGAATTGGTCTAACAGTCTCATGGTTTCCGTTTACAATTCTCATATGAATAATGAATTAAATAGACATTTAAATGGATACGGTATTTGTTTTTATTTGTTTCTTTGTTCGTTCATGTTTGTTTTTTTATTTGTTTAATGATATATTGAAAGATATTTAACTTTTTCACTCTGAAACAATGTATAAGTTAAATAAATCTTTAAATATGTATTTGTTTGTTTTTTAAGACATACTGAAAGACATTCTAAAGTTTAACAATGTTTTCTATTACTTTCTTCATAGATTTTTTTATTAATAAACTTTCTCATTACTTTTATAACTATCATCTTGTGGTTTTTTTTAATTAATTTTCCAGTTAAAGTGTTTTACTTGTTCTTATTTGTTTTATTAGAGATGGCATGATGCCACTTTTTCTTTTCCTATACCAGTACTCAAACCTCGAGGATCAGCTCATCCTGAGACCCAGTCTGGTCCTGTTGTCTTTAAAAACTACTAAGCTTTATCCATCCATCTTCTACCACTTATCCAGATCCAGGTCACAGGGGTAGCAGCCTAAGCAGAGCAGCCCAGACTTCCCTCTCCCCAGCTACCTCCACCAGCTATTCTGGGGGAATACTGAGGTGTTCCCAGACCAGCCGAGAGATGTAATCTCTCCAGCGTGTCCTGGGTCTGCCTCGGGGTCTCCTCCCGGTGGGGTATGCCCAGAATACCTCCCTTGGGAGGCGTCCAGGGAGCATCCTAACAAGGTGCCCGAACCACCTAAACTGACTCCTTTCAATGTGGAGGAGCAGTGGTTCTACTCTGAGTCTCTCCTGAATGACCAAGCTTCTCACCCTGTCTCTAAGAGAGAGCCCAGCCACCCTGCGGAGAAAACTCATTTCTACCGCTTGTATCCACAATCTCATTCTTTTGGTCACTACCCATAGCTCATGACCATAGGTGAGAGCAGGAACATAGATGGACCAGTAAATTGAGAGCTTTGCCTTTTGGCTCAGCTCTCTCTTTACCACAACAGACCGGTTTAGCATCCGCATCACTGCTGATGTTGCCCCGATCCCTCTGTCCAACTCCCGCTCCCCCTTACCCTCACTCGTGAACAAAACCCAGAGATGCTTAAACTCCTTCACTTTTTGTAGCAACTGCCCCCTGACCTGGAATAGGCACTCCACCTGTTTCTGGCTGAGCACCATGACCATGGACTTGGAGGTGCTGATCCTCATCCCAGCCACTTCACACTCGGCTGCAAACCGTCCCAGCACATGCCCTAAGTCACAAATTGATGAAGCCAGCAGGACCATATCATCCGCAAAAAGCAGAGACGTGATCCTGATGCCACCAAACCAGACACCCTCTGCCCCTTGACTGTGCCTAGAAATTCTGCCCATAAAAATTATGAACAGAACCGGCGACAAAGGACAGCCCCGGCGGAGTCCAACATGCACCGGGAATGAGTCTGACTTAGTGCCGGCAATGTGAACCAAAATCCTGCTTCAGTCATACAGGGACCGAATGGCCTGCAGTAGTGGGCCCTGAACTCCATACTCCCAAAGCACCCCCCCACAGGGCACCATGAGGGACACGATCGTAAGCCTTCTCCAGGTCCACAAAACACATGTAGACCTATTGAGCAAACTCCCATGCACCCTCCAGTACCCTTGCAAGGGTAAAGAGCTGGTCCAGTGTTCCACAACCAGAACGAAAACCGTATTGTTCCTCTTGAATCCGAGGTTCGACTATTGACTGGACTCTCCTCTCTAGCACCCCAGCAAAGGCTTTCCCAGGGAGGCTGAGAAGTGTGATCCCACTATAGTTGGAAAACACTCTCTGGTCCTCCTTTTTAAAAAGGGGGACCACCACACCAGTCTGCCAATCCAGAGGTACTGTCCTGTCCCTGACCTCCATGCTATATTGAAGAGGCATGTCAGCCAAGACAGCCCAACAACATCCAGTGCCTTAAGGAAATCAGGACGAATCTCATCCACCCCCGGAGCCTGGCTACCGAGGAGCTTTGTAATCACCTCGGCAACTTCAGCCCGTGATGGGCAAGTCCTCCCAAGTACCACCAGGCTCTGCATGCTCCTCAGGCAACATGAAGGTGGGATTGAGGAGATCCTCAAAGTATTCCTTCCACCATTGGATGATGTCCCCAGTTGAGCTCAACAGCACTCCATCCTCATTTTAAACAGTAGAGACAGAGCACTGCTTTCCCTTCCTGAGCTGCCAGACGGTTTGCCAGAATCTCTTCGAGACTAACCGAAAGTAATTTTACATGGCCTCACCGAACTCTTCCCACACCCGAGTTTTTGCTTGAGTGACCGCCAGAGCCGCGTTCTGCTTGGCCTGTTGGTATCTGTCAGCTGCCTCTGGAGACCCACAGGCTAACCAAGCCCGATAGGACTCCTTCTTCAACTTGACAGCTCCCGTCACCACAGGTGTCCACCACCGGGTTCGGGGATTACCGCCACGGCAGGCACCAACAACCTTGCAGTTAGTACATTAGGAACTGTGTATTAGCATGTAGTCTGTTAATATTTGTCTATTAGCATTAATTACATTAGTAACTGTGCATTAGCATGTAGCATGATCGTTTCTGTGGAAACATACATCCCATTAATAATGGTGTATTAGAATGCATGATGTTTGTAACTGTATATTAGCATTCAATACCTTAATAACTGCGGATCAGCAGACAGTCTGTTAGTTACTGTGTATTAGCATTCAGTACATTAGTAACTGTGTGTTAGCATGTAGCACATTAGTTTCTGTGGACACATACAGTCTGTTAATAACTGTGCATTAGCATGCATGATGTTTGTAACTGTATAATGGCATTCAATGTGTCAGTAACCATATATTAGCTTTTGGAACTTTAGTCACTATGTGTTAGCAAGCAGTACGGTAGTAACTGTATTAACATGCAGTACGTTAGTAACCAGACATTAGCTATTGGAACTTTGTAACTGTGTATTAGCATGCAGTATGTTAGTAACTGTGTATTAGCATGCAGTACGTTAGTAACTGTACATTAGCTTTTGGAACTTTAATAACTGTGTATTAGCAAGTAGTATGTTAGTAACCGTATATTAGCTTTTAAAACTTTAGTAACTATATATTAGCATTCAGTACGTTAGTAACTGTGTATTAGCATGCAGTACATTAGTAACCGTATATTAGCTTTTGGAACTTTGTAACTGTGTATTAGCATGCAGTACATTAGTAACTGTACATTAGCTTTTGGAACTTTAATAACTGTGAATTAGCAAGTAGTATGTTAGTAACTGCGTATTAGCATTCAGTACATTAGTAACTGTACATTAGCTTTTGGAACTTTAATAACTGTATATTAGCATGTGATACGTTAGTAACCATATATTAGCTTTTGAAACTTTAGTAACTGTATATTAGCATGCAGTACATTAGTAACTATGTATTAGCATTCAGTACATTAGTAACTGTGTATTACCATGCAGTAGATTAGTAACTTTGTATTAGCATTCACCCTGTTAGTAACTGTGTATTAGCATTCAGTACACTAGTAACTGTGTATTAGCATGCAGTATGTTAGTAACTTTGTATTAGCATTCACTCTGTTAGTAGCTAATTGTGTATTAGCATTCAGTACATTAGTAACTTTGTATTAGCATTCAGTATGTTAGTAACTGTGCATTAGCATGCAGTACGTTAGTAACTTTGTATTAGCATTCACTCTGTTAGTAATTGTGTATTAGCATTCAGTACATTAGTAACTTTGTATTAGCATTCAGTATGTTAGTAACTGTGTATTAGCATGCAGTACGTTAGTAACTTTGTATTAGCATTCACGCGGTTAGTAACTGTGTATTAGCCTTCAGTCTGTTATTAACTGTGCATTGGCATTCAGTCTCTTAGTAACTGTGTATTAGCATGCAGTATGTTAGTAACCATACATTAGCCTTTGGAACTTTAGTAACTGTGTATTAGCATTAAGTTCGTTAGTTACTGTGCATTACCATGCAGTACGTTAGTAACTTTGCATTAGCATTCACCGTGTTAGTAACTATTAGCTTAAAATCCGTTAGTTACTATGCATTAGCATGCAGTACGTTAGTAACTTTGCATTAGCATTCACTGTTAATAACATTGTATTAGCGTTCACCATGTTAGTAACTGTGTATTAGCATGCAGTAGGTTAGTAACTTTGTATTAGCATTCAGTACATTAGTAACTGTGTATTAGCATGCAGTATGTTAGTAACTGTATATTAGCATTCACTCTGTTTGTAATTGTGTATTAGCATTCAGTATATTAGTAACTGTGTATTAGCATACAGTATGTTAGTGACTGTATATTAGCATTCACTCTGTTTGTAATTGTGTATTAGCATTCAGTATATTAGTAACTGTGTATTAGCATGCAGTATGTTAGTGACTGTATATTAGCATTCACTCTTAGTAATTGTGTATTAGCATTCTGTACATTAATAAGTGTGTATTAGCATTGAGTACATTAGTAACTGTGTATTAGTATTGAGTACATAGTAACTGTGTCTTAGCATGCAGTATGTTAGTTACTTTGTATTAGCATTCACTGTGTTAGTAACTGTGTACTAGCATTCAGCTAATGCTGAGTATTAGCATTTACTTGTTAGTAACTGTGTACAAGCATTTACTCTGTTAGTAACTGTGTATTAGCATTAAGTCTATTAGTAACTGTCTATTAGCATTAAGTCCATTAGTTACTGTGCATTACCATGCAGTAAATTCGAAACTTTGTATTAACATTCAGTGGGTTAGTAACTGTGTACTAGCATTCAGCTAATGCTGAGTAGTAGCATTTACTCTGTTAGTAACTGTGTATTAGCATTCAGTCTGTTAGTAACCATACATTAGCCTTTGGAACTTTAGTAACTGTGTATTAGCATTAAGTTCGTTAGTTACTGTGCATTACCATGCAGTATGTTAGTAACTTTGTATTAGCATTCACCGTGTTAGTAACTATTAGCATAAAATCCATTAGTTACTATGCATTAGCATGCAGTGAGTTAGTAACTTTGCATTAGCATTCACTGTTAATAACATTGTATTATCATTCACTATGTTAGTAACTGTGTATTAGCATTTACTCTGTTAGTAACTATGTATTCACATTCAATCTGTTAGTAACTGTCTATTAGCATAAAGTCTGTTAGTTACTCTGCATTAGCATGCAGTATGTTAGTAACTTTGTATTAGCATTCACTGTGTTAGTAACTGTGTATTAGCATTTACTCTGTTAGTGTGTATTAGCATTTACTCTGTTAGTAACTGCCTATTAGCATACAGTCCGTTAGTTACTGTGTATTAGCATTCAGTACATTAGTAAATGTGCTTCAGCATACAGTACATTTGTTATTGTGTATGAGCATTCAGTACATTAATAACTGTGTCTTAGCATGCAGTACATTCGAAAATGTGAATTAGCATTCAGTATGTTAGTAATCGTGGATTAGTCTATTAGCATGTTCATACAGCATGTTCATAACTGTGTATTAGCATTCAATATTTTAGTAACTGTGTATCAGCATGCAGTACGTTGGTAACTATGTATTAGTATGCAGTCCTGTTCATAAAGGTGGATCCACATACAGTTTGGTCATAACAGTGTATCAGCATGCAGTACCTTAGTAACTGTGTATTAGCATTCAGTACATTAGTGACTGTCGTAGGTAACAGTCTGTTAGTAACTGTGTATTAGCATTTAGTATGTTAGCTCCTCTATACAAGCATACACTATTTTAGTAACCATGTTTCACAATTCAGTGAAACAGTGTAACAGTTCAGTGTAACAGTGTATTCAGTGTATACACAATTCAGTGTAACAGTGTATTCATAGTCAGTATGTTACTTTATATCAGCATACAATACATTAGTAGCTGTGTATTAGCATACAGTACATTAATAACTGTGTATTAGCATTCAGTCTGCTATTTGCTGTGTCTTAGCATTCAATACTTTCATAACTGTTTATCAGCATACAGTACATTAGTTCCTCTGTGTCAGCATACAGTCCGTTCCTAACTGTCTTATTATTCAGTACTTCATTAACTGTGTATTGGCATGCACTAAATTAGTAACACATAGCACAAGGATACCCTGGGCCGTAGATCGATGATTGACTTTGTATTCATTTCATCTGATCTACGACCGTATGTCTTGGACACTCGGGTGAAGAGAGGAGCAGAGTTGTCAACTGATCACTACCTGGTGGTGAGCTGGATCAGATGGCGGGGGACGAGGCTGGACAGACCTGGTAGACCCAAACGTGTAGTGAGGGTATGCTGGAGACATCTGGTGGAGGCTCCTGTCCGTCAGATCTTCAACTGCCACCTCTGGTAGAGCTTCAACTACATAGCAGGGAGGATGGGGACATTGAGTCCGAGTGGACCATGTTCTGCACCTCCATTGCTGAGGCAGCTGTGCAGAACTGCGGCTGCAAGGTTGTTGGTGCATGTCGTGGTGGTAATCCCCGAACCTGGTGGTGGACACCTGTGGTGAGGGGAGCTGTCAAGCTGAAGAAGGAGTCCTATCGGGCTTGGTTAGCCTGTGGGTCTCCAGAGGCAGCTGACAGATACTGATGGACCAAGCAGAACGCGGCTCTGGCGGTCACTCAAGCAAAAACTCGGGTGTGGGAGGAGGCCATGGAAAGTGATTTTTGGTCAGCCTCAAAGAGATTCTGGCAAACCATTCGGCGGCTCAGGAAGGGGAAGCAGTGCTCCGTTCCTACTCTTTACAGTGAGGATGGAGTGCTGTTGACCTCAACTGGGGACATCGTCTGACGGTGGAAGAAATACTTTGAGGATCTTCGCAATCCCACCTTCATGTTGTCTGAGGAGGATGCAGAGTCTGGGGGTGCTTGGGAGGACTCACCCATCACAGGGGTTGATGTTGCCGAGGTGGTTAAAAAGCTCCTCAGTGGCCGGGTTCCGAGGATGAATGAGATTCGTCCTGATCTCCTGAAGGCACTGGATGTTGTTGGTCTGTCTTGGCTGACACGCCTCTTCAACATAGCATGGAGGTCAGGGACAGTGCCTCTGGATTGGCAGACTGGTGTGCTGGTCCCCCTTTTTAAAAAGGGGGACCAGAGAGTGTGTTCCAACTATAGTGGGATCATACTTCTCAGCCTCCCGGGGAAAGCCTATGCTGGGGTGCTGGAGGGGAGAGTCCAGTCGATAGTCGAACCTTGGATTCAAGAGGAACAATGTGGTTTTTGTCCTGGTCGTAGAATACTGGACCAGCTCTTTACCCTTGCAAGGATACTGGAGAGTGCATGGGAGTTTGCCCAACTGGTCTACATGTGTTTTGTGGACCTGGAGAAGGTTTACGACCATGTCCCTCATAGTGTCCTGTGGAGTGTGCTTCAGGAGTATGGGGTTCAGGGCCCACTGCTGTGGGCCATTCGAACCCTGTATGACCGGAGCAGGAGTTTGGTTCGCGTTGCCAGCAGTAAGTCAGGTTCGTTCCCGGTGCATGTGGGACTCTGCCAGGGCTGCCCTTTGTCACCGGTTCTATTAATAACTTTTATGGACAGAATTTCTAGGCACAGCCAAGGGGCGGAGAGTGTCCAGTTTGGTGGCATCAGGATCATGTCTCTGCTTTTTGTGGATGATGTGGTCCTGTTGGCTTCATCAATCTGT
>JAPEIY010000028.1:2411885-2422513 GCA_026122135.1 Cathorops aguadulce | reverse complement strand
AGACTTGGTGCTGTCATTAAAAATCATGGAGGCCATACAAAGTACTAGATGTAGTAGTTTTTGTTGTGGGGTGTACTAATTTTTGCACCACCCTAATTTGAGTAAAACTGAAAAATGTGTAATCTAAGTTATATTATTAACTTTCACGTTATAAGTTAAACAGATGTTATATTAACCTTTTGTCTTGTCAACATTTTGGAAATTGTGTTCATTGAGATATTGTTTAAAATGTTGCTTTTCAAAGGGGGTGTACTAATTTACGCTCAGCACTGTACAATGTGTATACGCAGTGGTGTAGCGGCTTCTTGGCTCCCGGTTAGCGTACGACCCCTTCCTACCTTTTCTGTTAACTCGTGCAACAAACTGAGGCTGAAATACAGCGCACAGGACCTATTTATTCTGGGGAGCCTGAATGTGGGACTGAAACCAGACATCAAGGCAGCATTAGGACATTTTGGGCTGCTAAAGGAGAGTGGACGAAGGAAAACAAAGCAGCAGCGCGCAAGGAGACAACAGTGCGCCCGGAGGCAGAAGTGCGCCCAGAGGCAGAAGAGGGGGAAGAGCGCCGGCCTGCTAACTAGGCTAAGGGCTAACAACGGACCCGCTCTTCTAACTCTGTTCCTGTCTAACATCCGCTCTCTGGACAAGAAGATCGACCTGTTCAGGCTGAGTCTGAACTTCCACAAGGAGATGAGGAATTGCTGTGCACCAGACCTGGCTGAACGACAACATGCCAGACTCCGTGTACCATCTGGACGGACTACTTTTCTTCCGTGCCGACCACGATCAGCTGTCGGGGGGGCATGGTGGAGGATTCTGTGCTTATCAACAAGAACTGGTGCATAAACTCTGTCCTGGTAAGCCAGAATTGCTTTGAATCTGCGGAGTTTATGTCATTGTTAAAGTGCCGCCTGCATTACTTGCCTCGGGAGTTTACAGTAGTGCTGCTTGTGATTGTTTACATTCCTCCGAGCACACACGGCGCTGACGGAGCTGCATACACACGTCAGTGAGCTGCAGGATCAACACCCAGAGGCATTTTTTGTGATTGCTGGGGACTTTAATCACGCCCATCTGACAGACTGCCTGCCCCGGTTTTACAAGAGCATACACATTGCAACCAGGGGAGGCAATACTCTGGAGCAGGTCTACACCAGCAAGCAGGGTGCGTATGCTGCGGTGTCACGGCCCCACCCAGGCTTCTTTGATCACATTTCCATCCTGCTGGTCCCTGTCCATCAATCTGTGCTGAAAAATAACCGGCCAACACGGAAGACCATGACTGTGTGGCCCAGCACAGCAGTCCCTGCACTGCAGGACTGCTTTGAGTGGACGGACTGGCAGGGCTTTAGGGAAGCTACTACCACCGGTGAAGGTGTAGATCTGGAGGAGTACACCTAGGCTGTCTCCGGCTTCATCCAGAAATGCATCAATGACGCCACCATACATCCCAACCAGAAGCCGTGGATGAATGGTGAGGTTCAGCGTCTCCTGAGAGCACGTGATGCAGCTTTCAGGTCTGGAGATGCACTGACACTGAGAGTGGCGAAGAGGGACCTCCAAGCGGGTGTGACACGGGCAAAAAGAGCACATGCTGACAAAATCCAGGGCCACTTTGCATCCAACGACCCTCGGAGCATGTGGCAGGGCATAAAGGCAATCACAGGCTACAACAGGAAGAATGCCAAGTGTCCTCAGGACCCGTCTATGCCAGATGCCCTCAACGCTTTCTATGCCCATTTTGATCCCACCCACCCACACCAGGCTCACTATCTCAGAGGGTGAGCTACCATCATTCAGCGTGTCAGCAGACGATGTGAGGAGGACTCTACAGCATGTCGACAACATCCTGGGGAGGGTCCTGAAGGCCTGCGCACATGAGCTCACTGAGGTGTGGACAGACATCTTTAACACCTCCTCTCCCAGGATGTGGTGCCAGTGTGCCTGAAGACATCGTCCCAGTGCCCAAGTGTGCAGCAGTGAGGAGCGTGAACGTCTATCAACCAGTGGCTCTCACCCCAATAGTCATGAAATGCTTCAAACGCCTGATCATGAACCACATTAAGGCGAAGGTGGACATAAATGTGGACCCAGACCAGTACGCGTACAGGAGGAACAGGTCTGTAGAGGACACCATCTTATCCGTCGTCCACTCTGCTCTCACCCACCTGGAGGGCAGACACCTACATGAGCCTGCTCTTCCTGGACTTTAGTTCGGCGTTCAACATGATCGACCTGCAGACTTTAGTCAACAAACTGCAGTCACTTGGATTACCGCCATCCCTCTGCAACTGGGTACTGGATTTCCTGACACATAGGCCACAGATAGTGAGGATCCATGGCGTCTCCTCTTCTACCATCATCCTCAACACCGGCTCCCCCAGGGTTGCGTCCTTAGCCCCCTGCTCTACACTCTGCTCACATATGGCTACTCCACTAAACATCTGGGCAGTCGTATTGTGAAGTTCGCAGATGACACGGCGATGGTGGGACAGCTATCCCACGGCGACGAGTCAACGTACAGACAGGAGGTGGAGGACCTGGTGGACTGGTACAGGGACAACAATCTCTGCATCAATGTGGGGAAAACAAAGGAGATGGTTGTGGACTTCAGGAGAAGTGACCATGCCCCCTCCCCCTCTACATTGGAGGAGAAGCTGTAGAGATGGTCCACAGCATCAAGTACCTGGGGGTCTACATCTCTAGCGACTTGAAGTGGACCACGAACACAGTCAGCGTGGTCAAGAAGGCCCACCAATGCCTTTACTTTTTGAGGAGGCTAAGGCAGGCCGGACTGAGCGCTGAGGTCCTGGGAGCCTTCTACAGGTGTGTGGTGGAGGGCACAGTGACCTCCTCCATCACCTCCTGGTATGGAAACTGTTCAGCTGTGGACAGGAAGGCTCTGCAGAGGGTGGTGCACACAGCACATTAGATCACCCGTTGCAGCCTGCCGTCCATAGAAGACATCTACAGCAGGAGCAGAGCGGCCCGCATCATGGGTGACTCCACCCACCCAGCAAACAGACTATTCAGCCTCCTCCCCTCAGGAAAAAGTCGCTGCAGCATCGGGGCCAAAACATCAAGGCTCCAGCGCAGCTTCTTCCCAGAAGCTGTGGGGCTAATGAACATTAAGTCTAGGCTCTGAAGCTGTGGCTGCTACACCTCGGGAGTCACACCCTGACCTCTATTTGGTGGACGACTTTTTTTTTTTCTGTTTCCGGTTGAGAGTACGTTGGGCTCATCTGGCTGCCGCTTCTTACCGGAGCTATTTTATTTTTTCTCCTTTTCTATTTTTATTTTCTTTTTTCTGTGTGTTTGTGTAGATTTTTTTTTGTCTAATAGTAAAGCGTCCTTGGGTTTCTTCAAAGGCGCTATATAAATTTAACATATTTAACAATTATTTACCTCAAGCTCAGTGATTATCGCTGAATATTGGCTGAAGCCCGAGTCCTCGAGGGTGGGGTCAATATTCATCGATAATCACTGAGCTTGAGGTAAATAATTGTTTTAGTATAATTACATAAGTGAATATTCATAAAAATAGAGAAAAAAATGCTCATTTAATTTCGTGTCAGTTACATGCAGGTCGCACACAAGAAGCGCGTGCGCGTAGACAAGGGTTTTTGCTTAATAAATAAAACCTACCTGTAAAAAGGTTGAATCCAAATTTTGTTGCCTGTTTCGTATTTTTTGGAATTACATTTTCTTTTAAATCCGATATTTCCTCTTCCGATATTTCGACAAAACGACTGGAAGACGACGCCATTTTGAGAAAAAATGTGATATTCACCTATAGGTGATCATCGCTCCTTACAGCGTGAAATTCGACCAATGAGTGCGCTAGAATTATGATATTCACTTATGTAATTATACAAATATTATTTATTATTATTTATTATTAAATAACTGTTCTGCCACCATTATCTCCTCTTTACTGAGTTTTATGTTGTAATGTGATAAAATAGGATTCAGAGAATCTTCACCAAGGAAATCATCGGCTGATGGGTTTCGTGCTTGAATGCCCTACATTGGAGACTGCGATGCCCGGTTGGTTTCGGGTGAGGGTCATGTGGTCCAGACATGAATAAAGTGAGCCCTGGTACCCGAATGTCACACACCTGGACACTCAGCCGTCTGTGACTGCTTGTTTCTGGGACCAGTCAGATTCTGTGCGATTTTGCTGCACTCATAAATGTCTTTTGTTTCCTTGTAGAGCTTTTCTGCCACGTCATAACTCATGAGTAAATCGTGTGATGGCATTTGAGACACACAAGTTATCATCAAAATACATATAATCTCCAAGGAGACTGAAACATGTAGCCACTGACGAGTGAATATCACGAGTGCAGGTTATCATTATCATTTAATAAACACACGACTCGTGATTTGCTTCACAGTATTTTGATAGACTGAAGTTTGAAAAGCCGGGGTTTTCTTACATCTGTAGTCATCACATTTGATTTTATCAAACATTGAGACATTAGAGAGATGATAAAAACAATTTCAGCCCTGATGATGATGATGATGATGATGATGATGATTGTGTTTTCCTTCTTCATTGCTTTAAAGGTCAGAAAACATATTTTTAATAAGAAAAAAGGACAATTTTTTTTTTTTTAAGTGTGAAATGAAATATTTTGGGATTATAAATGTATGTTTTAAGTTTTTACATCATTCAAAAATCCGTTTCAGATTTCTCCTTTGCTCTGTAAACGATCGACGACCTGATGGTTGATGCTGATGGAGCAGTCTGTCCACTGTGTTGAAAAATGTTATCCAGATACTACATAAACTAATTTACCAGTTAGTGCTGGGCAATATAGCTGAATAATTTATCATAATGAAGTGTTTCATCTCAGTTGATCTGGATAATTATTGATCGTTTTTAATGACCCTTTTTAACAGGCTAATGACCCAGAGGAAAAGGTTGAAGTTAACACTTTATTTTGAATTTAAACACCTGACTTTATCAAGTTTCCTCATCATGTGCAGTCTTTCTCACACACACACACACACACACACACACACACACACACACACACACACACACACACACTCAGTTTACCTGAGCGGGCTGCCCAGGAATATTCACATCTGCCCAAAGGACATGTGGTGAAACATTTTAGCAAAAAAGTCTGAAGAAGGAGAAGTGATGGATAAATAATAATTAACATAATCCAACATTCAAGTCATAAAATAGTGTCCCTGAGTGAAAGAGCCTTGTTGAGAGAGAGAGAGAGAGAGAGAGAGAGAGAGAGAGAGAGAGAGTTTATTAGGATGACAATTTGTCTTCTTTGTAAATCCCTATGAAAAGGGTGTATATTGTTCTCCAAATTTGCTTTGGTGTGTCTTTCTGTAAAACGGTTTGCTTTATTGACACGGCCAGATGACGGCATGCTGTACTGATATAATTGTAAAGGCCGTGTCGTTTAAGCCAGTATCGCACTGGGCCGCGACAGTCTGTGACTAGTTGGAGACACAACGATTGTGATAAAACATGCAAATTAGCAACAATTTTCACTTGGAATCACACTGAATTATATTTGCATATTTTACCGCAGTTGTTGCGTCTCCAACGCGTTGCAGGCCGTCGCAGCCCGGCTTTCCCTCGGCAGGCAGGGAAGTAGAGGAGCCTCACGGAAACTGACTTGAGAAGGGTTTGCGATGGCTTTGTGACACGGGCGACGCCTTTGCAGCTATTTTGAGAGAAATTTTGTCGCACTAATTTTTTGAACATGTTCAAAATTTCAGCAACAAAGGAGCGACACTTTGCGACTCATGTGAGGAAATTGAGAAACCCCGCTAAAACTCTCTCATGAATGACGTTCGTAATTTGTTGCAAGCTGTCGCAGCCCAGTGAGATACCGGCTCAGTCCTGCAGGAAACGTTTTTGGGAGTCGGTATAATTCAGTAATTGGTCACCCTCAGTGATTTACCTGCAGGTTTTCTCCTTGAAACAGCCCAGAAGGCCAGACAGCTTTTTAAAACCAGAACGAATTCCATGCAAGTGCAAGTCGAGTTCCACTCTGTTCCACTCTGTTAGACATTCTGTCTCCAGTTTCGCTATAAAAAAACTCTTTATTCAGGGCTAATGTGCTCAAGGCAAGATTTCAAATTTGCGGCTATACTGTAGCCCTGAATGCAAATAAATATCGCTGAGAATATACAAATACTATAGAAAGTAGGTGAGAACGTGAGAGAACATGGAAAACCCGCTCAGATCTAATAAGAGGCAGATAATAATGTCACGAGAGCAGGTACATAAAATTACAGTGAACTTATTGTGGCACATTTGGCTGTGGAATGGGGAAATCTGCACACACACACATCCTAGACACACACACCCTGTACACACACACCCTGTACACACACTGATGCGTATTAACCAGGAGTCATTTCTGCAACATCAGAGTGATAAATTATATTATACAGGAATCTCTGAGTCGACTCATTTTTAGTGACTAGAGGAATAATAATAATAATCTCTAGGCATCCGTCTATCTCGTAAGATAATGGTAGCACCGCAGTAAAAGGTCGGTCAGTCCTGTTGGGAACAGTGTCTTAAATGACTCAGCAGACCAATCCTTGCGTGACGGTCCTTTCCACGCAGATCACAAGTAAACTCGGAGGGCGGGGTTGGGGCTGGGGGTTGTTGTCTTCGCTGTCTCTGCTTTCTACGCTGTCTTTTTTCCTCTGACTGTTGGTTAAGATTTTCCTTGCCCCTTTTGAGGCCTTCATAAATGGTGTGACGCCAGCAACTGGGGTCTTCGGCAAGTGATTCCCAGTTATCTGGATCAATTTCAGTGAGTTTCATGTCGCGTTTGCAGACATGTTTAAAGCGCAGTGCTGGGCGGCCTACTGGACGGCATCCTGTCTCCAGCTCTCCATAGACGATGTCCTTTGGGATGTGGCTATCCTGCATACGGTACACGTGCCCTAGCCAATATAAGCGTCGCTGGATGAGAAGGAGATGCATACTGAGGGAACCAGCTTGCTTCAGCACAGTAGTGTTGGTAATTTTGTCTCGCCATGTGATGCCAAGAATCTGACGCAGACAGCGAAGGTGGAAGCTTTCAAGACGGCTCTCCTGTCTGGCGTAAGTAGCCCAGGTTTCGCTGCCATAGCGCAGAGTACTTAAGATACACGCCTGGTAAACCTTGAGTTTGGTGTTTAAGGATAGCTGGTTGTTTTCCCACGCTCTCTTGCTCAGTCTAGCCAACACTCCTGCAGCTTTTGCAATGCATTTAACAATTTCTCTATCGAGAGACACGTTACTGGTGATAATAGAGCCCAGATAGGTGAAGTGGTCAGTAACTTCAAGCACCTTATTATCAATTCTGATCGATGGAGGTGCAGACACATTCTGCCCCATGACACTGGTCTCCTTAATACTGATGGTTAGCCCAAACTGAGTGCACGCATGATAAAACTGGTTAAGCAGGGCTTGGAGACACTCTTCTGTGTGTGAGATCAGGGCAGCAGCATCAGCAAACACTTCTCTGATGAGCACTCTGCGCACTTTTGTCTTCACCCTCAGTTGAGCCAAGTTGAATAGCCTACCATCGCTTCTAGTAAGTCCTGTAGATGGACTCCCTGTGGTGAATGTCTGAATGAAAAGTCAAGCAGCATCAAGAAGAAAATGCCAAAAAGAGTTGGTGCAAGTACACATCCTTGTTTTACTCTGCTCTGAATTGCAAAGGGCTCTGAAACTTCAGCGCCATAGCTGACTACACCCTGCATGTTTTCATGAAAGGAGATTATAATGTTGAGTAACTGAGGGGGGGCAGCCAATCTTCTTTAATAACTGGAACAGACCTTTCCTACTTACGAGGTCAAAAGCCTTTGTGAGATCTATGAAGGCAATGTATAAAGGCATCTGCTGTTCTCAACATTTCTCCTGAAGTTTACAGACAGAGATCATCATATATACGGTGGATTGCAGAGCTCTGAATCCACACTGAGATTCTGGGTATATGTATTCGGCAAGGACTTGGAGATGTGTCAAGATTACTTGAGCAAAGACTTTCCCAACTATGTTCAGCAGGGAGATACCATGATAGTTGTTGCAGTCACTGCGGTTACCCTTGTTCTTATGCAGGGTGACTATTTTTGCGTTGTGCATGTCTTGAGGTACCATGCTTTTGCGCCAACAGAGACGCAAGAGCTTGTGAAGTGGTTCCAGTAAGACTGATTTTCCACTTTTGATTATCTCAGGAGGTATGCCATCCATGCTCAGTGCTTTTCCTTTTGGTAGGGCATCGATAGCCTTGCTGAGTTCTTCAACTGTGGGAACTAAGTCCAATTCTTCCAAGACAGGAAGGTCCACAAAGCTGTCGAGCGCTTCCTGAGAGACTGAGGTTTCATTGGAGTAAAGATCTAGGTAGTGCTCGACCCACCGGTCCATTTGCTTGTTTCTGTCAGTAATCACCTTGCCTGATTTGGTCTTCAGGGGTGCAGTCTTTATAATTGTCTTCCCTGTTGCTTGCTTTATACCCTCATACATACGCCTAATATTACCAGAGTCTGAGGCACATTGAATATTGTCTGCAAGTTGAAGCCAGTGGGTATTAGCACAGTGACGAGCAGTTCGTTGAGCCCTGTTTCGAGCAGCTTTCAGTGTCTGTAGGTTTTGCTGACTGGGGTTGCGCTTGTAGCAGGTCAGTGCGCAACACTTGGCGTCTATGACAGGTTCTAACTCGGAGATGTTGGCTTCAAACCAGTCAATATTCTTATGCTCTTTTATACCATACGTCTTGACAGCAGTGTTGTAGATAGTGTTCCAAAAGAACCTCGATCTATTCTCCAGACTGGGAGGTTGGACACCTGTCACAGTCTCCTCGAGTCGCTCTACGAATTTCAGGTTGTTTTCTTGTTGAGCAGTCCTGCTGCTATTTATTTTAGGCTGACAGTTCTTCTTGGAATGGTATCATTTAAGTGGTTTGGGCTTTGCCTTTGACACAATCAGAAAATGGTCGGTGTCACAGTCAGCACTGTGGAAAGCTCTGGTGTTGCAGACAATGTTCAGGGACTTGCATCTGGTGATAATCAAGTCCAACTGGTGCCAATGTTTCAACCTTGGATGCCTCCAAGATGCTTTGTGGAATGCCTTGTTCTGGAAGTAGGTATTTGTCATGCACAGCTTGTGGTAGCAGCATAGTTCCAGAAGCCTCTGGCCATTCTCGTTCATTTTTCCTATGCCATGGTGACCTAACATGTTTGCCCAGTATTCATGATCAGCACCCACCCTCGCATTGAAATCCCCCAGAAGAAAGAAATGTTCTGATTCTGAGATTGTGTTGATGACACGGTCTAGATGTTCATAAAACTGGTCTTTGGCTTCAGACGAGGATGTTAGTGTTGGTGCATAAATACAAACGAGATTTACCATACCCTCTTGTGTAGAGAGGCGTAGGGTGAGGATTCTCTCAGTGCCACCCATTGGGGTTTCCAACATGCAAAGCAGGGTGTTTCTATTGGCGAAGCCAACACCATGCTCACTGGTTTCCTCTTTGCTTTTTCCTTGCCAAAAGAAGGTATAGTTTTTCTCTCTCAATGATCCAGCGTCAGGGAGTCGAGTCTCTTGCAGGGCTGCAATATCGATATTCAATCTATACAGCTCGCGGTCAGTCACTGCAGTTTTGTGAGCATCATCTATTTGTCGGAGGTCGTCTGACAATCCAGTGTGCATTGTGCGCACATTCCAGCTAGCTATAAGAAGAGCTGGAGTCTTCTTTTTCTTCTGATTTTTGCCTGGTATGTTGCTTAACGATCTGCTTGTTGAACAGGAAGTTCTAAGCTCCAGGCACCCGCTGAAGCAGGCAAATCGAGGTGGGTCAACACCTTACTGGCTGGGGCCTGCCCAGCTTAAGGTGGGCAGTAGCTGACCAGTGGAACACGATCATCTCTCCCACCGAAGAAGACAACCTGTGGTGCCCAGCTCATATGCCCATGGAGCGTGGACTTATAACCCGTAAACTGCTGTCTTCCGTGTTGTGCTCTACACTGACCATGGGACTGGAGTGACCTCTCCAGGGTGCAAGCCTGGGCAAAGTATATGGAGGCCTAGAGTTGCCCAGTCATCAGGGCCTCCCTCTCGGCCTCGCCGGCAAAGTCCAATGGAATGCAAAGCATTATGAATGGGGCCGGTTGGGCTGCAGGAGCTGCCAGATGAGAGCCAAAACTGACTGCCAATCGCCTACGGGGCTCCACTCCGAATTTTCTGTCTGGATTATTTTTCCATAGCCTTTTCCCAGTGGGATGTGGCTGCAAGGCAGCAGAGGTTTGAAATCAGGGTTTTTCTTCCCCTAGACAGGCTGCCCTCCCAGGCTACCGAGCCCTGTCTGCCCAAAGCAACTGGTTTGGAAGCGCCAGATAACTGCCTTTCAACCCTACTCCTTGTCAGTAAAAACAGTTCCGCCACTAGAAAGCCAGGAGTTGGACTTTGGTTGACAGAGGCTGTATGAGACGCATGCCTTTGGAGCATTTTATAGATAGTGGGAGCTCATCTCCACTACCACTCCGGCTATGCCAACCTTAGAAAACTAGTGCATATAACGTCAAACAAAAAGGATACCTGAAAAAACAAGCTTACAGCCTACCGGCAAATTAAGCTAAGCACGTAGCTCAGA
>JAPEIY010000028.1:1844036-1854629 GCA_026122135.1 Cathorops aguadulce | reverse complement strand
GCTTTATGTCCTGGGGTGCCCTGCCTGTGTTTACCTTCTGGCTCTCCCCTTTTTAGTTATGCTGTCATTAGTTAGTTTAGTTTGTTTTACCAGATTGAGATACTGACCTCTTCTGTTGCTCGGACTTGCCTGATCCGTCCTGGTGCCCAATGTCTGGCTGGAGTCTCATCATATTGCTCCTGTGGAGGATGGCCCCATATGGACAGTTGAAAGTCGCACTCAGAAGATGGCTCTGGACACTTGCAGTAATATTTATATGGCTGAGGACTACAGTTGACTTGATAACTTTAGAACTGCAGTTGTCATGAGCAGTTTTGTACTAAAGTTTCCATCAATGAACAATTTATAACTTCAACATAACAGATTTCATGTTGAAACTGTTAAAAATGTTATCACACTATCTGTTATCACCCAAATGAAGATGGGTTTCCTTTTGAGTCTGGTTTCTCTCAAGGTTTCATCCTCATGTCGTCTGAGGGAGATTTTCCTTGCCACTGTCGCCACAGGCTTGCTCATTGGGGATAGACTAGAGATAAAATTTAGCTCATGTTTAAAGTCACCAAAATCTTGTGACAATGTCTATTGTTAAAAGCACTATAAAAATAAACTTAACTATATAATCAGAAAACCACCTTCTCGCTGCATATGCTACAAGTACTTCTGTCTTGTCAGAGTGATATAGAAGGAAGTATCCAGTGTCTAATGTCCTTCACTCATTCTTTAATTTTCTTAAGCTATTGTCTCAGTTGGCTTTGCACTGTGTCTCGTCAGCATAACAGTGGAAACTAATACCATGCTTCCAAATAATATTACTCAAAGGTAACGTATATAAAGAAAAAAGCAATTGACCTAAGACAGAACCTTTTGGAACCCCAAACTTGACCTCAGTATGTATAGAGAAATCACCATTTACATCAATAAACTGATAGTGATCAGTAAAATAAGACCTGAGCCAGGAGAGGGCCATTCCCTGAACTCCCACAACATTTTCTAGTCTATCCAGGAGAATGGAATGATCCATGGTGTCAAAGGCTGCACTAAGGTCAAGCAATACAAACTGGGAGAGACAACCCCAATCAGATGCCAACAATAGGTTGTTTACCATTTTAACTACTGCTCTTTACTATGATGAGGTCTAAATCCTGATTGATACATTTAATGGATGTTATTCCTGTGTAGCTATGAGTATAACTGTTGTGCCGCAGCTTTTTCTAGGATTTTGGAAATAAAGGGGAGGTCTGATATTAGCCTATAATTGGACAGCTGACAGGGGGGCGAGGTCAGGTGTTTTTTTTTTTTTTTAATCCGGTGTTTGATAACTGCTAGTTTAAAAGAAATAGTCCAAAGTCAATTCTAGGGGATTGATTTTTTAGAAGAGGTTCAATTGTTTATTATCTGTTTGAAGAGTCATGTCAGTAAGGGATCTCGTACACAAGTTGAAGATGTTGATGTGGAAATTAATGAAATCCCTTCAATTTCTCTCAGACGACTGAAACATTGCTGATCTGATAGTTATATTGTTAACGACAGGGTTACTTAAATTGTCTGGCCTTAAATTAGTGGTTTGACTTTTTTGTCAGATATTTTCAATTTTGTCACTGAAATTCATGAAGTCATTGCTACTACATATTACAGGTGTGCATGCATCAATAGTGGCCTTTTTCCTAGTTACACTTGTGGAAATTAATTAAATTAGTTCAGTTTTTCTAAGGGGAGTAAAACATTCTAATTGCTGATCTGATACAGCAGATCCTTCCTTTCCATACTCATCTTTCTGCTACAAGTTTACATTTGTTCATTATGAGCCTAGGATATTGTTCTAGAACTTTGCAGGCTTTGTTAGATATTGTTGACAAACTCTAACCTGGTATTCGTGTTCCCAAAGCTTACAGCTTGGGGTAAACAATCTGTATTTACAACCCTGTTTCCAAAAAAGTTGGGATGTTGTGAAAAATGTACATAAAAACAGCATGTGATGAATTGCAAATCGCAGAAACCCTATATTTAATTGGAAATTGCCTCGGTCCATCATAAATGAGCTCGGGCCCAGAGAAGGTGGTGGTGTTTCTGGATATTGTTTATATGTTTTAACTTGCATTTGTGGATGCAGTGATGAACTGTATGAGATGATGGTTTCCGGAAGTGTTCTTGAGCCCATGCAGTGATTTCCACTACAGAATCATGTCTGTTTTTACTGACCTGTTGCCAGTTAACCTAATAGCAGGCTTGTAGTACTCGATTGTAGTACTCGAGTCCAGGACTCGGACTTAAGTCCGACTTTTGACTTGAACTTGATGACTCGGACTCGTGCATTAACTGCATTTGGACTTGTAAATTGGAGACGAGGACTCAAATTTTTTTTTTCTTTATTTTTTTGTAACATGCTATAATTTGGCACAAGATATTTATATCTGCATTGATTTTTATAGTAATATCATGCAAGAGAATGCACATTATGCACATTCACCTGTGTCATGTTCAGGAACAAACTAACGTTAATGGCACTAAAATGCCTGGAGAGAATGCCCCTCGGGTTGTCCGCTATGCTTATACAGACTTCTCATGCAGTGTGAAAAAATGCACTGCTATGTGTCCCATGTGTAGAAGAACTATCGAGGAGATGATGGGGACAACCTCGAAACTACATCCAGAAAAGAAAGTGACGTGCTATGTTCATTGCTCTGTTGATAACAGGGCTTGCTTGCTGACCAATGAACTAGCTAATGTTAACCCTCTCTCATGTTACTTGCCCTGTTGATAGCGAGGCTTAGTCCTGGGTATGACTTTAAACTGTAACCTGTAGTGAGTCTCAGGTCCAGGAGGACTTGAATATTAGGGAAAGTGGAGTTACCCCTTAATCACCATTGCTCCCAGGTCCGCTCTGATCCAGAATGGTAATACCTGCCTGGGTTCCAGCTATGGGTTAAATAGTACATCACCAATAAGGTGCTGGCAACAGGGTGCTTTTTGGTGCAATGTGGAAGATGAACCCAACAGAGTCAATGGCACACCACCATATGGCATGCGGAAGAGACGCTCAAATAACTAATGGATGGCATTGCTCAGCAAGTCAGTTGTCACTACAGGGTAACTTCCATGCCTGTCAGGTCTATGGCACTTTTGTGCACCACTTGGCATCAGGTCAGGAGGTCCAGAGAGACAGCACGATGGGGGCATGACATCGCTTGTCTTACTTTACTGGGCAAGGGGCTTTGTCAGGAGAGGAGAATAGTACGTGAGGGCTCGCTAGGCCAGAAATTCCATGACAGTTTGGCTGGGCTGTTCGTGCCACCGATGTGGGCAACTCTGTTGCTTTGGTGTGGGCCTCATGGCCCATCTGCATTTCTGTGCATCCTAATGAATCAGCCATTATTGTTAGCAATGGATAGCTGATGACGATAGTGGGGCTTGCTGAGCAATGAACAAGCTTTTTATTTGTAGCCTATTAACTAAAATGGGGCAGTCAAGCAGTAACATTAGTCTGACACAGCAGCAGAGACAGTCTCACAAAAAGGCAGCAACAGCCAGTGCCATGTTGCTGTTGGAGTCTTGTTCTTGGACTCGACTCGGATCAATAGTGGACTTGACTCAAAATTTTCTTTAGTGACTTGGACTTGACAATGGAACACTGGGGACTCAAGACTGGACTCGGACTCAAGGTTTAGTGACTTGACTACAACACTGCATAATAGTTGAGATGTTTCACCAGGTGGTTGTTTTTTAGCACTGTACAACTTTTCCAGGTTTTTTGCCCCTGCCCCTACTCTTTTGAAACAAGTTGCTGGCCTCAAATTCAAAATGCACATATATATTTAAAAAAAATTCCCAGTTTCAATATTTGATGTTATTTTTGGACTATTTTCAATAAAACATTTAAAATGAGTTGCAAGTCATCGGATTCTGTTTTTATTTGTTTTATATAGCATTCTAACTTTTTTTTTTTGGAAACGGGGTTGTGCTCTGGTGAAGTCTTGACTGACTGGAGGGTGTTCTTGATCTGGCCAACTGTTCTGAATGGCCAGGGTTTTTTCTTCACCAGGGAAAGAATTACATTGTCGATGTCCATATATTTATGGACCTGAATGCATATTGAATTTACAGTAAACCTGTAGCACCCACGTGTTGGATGTGTCATTGTACATGTGCACTCATATGTCGCTGAACTAAAACACTGATTAAAATGGATGCCTGTTCCAATGGCTCTTCCGTGTTTGAGGCAAGTCAGGCTCGCATCTAAAAACTACTTAGATGTGTGTCAGGTGTTGGTCTTTCATATGAAGTCAGTAAGTGACTCCAAATCCTGAAATACATGTATCTGACCCAGTATAGAGAGCTACACATATGTTGAAAAAGTTCATGGCACACAAGGACAAGAGATGTGAGAGGAGAACCATCCGTGCTCTCACGGAAGGCGGTCACATTTTTCTGCCTCTCCCTTTCCTTATCTTCCCTGCTTCTGCTGTCTCATCTGTCTATTGTCTATACTTTTGAGAGACTCTCTCTGCACTGCTCTCCAAAATAAAAATCATAGAATTGATAAACTGGTCTCCTCACACAATTGACACAATTTTCTCGATGAGAAGCCTGGGTTCAGGTGAACCAGCCTGTCCTGCCAGAACATTTGCAGCTGGCTACACGATGGACATGTGGGAGAGGTGGCGGGTCATGTGCCTGGTGGTTCTTTCTGTGGAGGACATTGAAGACATCTACCTATTCAGAACCATGATTACAGGACTTTTGCTGATTGGATTAGGCATTGCTCTGGTTTATCGAGAAAATCAGAAAATGGTGACAGCTGTCCAAAGCCCCATAAAGTTGCCCAACATGATTGAAGCAGTGGGCAGAACTGTCGGCACTCAGACTGTGGCTATTCAGAACTTGAACCACAACATGGATAACATCATGGAGAATCTTTTCGTTTGCAAAGGAAAATGGATTGATTCAGAGACCAGAATGGACAAACAGAGTAATCATGTAAAATAATGCATCTGCTTGCCCCAAGAGCAAACTGTGGCAGCGGGGGCATGGTCAAGCATTGGCCTGTGACCAGAGGGTGGAGTCAGGGAAGGTAAGTGGCAGATTCACTACACCTGTTGTCAATTAACTTGTGTTTGTGTGTCTTCCCCAGTGATCTATGTGGCAGAGGGGGCGTGGTCAAGCATCGGCCTGTGACCGGAGAGTGGAGTCAGGGAAGGTAAGTGGCAGATTCACTACACTGGTTGTCAATTAACGTGTGTTTGTGTGTCTTCCCCAGTGACCTATGTGGCAGAGGGGGCATGGTCAAGCATCGGCCTGTGACCGGAGAGTGGAGTCAGGGAAGGTAAGTGGCAGATTCACTACACTGGTTATCAATTAACATGTGTTTGTGTGTCTTCCCCAGTGACCGCACCCTGTTTAAGGAGAGAGCAAGGGCAGAGGAGAGCTCTCCGCAACCAAACGCTGGGGGTGTGTGTGGGGGGGGTTGAGAATGATTGATTGTAAATAAGATGACTGAAAAGTGTCTTAAAATAAAAGTCTTTCGTCAATTCAGTAGTGGCCTGCCATCAGGACAGCCTGATGGTCCTCCGCCAGCTCGATGGCCTGATCCATCAATGCCGGGCAGTGGCACTAGACCCACTCTGTGGTTCCTGCCGGTAGATGAGCGATGAACTGGTCCAGTACCACCTGATCAATAATTCCCTCAGCATTGTGGTTGTTGGCCCTCAATCACCACCAGCAGGCATCCCAGAGCTGCTGACCAAATGCGTACGGCAGGCGGAATTCCTCCATTTGCAGAGCATGGAAGTGCTGTCGCTGTTGTTCAGGGGTGTGCCCCACATGCTGGAGAATGGCCTGGTGGAGGTCCATGTAGACCAGCTGTTGGTTGGCGGGGAGCTGTAGCATGATCAGCTGCACCTCACCCATTGGCAGTGGGAGGAGGCGCACTGCGCGTTGCTCCACCGGCCAGCCCAAGGCCTCTGCTGTCTCCTCGAAGACCGTGAGAAAGGCCTTGGGGTTGTCCTGCAGGCCCATCTTCATTAGGGGGAGGGGGGAGGTGCCTGTGGTGGTGGACCCCGCTGACACAAGGAGATGCCGGAATGCCTGTCGATCTTCTTGCTGTGCCCACACAAGGGCCTCGAATCATTGCTCTTGCTCCTTCTGGAGGGTGACTAGCACCTGGTGCTGGCTCTGCTGGGTCATGGTGAGGGTGTGGACCAGGGCAGCGAAAGGGGAGGACTCCATGGGGCTGTTCTTTCTTCTGTCCTCCAGCTCCCGGGTTTCAGCACCACTGTGGCAGTTTATATAGGTGGGAGGAGCACAGAAGGATGGCAGGCCAGAACTGAGTTGATGAAAGACTTTTATTTTAAGGCACTTTTCAATCGTCTTATTTACAATCACTCTCAACCCCCCCCCCCACACACACACACACACACACACAGCGTCTGGTTGGGGAGAGCTCTCCTCTGTCCTCACTCTCTCCTTAAATAGGGCATGGTCACTGGGGAAGACACACAAACACACATTAATTGACAACAAGTGTAGTGAATCTGCCACTTACCTTCCCTGACTTCGCCCTCTGGTCACAGGCCAATGCTTGACCACACCTCCGCTGCCACACAAACAATTCCAATCTTATCTGCTTTTGGCTCCCTCAGCCAGCACTGGCCTTGGCCAAGGCTGTTGCTGGGACAACTACTCCCCCTGAAGATCACTGCAGTCAGACTCTCCTGTATTCCTTCCCTCACTTCCCATGGTTGCCGCTTTTAACCCCAGTGTGACAAGTGGGTAAGCGATGTCTTTGGCCGCAGGGCTGGACTGCTTATTTGTGCTAGGTTACCTATACCTCTGCCCCTCCCTCACCCCCTTCCCCCTCGAGTCCTGAGTTTTCATGTTGTAAAGTGTACTGTGTTATTTTGTACTTATGTGCTGAGGTGTTTTTTTTTTAATGTTCCCACACTGTACTCCCCACAGGAGCATAGTGTGGGGGTTGCTTTTTTCTCCTCCCCTCCCCTCATGTTACTACTGTATTTTTCATCCCTGTCTTCCTGTCCTGTCTATTCCCCCTGTGTTAATTGTATGTATATGTATGGACAGGTTGATGGCTAATTTCGCTGGTACTTGTGACTAGTGACAAAAGAGGGTCATTCATCATTCATCATCATAAGAAGAAGAAATTAATCCATTGGTTATGTGAATAAAAAGATGCAGCTTCCCCAACTTCGCCTTTTCTTTAAGCTGTTATCTAGACCTGCTGGAGTACCCATCATCCTATAGGAGCTCAGAGAAACCCTCAATTTGTCTAGTCTCTCAGTGATTGACAGAGGAGACAAAGTACGCCCTTCCCACCCACAGAGCACAGCCAATTTTGCTCTCTTGGCTCCCTCGCTATGAATGGCTGTGGCATTGTTGGGATTCAAATCTTCAATCTCCCAAACATATGTTGAATCTTTTTACTGCTCCACTTGGGAGCTCCCAAAGTGCACCCTTTTAAAGCACTTTAGGATAAGAGCACACTCAGTAATCTGTTCTCATCCTCTGTCGAGCTGTAAATTCACTCCTGTTCCCTGATGTGCCTGGTTCTGACACGCTTCTACGTCTGTAGCTTCTCTCACCCTCTGGACCTGCCTGATCCGTTCTGAAACTTCTGCACTTGTTATTCACCTTCCGTTTCTGTGGATAATCTTACCTGAATACCTTCGAGACCTGGGCCTCCAAAGGCCTGCCATGAATATTTGTCATTGCGGTCTAAATCTAAATCCGCTTTATGCTCATCTTAAGCTTCCTTTTCATAATACCCTGTATGAATACTAAACATCCTGCAACACATTCACGATTGTTTGCTTGACTGTGTACGATTCAATAATGATCAAATTCCCTTCCAAATCCCACTATTCAGTGTCACCTAGAAGAGATTGTATTTTCTTTGGTTTCTCTCACACTTTTTTCTCACACCACTATCTCCTCCGGCTTGTTCATTCAGTACCAAGGTCGAAAAATGGGTTTCTGTGAAGTCTCTTTGTGTCCATTTCCTTTGTTATGATTAAAAATGAAGTCAGAACAACACATTAACATAACCATTAGGGCCACAGGTAATTGATAACCTTATCAAGCACCCCTCGAACTGATTCATGGTTCCCATAGCAACAAGCACCGTGTGCCTTTGTTGAGGTTTGGTTTCCATTTCAATGTTCAATAGTGGGCTTGGGTTACTGTGTGTGTGTGGAGTGAGTTTGCATGTTGTCACCATCTCCAGATGGGTTCTCAGGTTTCCTCACACCTCCCAAAAACATGTTGGCATGTTAAATGGCTCTTAGATGTGTGTGTGTGTGTGTGTGTGTGTGTGTGTGTGTGTGTGTGTGTGTGTGTGTGTGTGTGTGTGTGTGTATGGAATTCCCACCTCACGCACAGTGCTCCAGGATAAGTTCTTACTTGACTCTGGTCAGGATAATGTCTTCCAGAAGATGAATGAATGAGTGAATCAATAAATCAGTGGAGTGTTATCCATGTCTTGGTTTATTCAGTTATTCTGCACAACAAATTCTTCTAGACAATTTCTTCCACTTTTGTACATCTTCTACAAGGGTTCAACAGCAGAAACTGAGAAAAGACGATGAAACCAGATGTAGAAACAGAGATTACAGTGGTAAATCCAGACCTGGCAGGTATGTCTGTGAAGGTTCTCAGTCATCCAGGTCAGAGTAAACCGTAGACGCTAAAGAAGGCAACTGGACTTGCTTGAAATTCTTGAAGATGTTTCACCTCTCATCCGAAAGCCTTCTTCAGTTTTGTCTGACTTGTGGGGAGTCCCAGGAATTTGGAATGATATTAAATACCTGGAACTTCTCATTCATCAGACAGAACTGAAGAAGGCTTGCGGATGAGAGGTGAAACATCTTCAAGAATTTCAAGCAAGTCCAGTCGCCTTCTTTAGCACCTACGGCTAACCTGGCAGGTAACTCAAGCAAAGATTAGCTGCACTGTTCTGCTTTGTTGAGGGGAATTTTCAGTTTTCCAAGCTTGTTCCTCAAGAGCTAATGTTAGACCTGGTGTCTGTTCTTCTTACATCTATCTCATGCTTTTGAAATTGTCTATTACCAAAAGCAGTGCAGCAGAGGAGTGGCTAGCCGGCTGTACTTACTTAGCTCAGAAACCCAAGGAAAAGGGACCTGACCCAGAACACACTGGATGGGCAAAGAAGAAGAAAAAGAAGAAATGAAGCTCATGAAAGTCACCTCAGGTAAGACATCAATCCATCTGCCATAAACACACAAATTCACTCAGTCATTCACACTGACAGGCAATTTATCACCATCAGGCTGCCTGTCTGTATGTTTTTCAGTAATCTTCTCAACACATAAAAACACATAAAGCAGCAAAGCTTAGAGTCCATAGGTGAACCTTGATGTTGGTTCGACGGAGCCTACTAAAATCTTGTCTCATCTCTCATCTCGTCTTCTTCTGCTTATCTGCGGCCAGGTCGTGGAGGCAGCAGTCTGAGCATGGAAGCCCAAACTTCCCTTTCCCCAGACACCTCGGCCAGCTCCTTGGGAAGAACACTGAGGCGTTCCCAGGCCAGCCGAGAGACATAGTCCATCCAGCGGTCCTGGGTCTTCCCCAGGGCCTCCTCCCGGGGGACATGTTTAAATTAATTAACAGAGATCATGGGCAGCATTTTGAGGCAGTGGTTAGCACTCTCACCTTACAGCAGAAAGGTTCTGGGTTTGAAACTCACAGCAAATTGGAGCCTTTCTGAGTAGGCTTTACATCTTCCGCTCATGCCTGAGTGGGTTTCCTCCAGGTGCTCCAGTTTCCTCCCACAGTCTAAAGGCATGTGGATAAGGTCAAATGGCGACTCTAAATTGCCCATGAGTGTGAATGAGAAGCAGTTTTTGAACCAAAAGGTTGCTGGTTCGATTCCCTGGACCAGCAGGAATGGCTGACATGCCCCTGAGCAAGGAACCTAACCTCCAACTGCTCCCCAGGTTGCTCTGAATATGTTGTATGTCACTCAGGATAAGTCTAAAGTCCTTCCCACGCCATGAAATTGGGCGCATTGGGCAGCGCCAATCTCCGTTTCCATAGCCCTCAGCCTCTCACCTATACAACGAGGGTTACGGTGGGGTGCTAGTCCTCTGATAACCACAATAGTTTGGCTCGCCACTCACATCTGTATTGCAGCATGCCTTGCCAGACAGCAGTAGGTACCATTTTTATGATGGTCTTTGGTCTGACCAAACCGTAAGTAGAACTTGCAATCTCCCAATCAAGAGGCAGACATGCTAACCACTAGGCCAACTTGTGGTGCTCTGGATAAGAGCATCTGCTAAATGTATGTAATGTAATACAATATAATGTAATGAAAGGCTGTCTGTTTCTCTGTGTTAGCCCTGAGACAGACTGGTAAACTGTCCAGGGTATTCCAAAAATGAATATTTTCAAAATGAGTCAAAATTTAAAGTGCACCTGACAGCAAAACGATGCTCTAAAATAGGTTTCTGTAATAAAACTACAAACACCACTGATAACCACCAACAGAACGAAACTCTTTGTGCGCAGTTGCGTCAATCTGGCCGAGCACCAAGCCGCTGTCAGTGGCCGCCATATTTGCCGTGA
>JAPEIY010000028.1:1365608-1387180 GCA_026122135.1 Cathorops aguadulce | reverse complement strand
CTCTCTCTCTCTCGCTCTCTCTCACTCTCTCTCTCTCTCTCTCGATCTCTCTCACTCTCTCTCGCTCTCTCACTCGCTCTCACTCTCTCTTGCTCTCTCTCTCTCGCTCTCTCTCACTCTCTCTCTCGCTCTCTCTCTCTCACTCTCTCTCGATCTCTCTCTCTCTCTCTCTCTCTCTCTCACGCTCTCTCTCTCTCGCTCTCTCTCGCTCTCTCTCTCTTGCTCTCTCTCTCGCTCTCTCTCTCTCTCTCTCGCTCGCTCTCTCTCGCTCTCTCTCTCTCTCTCTCTTACACACACAAAGGATTTGTTAAACAGGTTTTATGAACTAATTTAAAAAAACAGAAACAGCAAAACAGAAAAAAATCTCCAGAACGGAATTACAAATGAGAATCGTTGACTCAACGATCATGACTGGATTAATTAGTGCAGTGATTTTGAAAATCAAGGGAAAAGGGAAAAATTTATGACATATGATAGGATTAGAACCTGTAAAAGAGATGAAAGGGAATAATAATAATAATAATAATAATAATAATAATAATAATAATTTGCATCAGTGAAGCCTGATAGGCCAAATATCTTGTTGGTTAAAATAAACTGGTTACACTTCTTTTTTAAACGAATCTCACAGTTATAATCCACTAATTACACACTCATATCATGTTATAATGCATTCATAAGGCATTATTATTAACACCATTATAATTACTTCCGAAAATACATGACACATAATAGCTATCTTTATTATGCATTATGCAATGTGAACACGGTATATTCCAACAATCCAAGCACCTTTATAGAGCCTTATAGAGCATTATAAGATGTACCTTGGACTTATTTTTAAACAAATGAATAAAGAGCTTGTCAGGAAATTGTAGTCCACAACTTTATACGGCCTGTTCTATAACTGCGGGTACATTTCAAGTGTTGACTTTGTTTGTTGTCAACTCTGTTATCGTCAGACTGGGCCGTCCATGGGCAGAATGGACGGCAACAGAGTTGACATTTCCCACCACGTTTTTGTGTCTTAACGCCACATGCGAACTTCAAACTAGCTACCACATGGCATGTATAAAAACAGAATTTTATGGATCTTAATCGCATGACTGTTTAAAAAAAAAAAACACGGGTGAGAGATTCACTCCGATATCACAATAACAGAGTTGACGAATAATCAATCAATCTACTGTTGGTGTAAAATCCTCAACATTTTGTTCAAATGAATGAGAGAAAAAAACAAAACACGCCTCACTGCCTTTCGGAAGTTTCCCGCCAGGGGAAGTGACATCACTCGGTGCAGGTGTTGTGCGTGTTATTAAAAGTCTTTGTGGATTTTTGTGGTTTTATAACAGAGTTAACAGAGTTGGTAAGAACATTGGGACAGATTAAAAAAAAAATTTTTTACGACAGAAATTTCACATAATACAGAAAATAGGCTTTCTATTCGATACAATTGATTTTATAACAGTTAATAGAATAAGCCCCAGAAATAAAACAGATTGTTCGACTGAATCACTTCATGTTTATTCAAGGAGAATGGATGAATCAGGAGTCGAAGACAGCCAATAATGTGTGTTTGGGTGGGAGTCATTTAGTTCATGTTTTATGGATAAATTAGGTTTAAAATATACATCAAGCATCACTATTAGTCATAATTTGCATTATTGTTCAAAACTGATTCAATAAAGATTTATTTTGTGGAAAATAACAAAAGGTTTATCTCAGAGATGCGAAGTGTACCCCGAATTCCAGAATGACCCATGTGCCATTATAAAACTCGTGGAATGGAATATTGAGCTTAAAAGTATAGATTTAAAATAGTGTTGCATGAAGGTAAGCATGAGTTGTGTACAAAATTATGTTAAATTATTATTTTTTTCTTTTTCAAAAGATGCACCAGAGGCTCCAGATCCACCGCAGGTCTTGACTATTCGCCATGAGTCTGCTATTGTGTCCTGGTCAGATCCAAAGGATACTGGAGGCTCTCCTATCACAGGTTTTTTTTTCTTCCTACAGTTTCTAATTTATTTATTGCAATGTGTTTTGGTCATGAAAAATTATTTACCATGTTTTAAATTTTGATTTTAGGGTACCATGTGGAATTCAAAGATAGGAACAGTTTATTGTGGAAGAGAGCCAGCAAGACACCTCTGAGAGTGAAGGAGTGCAGAGTGACTGGTTTAGTTGAGGGTCTTGAGTATGAATTCAGAGTCATGGCTATAAACATGGCTGGACTCGGAAAACCAAGCAAACCCACTGAAGCATTTGTGGCGCTTGACCCAATTGGTAAATTTCTGGTCTTTAAGATTATTTTGTACCTTTTCAATGAAATAACACATACTTGATTGATTATACAGCTAATGTTCTATTGCTAATCTCATTTAGATCCCCCTGGCAAACCTGATGTAATCAGCGTTACCAGGAACAATGTAACACTCATTTGGACTGCGCCTAAATACGATGGAGGTCATAAGCTGACTGGCTATATGGTTGAAAAACTCGAACATCCAGGAAAGGTCTGGATGAAGGCCAACCATATCAATATCCAGAGTTGTGCTTTCACAGTAACAGACTTGCATGAAGGCTGCACGTATAATTTTAGAATTAGGGCAAAGAATGCCGCTGGTTCCATCAGTGCTCCCTCAGAGCAAACTGACGCCCTCGTCTGCAAAGATGAATACGGTAGGTTTTACTCACTGAGTTTGATTTATAGATGTTATATTTGATTTATAGAATTTATGGAACATTCCGAAACAAAAACCTATTATCAATATCTTACCTTTTTACAGAGCCACCAACGATTACAATCGACCCTGAAATGAAAGATGGTGTCACTGTCAAGGCTGGAGAAACGATTGTGATCTCTGCATCAAGTATCCTTGGCAAGCCTCCACCTACAGCTGTATGGTCAAAAGAAGGAAGAGAATTCAAGCCATCGGATGTTGTCCAGATTACAAGCACTCCTACGTCTTCATCTCTGTCAATTAAATATGCCAACAGAAAGAACAGTGGGGAGTATACAATTACTGCCAGCAACCCATTTGGTATCAAGGAAGAAAAAGTAAAAGTAAAAGTCCTAGATGTGCCTGGTCCACCTGGTCCTATTGAGGTTAGCAGTGTCTCTGCTGAAAAATGCACCCTGACATGGTTACCACCAGAAGAGGATGGAGGCTGTGCTATCAAATCATATACTCTTGAAAAGAGAGAAACTAGCCGCCTACTTTGGACAAAGCTTGCTGAAAATGTAATAGATTGCCGTCATGTAGCCTGCAAGTTGATTAAAGGCAATGAATATATCTTCCGTGTTTCAGCGGTCAATCAGTATGGTACAGGTGATGCTATCCAGTCTGGTCCGGTCAAAATGGTTGACAGCTTTGGTAAGTTTAAGTTCATATTTCACACTTTCATTTGCAAAGTACTGTGATGTGATTAATGTGATTATATGATGTTATTTTTTGTCAGGACCCCCTGGGCCACCATCAAAACCAGAAATTGATAATGTCAGCAGAACCGCTGTAACTATTTCCTGGAAGAGACCAGTGATGGATGGAGGAAGTGATATTAGAGGGTATAGTGTTGAGAGAAAGGAGAGGAGAGGTATGAGATGGGTTAGAGCTTCAAAGAAGTCCATCTCCGATCTACGTTACAAAGTATCAGGCCTTACAGAAGGAGTTGAGTATGAGTTCCGTGTAACTGCAGAGAACAAAGCTGGTTTTGGAGAACCCAGTGAGCCATCCCAACCTGTGCTGACAAAGGACATTACATGTAAGTCAACAAAACACTTCTAAAATAATGTCTTGTAGTTTCAAATAGGTCTGACCTTTTCATTTACATTTTAATATACTTTTTTTATCATATTCAGATCCACCTGGACCTCCATCCAACCCAAGAATAACTGATACCACCAAAACAACAGCAACATTTAACTGGGGAAGACCTTTTTATGATGGTGGCCTTGTTGTGACAGGATATATCGTTGAGCACAAAAAGGATGGAGAAGATGATTGGATTCAGGACACAACTCGTCCTTTGAGAATCACTGAGTTTGTTGTTCCAAACTTACAAGCAGGGGGCAAATATAATTTCAGAGTCAGTGCAATTAATTCAGAAGGATGTGGGGAACCTGCTGAAGTTGAGAAAATTGTGGAACTTGTTGACCGTGAAGAGATTCCTGACTTTGAACTTGACGCAGAACTGAGAAAAACGCTTATTGTCCGAGCAGGTGGTTCCATCCGCATATTTGTACCAATTAAGGGCCGTCCAACTCCCGAAGTTACATGGATGAAAGATAATGTTGCTCTCAAAGGTCGAGCTCACATTGACAGTACAGAGTCATACACTCTAGTTGTCGTCCCTGAGTGTACAAGATATGATGCTGGAAAATATATTTTGACTTTAGAAAATGTTGCTGGAAAGAAGACAGGATTTGTCAATGTCCGAGTTGTGGACACACCTGGGCCTCCAGTCAATTTGAAACCGAGGGAAATCACCAAAAAGAGCATCACACTTCAGTGGGAAATTCCAATTATTGATGGCGGATCAAAGATAGTAAATTACATAATTGAGAAGCGTGATGCAACTAGAAAGGCTTTCACAGCAGTCACTACAAATTGGCAGAAATGTTCATATAAGGTTGAAAATTTGGAAGAGGGAGCTGAATATTACTTCAAAGTTTCAGCTGAAAATGAACAGGGGATTGGTGAGGCAGCAGAAACAGCTGAACCTATCAGAGCTTCTCAGGCTCCATCCACACCAGATAATTTAGTAGTTACAGATGTGACAAAGCATACAGCAACTCTTGCCTGGACAAAACCAACTTATGATGGTGGTACCAGAATCACTGGCTATGTGATTGAGGCTCAGAAGAAGGATTCTGATCAGTGGCTACATGTTACAACAGTAAAGGCTTTGGACTATACTGTAACAGACTTAACAGAAAATGCAGAATATGTATTCCGAGTCTTTGCTGTGAACAACTCGGGTAGAAGTGAACCTCGTGAAAGTCGGCCAGCTGAAATCAAAGAACAGACTTCAGCACCGGGATTTGACCTCAGATCCGTCTATCAGAAGTTGGTAGTAGCCAAAGCAGGTGATAATGTGAAGGTTGAAATCCCTGTTTTGGGTCGTCCAAGGCCATCTGTTGTCTGGAAGAAAGAAGATCAGGACCTGAAACAAACACAAAGAATCAACATTGACAACACAACAACCTCAACAATTCTTAACATACGAGAAATCAAAAGAAAAGATGGAGGACAGTACTCAATGACTGGGAAGAATATACTGGGAACAGTGACAGAAACCATTACTGTACAAGTACATGATATCCCAGGACCTCCAACTGGACCAATTAAAGTGGATGAAGTGTCCTGTGACTATGTAGTTATATCATGGGATGCACCAGAGAATGATGGGGGAGTTCCTATCAACAATTATATTGTCGAGATGAGAGAGACAACTGGCACATCTTGGGTTGAGTTAGCCGCTACTGTCATTCGCACAACATTCAAAGCTGCTCGTCTTACAACAGGAATTGAATATCAGTTCCGTGTAAAAGCTCAGAACAGATATGGTGTTGGTCCCTACATAACGTCTGAACCCGTTGTTGCTGCTTATCCATTTGACGTACCAGGCCAGCCAGGTATTCCACAAGTTGTTGCCTTCACAAAAGATTCTATTACAATTAGCTGGAATGAACCTTCCACAGATGGGGGAAGCCCGATTTTGGGATATCATATTGAGAGGAAAGAGAAAAATAGCATCATGTGGCAGCGGATCAGCAAAGCTCTTGTAGTTGGGAATATGTTTAAGTCATCTGGTCTGATGGATGGTATTGCATATGAATTCCGTGTTATTGCTGAAAACATGGCTGGACTTAGCAAGCCAAGCAAGGCTTCTGAGATGACATTTGCACTTGATCCAGTGGACCCTCCCAGTCAACCAGTGGCACTTAATATAACTAGACATGAGGTAACCCTTCAGTGGATGAAGCCGCAGAGTGATGGTGGTTTCCCAATCACTGGGTACACTGTGGAAAAGAGAGAACTGCCAAATGGCCGTTGGCTCAAAGCAAACTTTAGCAATATTCATGAAACAAGCTTCACTGTAAGTGGACTGACAGAAAATTCTTCATATGAATTCCGTGTCTTTGCAAGAAATTCAGCTGGTTCTGTCAGCAAGCCTTCGAAACCTTCAGAAGTCATCATCTGCAGAGATGATCTTGAGGAGCCAAAGCTTGATGTTGATGCAAGTTTTAGCAGTACTGTGGTAGTTAAGGCAGGCGATGTCTTCAAACTAGATGGAAATGTTACTGGCAGACCAATTCCATCTTTGGTATGGACAAAAGATGGGAAAGAACTGGAAGACACTGCAAAACTAGAGATCAAAACAGCAGATTTCTCTACATGTTTAATCAACAAAGATTCATCACGAAGAGATGGTGGTGCATTCATTCTGACTGCAAGCAACCCTGGAGGATTTGCCAAGTTTGTTTTCAATGTTAAGGTCCTTGATAGGCCCGGGCCTCCTGAAGGACCCCTTCATGTTACAGACATGACAACAGAGAAATGTATTCTGTCTTGGCTACCACCACTTGAAGATGGAGGAGCAAAGATTGAATATTATATAATTCAGAGACGTGAAACAAGCAGACTTGCATGGACAAATGTAGCCACAGATTTACAAGTCAACCGTTATAAAGTTACCAAATTGCTAAAAGGAAATGAATATGTCTTCAGAGTTATGGCTGTGAATAAATATGGAGTTGGTGAGCCTCTTGAATCAGAACCTGCAGTTGCCACTAACCCATATGTACCCTCTGATCCACCACAAGCTCCTGAAGTAACAACAATTACAAAAGACTCTATGGTGGTTTGCTGGGGACATCCTGAAAACAATGGAGGAAGTGCCATAAATACTTACATTATTGAAAGGAGGGATAAAACTGGCCTCCGATGGGTCAAATGCAATAAGAGGTCAGTAACTGATTTGCGCTTTAAAGTGTCTGGACTTACACTAGGGCATGAATATGAATTCAGGATTCTTGCTGAAAATGCTGCTGGTTTAAGTGCTCCAAGCCCTTCAAGTCCATTCTATAAGGCATGTGATACAATTTTCCAGCCCGGGCCTCCAGGGAATCCAAGAATTTTGGACTCAACAAAGTCATCCATTACTGTTGCTTGGAACAAACCAGTTTATGATGGTGGTTCAGAAATTACAGGATATATTGTAGAAACCTGCCTACCAGAAGAAGATGAATGGACGATTGTCACTCCAAAGAAGGGTCTTGTAGGAACATCATTTACCATAGTTAATTTAAAAGAAAACCAAGAATATAAGATCAACATTTCTGCCCTGAACTGTGAAGGAGTTGGAGAACCTGCATCAGTACCTGGTTCACCAAAAGCAGAGGACAGATATATTCCACCTGAAATTGAACTTGATTCAGATCTTCGAAAAATAGTGAACATTAGAGCCTGCAGCACGCTGAGACTGTTTGTACCAATTAAAGGAAGACCTGCACCCGAAGCTAAATGGTCAAGGGAACATGGTGAACCTCTTGATAAAGCATCTATTGAGAGCACAACATCATTCACATCACTTGTTATTGAGAATGTTAACAGGTTTGACAGTGGAAAGTATTTGCTAACAGTGGAAAACAGCTCTGGAAGTAAAACAGCATTTGTGAATGTCAGGGTGCTTGATACTCCAGGAGCGCCACAAAATCTCACAATTAAGGAAATCACAAAAGATTCTGTCTCACTGATCTGGGATCCTCCAATTATTGATGGTGGATCAAGAGTCAGGCATTACCTTGTAGAAAAACGTGAATCCACAAGAAAGGCGTATTCCATTGTAAATGCTTCTTGCCCCAAAACAAGCTGGAGAATCGGTGATCTACAGGAGGGAAGTTTGTATTTCTTCAGAATCTTGGCTGAAAATGAATATGGTGTTGGCCTCCCAGTGGAAACAGCTGAACCAGTCAAGATTTCTGAAAAGCCCTTACCTCCTGGCAAGGTGACTCTGAAAGAAGTAACTGGCACCAGTGTAACTCTGTCCTGGGAGAAGCCAGACCATGATGGAGGAAGCAGGATCACAGGATATGTTGTAGAAATGCAAGGAAAGGGCAGTGACAAATGGACTCAGGTTATGACTGTTAAGGTAACAGAGGCAGTTATTGCTGGTCTGACTAGAGGTGAAGAGTACTCATTCCGTATATCGGCAACAAATGAAAAAGGGACAAGTGATCCTCGTCTACTAAATATGCCTGTTGTGGCAAAGGATCTTGTCATCACACCTGCATTCAAGCTTTTATTTAATACATTCAGTGTGCTGGCAGGTGATGATCTCAAGATAGATGTACCTTACGTTGCTCAGCCCAAAGCAGCAGTTACTTGGTTTAAAGATGACACTGTTCTCAAAGAGACAACACGGGTAAATTCTGAAGTTACTGATAGTCATCTATACCTTGTAATCAAGGAAGCAACACGTGACGATGTGGGTAAATATACTATCAAGCTTACAAACTCAGCTGGAGAAGCTACAGCTGACATTACTGTTGTTGTACTTGATAAGCCTGGTCCTCCTACTGGACCTATCAAATTAGATGAGGTAACTGCAGACAGTGTAACATTGTCATGGCAGCCACCAGAGTATGAAGGTGGTTGTGCAATTAATAATTATATTGTGGAAAAGAGAGACACATCCACTACAAACTGGCAGATTGTGTCAGCTACAGTTGCTAGAACAACCACCAAAGCTGTAAGACTGAAAACTGGCTGTGAGTATCAATTCAGAATTGCAGCTGAAAACAGATATGGTAAGAGCTCATTCCTACTCTCTGAACCTGTAATTGCACAGTATCCGTTTGAGGTGCCAAGTGCACCAGGAACTCCCACTGTGCAGTCAGCTACCAAAGAAACTATGGTCATTGTTTGGAACAGGCCTGGCAGTGATGGTGGGAGCAAGATTATTGGCTATCATCTTGAGAGCAAAGAAAGAAATAGTCTCCTGTGGGTGAAACAAAATAAAACCATAATTCCAGACACAAGATTCAAGGTTACTGGACTTGAAGAAGGCATTGAATATGAGTTCCGCGTTTATGCTGAGAATATTGTTGGACTGAGCAAAGCCAGCAAAGTGTCAGAAATGCAGGTAGCAAGAGATCCTTGTGACCCTCCAGGCAAACCAGAAGCGGTAATTGTCACAAGAAGCTCTGTAACATTACGATGGACCGCACCAGAGTTTGATGGCGGCAGCCGAATAACTGGCTATGTCGTTGAGAAGAAAGAATTGCCGAATGGTCGCTGGATGAAGGCTAGTTTTGCTAATATCATGGAAACTGAATTTGTTGTCAGTGGCTTGGTGGAAGAACAACGATATGAATTCCGAGTCATTGCAAAAAATGCAGCTGGTGTATACAGTGTACCATCTGACAGTACTGGTGCAATAACTGCAAAGGATGAAGTAGAGCCACCTATGATTGACTTGGATGCTAAATATTCTCAAACCATTATTGTAAATGCTGGAGAATCATTTAAGATTGATGCCAGAATATCTGGCAAACCTGTACCATCAGTCCATTGGATAAAAAGTGGTGAGGAACTTGCTAATACAGCTAGACTTGAGATTAAAAATACTGACTTCACAGCCTCTATAAGTGTAAAAGAAGCTATTCGTGTTGATGGAGGCCAGTACACACTGCTATTGAAAAATGTTGGTGGTGAGAAATCCATAAACATCAATATCAAAGTTCTAGACAGGCCTGGGCCACCAGATGGGCCTATTTCTATATATGGGGTTACAAGTGAGAAATGCTGCATAGCATGGAAAACACCTTTACATGATGGAGGTGCTGAGGTATCCCATTATATTGTTGAAAAAAGGGAGACCAGTCGATTAGTTTGGACTGTTGTGGAATCAAAGGTGCAAACCCTTAATCTGAAGATTACCAAGCTCCTTCCTGGAAATGAGTATATTTTCAGAGTGATTCCTGTCAATAAATATGGAATTGGTGAGCCTCTGGAATCTGATCCAGTCATTGCCAGAAATCCATTTGTCACACCTGATCCACCCACTGGGGTGGAGATATCCAATATAACAAAGGACTCCATGGTTGTTACTTGGGAAAGACCCATTAATGATGGAGGTAATGCAATTACAGGATATGTAATTGAAAAGAGGGACAAAGAAGGTGTCAGATGGACAAGATGCAATAAGCGTTCAGTTAGTGAACTGCGCTTTAGAGTGACGGGTCTTCTTGAAAACCGCAGTTATGAATTCCGTGTCTCTGCTGAGAATGCAGCTGGAATTGGTAAACCAAGTGCCCCTACTGTATACTTCAAGGCTTTGGATCCAGTCTTCAGGCCAGGTCCACCAAACAATCCTAGGGTTATTGATGTCTCAAGGTCATCTGTTGTACTACATTGGAGTAAACCTATTTATGATGGTGGATGCGATATTCAAGGTTATATTGTTGAAGTCTGCGAAGGCATATCCGATGAGTGGACAATGTGCACACCCCCCACAGGAATCACAGAAACAAGATACGAAGTTAAAAATCTACTGGAAAAACGTGAATACAAATTCAGAATTTGTGCAATAAATAAGGCTGGAGTTGGAGAACATGCAGATATCAAAGAATCCATTCATACGGAGGACAAACTGGAGGCACCAGATATTGATCTTGATGCTGACCTAAGAAAGATGATCACTGTTAGAGCTGGAGGAGCTCTTAGATTGTTTGTTCCAATCAGAGGCCGACCAACCCCTGAGGTCAAATGGGGAAAGGCCGAAGGTGAAATTAACGAGACAGCACAGATTGATATCACAAGCAGTTACACTTCCCTTGTAATTGAAAACATGAACAGATTTGACAGTGGAAAATACACTTTGTGTTTGGAAAATGCAAACGGTACAAAATCTGCATTTATTAGTGTCAGAGTACTTGACACCCCTGATGCACCTACAAACTTCCATGTGAAGGAAATAACAAAGAATTCAGTTACCCTCACATGGGAGCCACCTTTGTTGGATGGTGGTGCAAAAATAAAAAATTATATTGTTGAAAAGCGTGAGAGTACAAGAAAGGCATACTCGACTGTAGCTTCCTGCAACAAGATGACATATAAGATAGAGCAGCTCCAAGAAGGCAGCAACTATTTCTTCAGAGTTCTTGCTGAAAATGAACATGGAATTGGATTACCTGCTGAAACACCAGAACCACTAAAAATCTCAGAAGTACCACAACCTCCTGGAAAAGTTTCTGTAGTGGATGTTACACGCAAGAGCGTTTCTCTGTCCTGGGAAAAACCAGAATATGATGGGGGTAGTAGAATCACTCACTATGAAGTTGAGATGCAAGCAAAAGACAGTGAAAAGTGGTCACTGTGTGCACAAGTGAAATCACTTGACACCATAATTACCAATTTAGTCCAAGGTGCAGAGTACAATTTTAGGGTAATTGCAGTTAATGACAAAGGAAAGAGTGATCCCAGACTTCTAGCACACCCTGTTCTTGCAGAAGACCTTGTAGTTGAGCCATCTGTAAGGACAAAACTTAGCTCATACAATGTACAAGTTGGCTATGACTTGAAAATTGAAGCACGTATTGCTGGTCATCCAAAGCCAACCATTACATGGACTAAAGATGGTACAGAGCTGAAACAGACCACAAGAGTTAATGTTGCAGACACTGCCCACCATACAACATTATCGATTAAAGACGCAACAAGAGATGATGGTGGTATGTACAGCATTACAGTAGCTAATGTACTAGGACAAAAGGAGTGCACTGTCGAAATCATTATACTTGACAAACCTGGTCCACCAGTGGGGCCAGTGAGGATAGATGAAATAAGTGCAGAAAGTATTACACTGTCATGGGATCCTCCAACCTACACTGGAGGATGCCAAATTTCAAATTACATTGTGCAAAAGAGAGATACTACCACAACTAACTGGGCAGTTGTTTCAGCTACAGTAGCACGAACTACACTCAAAGTTGGAAATCTGAAAACTGGAACTGAGTACCAGTTCAGGATCTTTGCAGAAAATAGATATGGTAAAAGCTATGCTATTGATTCAGAGCCAGTTGTTGCTCAGTATCCTTTCAAAGAGCCAGGGCCCCCTGGAACACCATTTGTGTCTGCCTTCACAAAAGAATCTATGTTAGTTGAATGGCACAAACCAGTTTCAGATGGCGGCAGTAATATTCTTGGATATCATCTTGAAAGAAAAGAAAAGAACAGTATTCTCTGGACAAAAATAAATAAAATGCTTATTCAAGACACCCGATTTAAAACATCTCCTTTGGAGGAAGGTATAGAATATGAGTTCAGAGTTTCTGCTGAAAATATTGTTGGAATTGGTAAATGCAGCAGAGTTTCTGAAGGTTGCGTGGCCCGTGATCCCTGCGATCCTCCTGGCACACCTGTGCCAGTAATTGTGACAAGACACTCAGTGATGCTGAGATGGACACCACCAGAATATGATGGAGGCAGTATGGTCACTGGATATGTTGTGGAGAAACGGGACCTCCCAGATGGCCGTTGGATGAAAGCTAGCTTTACAAACATCCTTGAAACTGAATTTACAGTCACAGGTCTGACAGAAGACTCAAAATATGACTTCAGGGTCATTGCTAGAAATGGTGCTGGATCAGTCAGCAAGCCTTCTGCATGCACAGGCCCAATCACAGCTAAAGATGAGATTGAGCCACCAACCTATGACCTTGACTCACAATACAGCCAAGTGGTAACTGTAAATGCTGGAGATACATTTTTACTGCAAGCATCTGTGTTGGGGAAGCCAGTTCCAACAATGCAGTGGTTCAAAGGTGATGTGGAAGTTGAAGTTTCTGCAAGAGCTGAGACCAAGAACACAGACTTCAAAGCAGTCCTTGTTGTTAAAGATGCTATTAGAGTCGATGGAGGACAGTACACTTTGCAGCTTACCAATGTTGGGGGAACTAAATCTGTGCCCTTTAATGTAAGAGTGCTTGATAGGCCTGGGCCACCAGCAGGACCTATTACAGTTTCAAATGTAACAAGTGAGAAGTGCTCCTTGTCATGGCTTCCTCCTGTACATGATGGTGGTAGCAGTATTTCTCATTACATCATTGAAAAAAGGGAAACCAGCCGTCTTACTTGGACTGTAGTGTCTAGTGACTGTAGAGCAACTATGTTCAAGGTCACCAAGCTTCTTAAAGGAAATGAGTATATCTTCCGTGTCATGGCTGTTAACAAATACGGTGTAGGTGAACCTTTAGAGTCTGTACCGGTAATAATGAGAAATCCATTTGTTCCTCCTGGACCACCTAGAGAACTAGAAATAACAAATATTTCACGAGATTCTATGACTGTGTGCTGGACTCGCCCAGAGACTGATGGTGGAAGTGAGATTGCTGGGTACATTGTAGAAAAGAGAGACAGAGCTGGAGTCAGATGGACAAAATGCAACAAACGTAGAATTACAGATCTTCGCTTTAGAGTTACAGGTCTCATGGAGGACCATGAATATGAATTCAGGTTATCTGCAGAAAATGCTGCAGGAGTTGGTCAGCCAAGTTCACCAACTCTTTATTACAAAGCATGTGACCCAACATTTAAACCTGCTCCACCAGCCAATGCACACCTTACTGACACCACAAAGGACTCTGTGACTATTGCATGGAGTAGACCAATCTATGATGGTGGCTTAGATATCCAGGGCTATGTTGTAGAGATCTGCAACGCTGATGAAGAGGAATGGCTAACATGTACTCCACCTACTGGGTTGAATGATACTAAGTTCACAATTACCAAACTCATAGAACATCAAGAATACAAGGTTCGGATATGTGCTCTTAATAAACTAGGTGTTGGTGAGCCAGTCACCATTCCTGGCACAGTGAAGCCTGTTGATAAAATGGAACCTCCTGAAATTGAACTTGATTCTGAGTTAAGAAAGGGCATTGTTGTCCGTGCTGGAGGAAGCATGAGAATTAGCATTCCCTTCAAAGGTCGTCCCACACCAGAGATAAACTGGACTAAGGATGATGGTGATATACCAAGTAAAGCTCAAATTGAAAAGGCTCTAGATTATACCCAGCTCTCAATTGACATATGTGACAGGAATGATGCAGGAAAATATATTCTGACTCTAGAGAACAGCAGTGGTACCAAGTCAGCATTTGTTTCAGTGAAAGTACTGGATACGCCAGGCGCCCCACTAAACCTAACTGTTAAAGATGTCACAAGAAATTATGTAACTCTTGTTTGGGATCCTCCACTTATTGATGGCGGGGCAAAGATAAAGAATTATATTGTGGACCAACGGAAATCAACTAGGCCTGCCTTCTCTAATATTACTACAAAATGCACCAAGACTAGCTTACGTGTTGGTGATCTTAGTGAAGGTGGCATTTATTATTTCAGAGTCATGGCTGAGAATGAGTTTGGTATTGGTCTGCCTGTAGAAACAGAAGAATCTGTGAAGACAGCAGATCCTCCTCTACCTGTGGGTAAGATCACATTGACTGATGTGACTAAAACTTCTGCATCACTGTCATGGGAGAAACCAGAACATGATGGTGGTAGTAGGATTATCGGATATTATATTGAAATGCAGCCAAAAGGGTCAGAAGACTGGGTAGTAGCAACTACTACCAAAACCTGTGAGGGAACTGTCACAGGACTTAGTGCTGGCCGAGAGTACCTCTTCAGAGTGTTGGCCTACAATGATAAAGGAAAAAGTGATCCAAGGTCACTAGCAGCTCCGGTCATAGCTAATGATATAACAATTAAACCAGCCCTCCAGTTGACGTTCAACACATACAGTGTGCAATGTGGTGGAGAGCTGAAAGTAGAAATTCCAGTGAAAGGTCGTCCAACACCAAAGGTCACATGGATGAAAGATGGCCACTCACTAAAAGAGACAACTCGACTAAATGTCTCAAGCACAACAACATCAACGGTTCTTACCATCAAAGATGCCAATAGAGAGGATTCTGGCAAATATATAGTAACAGCTACAAACAATGTAGGATCAGTCTCAGAAGAAATTGGTGTAATAATCTTGGACAAGCCTGGTCCACCTGTTGGCCCAGTTAGAATTGATGAAATAAGTTCCAATTATGTGATAATCTCATGGGAACCACCTGTGTACACTGGTGGTTGTCAGATAAACAATTACATTGTGGAGAAACGAGACACAACTACCACAGACTGGCACATCGTGTCAGCAACTATTGCGCGTACAACAATCAAAATCTCGAAGCTGAAAACTGGCTCAGAATATCAGTTTAGAGTGTTTGCTGAAAACAGATATGGAAAGAGTTCATCTTTAGACTCAGTACCTGTTGTTGTTAGTTATCCTTTCAGTGAGCCTGCAGCTCCTGGTACACCAGTTGTGTCCTCAGTCACAAAAGATCACATGACGGTTGAATGGAAGCCACCTAGTAATAACGGAGGTAGCCCTATTCTTGGGTATCACATTGAGCGCAAAGAGAAGAACAGCATTCTCTGGACAAAACTTAACAAGCTTCTTGTCACTGATACCCGGTTCAAAACAAATGGTCTTGAGGAGGGCATTGAGTATGAATATAGAGTATTTGCTGAAAATATTGCAGGAGTAAGTGCACCTAGCAAAGTTTCTGAAAGTGTTGTGGCACATGATCCATGTGATCCACCTGGAACTCCGGAGGCTATTGTAATCACTAGAAACCTCGTCACACTTCAATGGACAAGGCCTCAATACGATGGAGGCAGTGTAGTCACAGGTTATATTGTTGAGAGGAAAAAGCTACCCGAAGGTCGCTGGATGAAGGCTAGCTTTACAAATGTAATTGATACTCAATTTACAATTACAGAATTGACAGAAGGAGACCGTTATGAGTTCAGAGTAATTGCAAGAAATGCAGCTGGCGTTTTAAGTCAGCCTTCTGAAAGTACTGGCCCAATTACCGCACAGGACGAGATTGAAGCACCTTCAGTTTCCATGGACTCAAAATTCAAGGATGCCATTATTGTGAATGCTGGTGAGACATTTTCTATTGATGCTGATATCGCAGGCAAGCCACTCCCAGATATCAGGTGGCTAAAGGATGGAAAAGAAATTGACAGTGCTACTCAAAGAATGGAAATTAAATCCACGATTACACGTACCGTTTTAACCGTTAAAGACTGCATAAGAGTAGATGGTGGACATTTTGCCCTAAGCCTCAGCAATGTGGCTGGAACAAAACTGATCCCTGTAATTGTCAAGGTTCTGGATAGACCTGGTCCACCAGATGGGCCTCTGAAGGTAACTGGTGTCAGAGCAGAGAAATGCTATCTACACTGGAGCCATCCAACACATGATGGTGGAGCTGGTATTTCGCATTACATTATTGAAAAGAGAGAAACAAGCAGACTGTCTTGGACTGTGGTAGAACCCAAAATTCAAGCAATCAGTTATAAAGTCACCAAACTTTTGCCAGGTAATGAATACATCTTTAGAGTCAGGGCAGTAAATAAGTATGGTATTGGCGAACCACTTGAATCTGAACCAGTTATTGCAAGAAATCCTTTTAAGACTCCTGGCCCACCTTCAACTCCAGAAGCAAGTGCAATCACTAAAGACTCAATGGTCCTCACATGGGACCGTCCAGAGGATGACGGTGGTTCACCAATTGAAGGTTATGTCTTGGAGAAGCGTGATAAAGAAGGTGTTCGATGGACAAAGTGCAACAGGAAAAGACTAAGTGATCTGCGTTTCAGAGCCACTGGATTAACAGATGGACACACTTATGAATTCAGAGTGTCTGCTGAAAATGCTGCAGGCATTGGCACACCAAGTGAACCGTCTGAATATTACAAAGCCTGTGATGCAACCTATCCTCCTGGCCCACCAAACAATCCCAAAGTGACAGACCATTCAAGTACAACTGTTTCCCTTGCATGGACTAAGCCTATTTATGATGGTGGTGCAGCAATCTCTGGATATATTGTTGAGATGAAAGAAGCCATCGATGATGAATGGATACTATGTACACCAAGCACTGGTGTACAAGCAACTCACTTTACAGTGAAAAACCTGAAGGAAAATGCAGAATACAACTTCCGTATTTGTGCCATTAATATTGAAGGTGCTGGGGATCATGTTGATGTTCAAGGGTCTGTAATTGCTGCTGAGAAACTTGAAGCCCCAGAAGTAGAGTTACAAGCTGATCTGAGGAAAATTGTGACTATCCGTGCAAGTGCAACACTACGCTTGTTTGTTACCATCAGGGGAAGGCCTGAGCCTGAAGTTAAATGGACAAAGACTGAGGGTCCCCTAACAGAGCGCGCCCAAATTGAAGTCACAAGCTCTTACACCATGCTTGTTATTGACAATGTTGACAGATTTGACACTGGCAAATACGTTTTGACTCTTGAAAACAACAGTGGCACCAAATCTGCATTCATAAATGTCAGAGTCCTGGACTCCCCAAGTGCTCCTGTGAACTTTGTCGTTAAAGATATCAAAAGTGACTCGGTCCAGCTGCAGTGGGACCCTCCACATATTGATGGCGGTGCCAAGATTACTCATTACATTGTGGAGAAACGTGAATCTAAAAGAATGACATTTACATCTGTGACAAATAATTGTGTCAGGAATTCATTCAGGGTTGATGGTCTCCGAGAGGGAGGTCTTTATCATTTCCGTGTAGTTGCAGTGAATGAACTTGGTGTTGGCTTGCCAGCAACCACCGCAGAGCCAGTCAAGGTGTCCCAAGCACCTCTACCGCCAGGTAAGGTTACACTTGTTGATGTAACTCGGCACAGTGTGAGCCTTTCTTGGGAAAAGCCAGACCATGATTGTGGTAGCAAGATAACAGGTTACATAGTAGAGATGTTGACAAAAGGATCAGATAAATGGATTGTATGTGCAACAGTAAAAATGCCTGAGGCTACGATTGAAGGACTTACAAAAGGAGAGGAATATTCATTCAGAATTTCTGCGATGAATGACAAAGGAAAGAGTGATCCTAAACCACTGGCAGCACCTGTGGTTGCCAAGGATATCACTGTTGAACCTGTTATTGACTTGCTATTTAACACGTACAGTGTTAAAGCTGGAGAAGATCTCAAAATTGATGTTCCATTTAGAGGTAGACCTCACCCAGAAGTGACATGGAAGAAGGATGGCCACACCCTGAAGCAAACGACCAGAGTAAATGTTCTTACATCCAAAACGTCTTCAAAGATTGTTATTAAAGATTCAACAAGGGAAGATGCTGGAAAATATGAAATCACGCTGACTAATTCAGTTGGTGTGAAATCAGCTGAAATAACAGTTATAATTCTAGACAAACCAGGTCCACCAAATGCAATCAGAGTAGATGAAGTAAGTGCAGACTATATATCATTATCATGGGATCCTCCAGTTTATGATGGTGGGTGTCAAATCACTAATTATGTTGTTGAGAAGAGAGATACAACTACTACAACATGGCAAAATGTTTCAGCTACAGTGGCAAGGACGTCAATTAAAGTATGCCATTTGACACAGGGAACTGAATATCAATTCCGTATTGCTGCTGAAAATCGTTATGGAAAGAGCCATGCTGTTGACACTGCACCAGTTGTCGCACAATACTCCTTCACACCACCTGGTCCTCCACATGACCTTCAAGTTGCTCATGCTACAAAGTCAGGCATGTTGGTTACATGGAAAAGACCAACCAGTGATGGTGGAAGTCCAGTCATTGGATATCACTTGGAATGCAAGGAGCAAAGCAGCATTCTCTGGACTAAGATCAACAGGGGTCTTGTTTCTGACGTGCAATTTAAAGTAACTGGTCTTGAAGAGGGTCTTCTCTATCAGTACAGAGTATATGCAGAGAATATTGCAGGAATTGGACCTTGCACAAAAGCCTGCGAGCCTGTTGCTGCAAGAGATCCATGTGATCCTCCAGGTCAGCCAGTTGTTATGAACATAACACGGACTTCTGTTTCTCTCTCCTGGACCAAACCTGAAAATGATGGTGGTGCTAAGGTGACAGGTTACATTGTAGAACGAAGAGAACTACCAGAGGGTCGTTGGCTGAAATGCAATTTCACCAGTGTCCAAGAAACATACTTTGATGTGACTGGCCTGATTGAAGATCAAAGATATGATTTCCATGTTATTGCAAAGAATGCGGCTGGTTTACTTAGTCAGCCGTCAGAGTGTACAGGTCCTGTTACAATTAAAGATGATGTTGATCCACCACGCATTACAATTGATGACAAACTCAGGCAACTAGTTGTTGTCAAAGCAGGAGATGTATTAAGAATTGATGCTGAAATTTCTGGCCGGCCAGCTCCTGTGATTTCATGGGCAAAGGATGGAAAAGAAATTGATTCTAAAGCAAGAGTTGAAATTTCTTCAACATTCACATCCACAACACTAATTGTTAGGGACACTATCAGAAGAGACTCTGGACAGTACGTTCTCACATTACAGAATGTTGGTGGTACCAGATCTTTAGCAGTGAACTGTAAAGTCCTTGATAGACCTGGCCCATCATCTGGACCATTGGAAGTAACTGGTTTGACAGCAGAAAAATGCACATTAACTTGGGGACCACCCCAAGAAAATGGTGGTGCTGAAGTTCAGCATTACATTGTTGAGAAGCGTGAAACAAGCCGCCTTGCCTGGACATTAATCTATGCAGAAATGAAGGCCACAACATGCAAAGCTACAAAACTGCTTAAGGGCAATGAATACATTTTCAGAGTTCTTGGAGTAAATAAATATGGAACAGGGGAAGCTCTGGAGAGTGATCCCGTTAAGGCCCTAGATCCATTTACAGTGCCTGCTGCACCAACAAATGTTGAAGTCACAAGTGTTACAAGTGAAGCTATGACAATCTGCTGGGAAAGGCCTGTTTCTGATGGTGGCAGTAGTATCAATGGCTATGTAATAGAAAAACGTGAAAAATCAGGTCTTCGTTGGGTCCGTGTCAACAAAAGGCCTGTGTATGACTTGAGGGTGAAGGCCTCCAATCTGCGTGACGGATGTGAATATGAATACCGTGTATATGCAGAGAATGCTGCAGGTTTAAGTGCACCAAGCCTTCCTTGCCCTTTGATGAAAGCAGAGGATCCATTATTCTTGCCATCTCCACCAGTGAAACCAAAGGTAATTGATTCTACCAAGTCCACAATCACACTGTCTTGGAGCAAGCCATTGTTTGATGGTGGTTCTCCAGTCACAGGATACTCAGTTGAATATAGGGAAACCAATGAAGAAGACTGGATTGTCGGGGTGCAGCACACTAATAACACTGAGTTTACAGTTGTAGGGCTGACATCAGGAGCAGAATATGTCTTTGTGGTTAGGTCAATTAATAAAATTGGTCCAAGTGAGCCAAGCCCTGAGACTGATCCACAGGTAGCAAAGGACAGGGAAGATGAGCCAGTTTTCCTCATCAGTAATGAAATGCGAAAAACACTCATTGTCAAAGATGGCAGCTCATTCACCCTAAGAGTCCCTTTCAAGGGGAAGCCTGTGCCAAATGTAATGTGGAACAAGCCTGATGTTGATCTTAGAGTTCGGGCAGCAATTGATACCACAGATACTTGCACATCTGTAACAATTGAGCAAGCTACAAGAAATGACTCTGGCAAGTACACAGTGACGCTCCAAAATGTTGCTGGAACAGCCACACTAACATTGAATGTAAAAGTGCTCGATTCACCTGGACCACCTGCCAGTCTTTCAGTTAAGGAAGTGACCAAAAACTCCGCAACAATAACATGGGACACACCAGAAAATGAAGGTGGCGCTCCTGTCAAGAACTACCTTGTCGATCTGCGTGAGGCATCCAAAAAAGGATGGACAAGAGTCACAGAAAGTTGTCCCAGAATTACCTTCAAAGTAACTGACCTCCAAGAGGGGGGTGTTTATTATTTCAGAGTCACTGGTGAAAATGAATATGGAATTGGAGTACCACTTGAAACTAAAGAGGGAACTAAGATTACAGGTATGATATTATAATTAAGTTTGGAAAGATGACTAACTAAAATAATTGGATTTTGATGTATTTAACTCTGATATAAGTAACTCTTACACAAACATTCATTTCAGAAAAACCAAGTCCACCAGCAAAGCTTGGAGTTACTGAAGTTACAAAAGATAGTGTCTCATTAGCCTGGAGTAAACCTGAGCATGATGGAGGCAGTAGAATTACCAGTTACCAGGTGGATGCTCTGGAGAAAGGACAACAGAAGTGGATCAAATGTGGTGTAACCAAATCAACTCACTTTGTTGTCTCCGGGTTAAGAGAGAATGGTGAATACTACTTTAGAGTCCGTGCTGAAAATCATGCTGGACTCAGTGACCCGAAAGACATGGTTCTGCCTGTTCTTCTTAAAGATCAATTTGGTAAGTAATTTGACCTGTTTGTAATTAATACAACCCCGATTCCCAAAAAGTTTGGACAAAGTACAAATTATAAGTAAAAACGGAATGCAATAATTTACAAATCTCAAAAACTGATATTGTATTCACAATCATAGACAACATATCAAATGTCGAAAGTGAGACATTTTGAAATTTCATGCCAAATATTGGCTCATTTGAAATTTCAT
>JAPEIY010000028.1:1097550-1128163 GCA_026122135.1 Cathorops aguadulce | reverse complement strand
GGTGAAACGTCTTCAAGAATCTTCAAGCAAGTCCAGTTGCTCTCTTTTACCACCTACAAGTTTACTATGACCTGGATAACTGAGAATCTTCACAGACATCTTAACTAGGAGAGAGAGTGTTCATTGTGCTGCTCGCGCTACCATTTAATGATGATCTTTGTGCTGCGATGCTTTTGGGAAACTCAGCACTGTTTAGTACTTTGGGAGTAACAGCAGGTTGAAGTTTCTCTGCTTGCAGGACGTCGGGAAACCGTCGGTGCTTTTCGAGTCACGGGAAAGTGGTCAGGCTCTCTCTCTTCTGAGCGGTTTCCCACTGGATTACTTGTGAATATCAATCAGATAACTTTCATAGGGATGTTCTCCCGCTCTCGCTGTTTCTGATGAAGTATTCAGCAAAATTTTACGTCGGCTAGTTTTGACGTTATGCTTCACGGGAGACTTTGAAGTGAGTTTTCATAGCTTTACCTACTTATTTTTTTTTCAAATCCAACTGATTCACGTAAATAAATAACTATTTTAGAATATCACTGTAGTCATTTTGATGTAAAATATTGAGATCTTAGTGGTCGGAATGATATTTCAAAAAGCTGGAAGTCAGAAACGTATCAATTTCAAGTCAATTAATTGGTATTGTTTATTGAATGTGGCTCACACAGTTTTTTTGAGGTTCGCCTTGAAAGTTGTGAACATTAATCAAAATAATGATTTATGTTCTTTCATATAAACACTACTAGGCCCTACTTTTGAGAAATGCAAAGCCCTACAGAGCACAAAGAGGGTATCAGAAATATTATTTTCTTACTTTTTTATTCTGATAGAGAATGGTAGATGTGAATGACATTCAGTGCTTATTTATGCATATTTTATAATTGTATTTGTAATTAACATTGATTTCTCCTTCTTTGTGATGTATAAATGAGAGTTAAGATCAGCTTTATATCGCACAATGGTTTTATCTAATTAGCATAATCATTAATAATTAAATACTAATTTGCATAACTTATTTTTAATATTTTTAAACTTTGTTTTCAGTATACAACCATCTATGTTCCTGCCAATTTCCATGTAAATATCTTGAAAAATAGAAAAGTTATGAAGAAAAATCATTTCATCTCATTGGTTAATGAGGTCCGTTTTGGACCATGTGACCCTCAGACAGAATATTACAGCCGTTTTCTAAAAATTAAGCCTTTTTTTTTTCAACCTTTGATTTGTAATATCTCAAGAACGGATACATGTATTTTAATTCTGTCAAAATTATTTTGTTCTGCATTCAATTCTGAATTCAATGAGAGCAGTTTCAAGTAATTTTTTGGATTGAATTTGAATTTTTCACCTGATATGCCTATTTATATATTTCCATCAGATGTCCCTGATGCGCCAGCTGCACCACAAATCTTGAGCGTGCGTCATGACTCAGTAACCTTGGCTTGGTCTGATCCACGAAAAACAGGCGGTTCACCAATTACAGGTGATAAAACAAAATGTCAAAATTTCAACAAGTTTCAAAATATTCAACAATTTAAAAAAATGTATTTGAGCATTAATAATTATATAAGACATGTGTTTTCAGGTTATCATGTGGAATTCAAGGAAAGAAATAGCATGTTATGGAAAAGAGCTAACCCATCACCTTTAAAAATGAGAGACTTCAAAGTAAAAGGTTTAACTGAGGGCTTGGAATATGAGTTTAGAGTGATGGCTATAAATTTGGCTGGTGTTGGTAAGCCAAGTCCTCCAACTGAGCCAGTGGTTGCTTTGGATCCTATTGGTAAGTAAGGCCTACTACTATTTGCAATATCTACTCTACTCAATTTCACAGTTTCCATATATATATATATTTGTAAAACGTTTGGCCTATTTTAGATCCTCCTGGTAAACCTGATGTAATCAGCATCACAAGAAGTACCGTAACACTTCAATGGACCGAACCTCAGTATGATGGTGGACACAGACTTACGGGTTATATTGTTGAGAGACGTGACCTTCCTGCCAAGGTCTGGGTGAAAGCCAACACAGTAAATGTTGTGGAATGCGCATACACTGTGACTAACTTGCAGGAGGGTTGCAAGTTCGAATTCAGAATCAGAGCCAAGAATGCAGCTGGGGCAATAAGTCCACCATCTGAACAAACCGATACTCTTGTATGCATGGATGAATATGGTAATGTTTTTTTTTTTTTCTCTGCTTCTTGCCTAATGCCTATTTGTATTTGAATCAAGTTAGTAATTAAAATACTTTTCTTTCATTATCCCACAGCGGCACCAACCATTATTATTGACCCCACGGTAAAGGAAGGGCTAACAGTCAGAGCTGGAGACACAATAGTCATTACAGCAACAAGTATTTTAGGCAAACCTGCACCAACTTCAGTCTGGTCGAAAGGTGGAAAGTACTTCAAGCCATCAGATATATGCCAGATTGAAACTAGTCCTACATCCTCTACTCTGTCTATCAAATATGCAAGCAGAAAGGACGCAGGGGAGTATACCATTACAGCAAGCAATCCATTTGGTGTCAAAGAAGAGACTGTCAAAGTAAAGGTGTTGGATGTTCCTGGGCCCCCAGGACCAATTGAAGCAAGTGGCATATCATCTGAAAAGGTTACTTTGACATGGACACCACCTACTGAAGATGGAGGATCTGAAATTGAGCATTACTTTCTAGAAAAGAGGGAAACAACCCGTCTTCTTTGGACAATTCTTGCAGAGAAGGTTATTGACTGCCATTTTGTTGCAAATAAACTAATCCAAGGGAATGAATACATATTCCGTGTATCAGCTGTCAACCGTAGTGGAGCTGGCGATTTTTCAAATTCACAACCTGTAAAGATGGTGGATAATTATGGTAAGAAGCACTATAAGCTACTGATGAGCAGTGCACATTCCCCCTGCGTATCATCAATCTAAACTAAACCTCTGTTCCATATAGGTCCTCCAGGTCCACCAGCAAGACCGGAGGTGGAAAATATTGGAGGCAGGACTGCTACAATTACATGGAAGAGACCAGCTGATGATGGAGGCAGTGATATCATAGGTTACATGGTTGAGAAAAAGGAAAGAAAGGGCATAAGGTGGTTAAGAGCATCAAAGAAGACTGTAGCTGACCTTCAGTTTGAGGTGCAGGGCCTCACGGAAGGAGAAGAGTATCAGTTCAGAGTAACTGCTGAGAACAAGGCTGGCTTTGGGGAACCCAGTGAGCCATCACAGCCTGTTAGAACAAAGATCATGGCAGGTATGTAAAATTTGTTCCCGAGTCAGGTATGACTCTTTTTGTAATTCCACATGGCCTTCCAGTAACAGCGAACAAACCAATACTAAATACTTTAAATAAGCGTTGCCAGGCAAAACAAACCTCGTCTGGCAGCACTTATTTTATACCTATATGTTGATGATGGTAATATTTCTCAATCATCAGCTGTCAGGCTATAGTCCTATGAAAATCCATGACCTTGAGTTTGACATTTACTCATTCAAGGTCAAAGATCATAGTGGCAACTGAAAGCCCATATGGGACTTCTTATATGTTGATAATAGTAAACATATGGCTATCGTGAATCATTTTAAAGTTACAGTCCTTTGAAAACCCATGACCTTCAATTTGATCTTTCAAGGTCAAAGATCATGGTGCCAAATGAAAGCCCATATGGCACTTCCTATAAGTTGATAATGGTAAATATCTGTCTACCATCAACCGTTTTCAAGTTACAGCCCTTTGAAAATCTGTGACCTTGAGTTTGACCTTTCAAGGTCACTCATGGTCAATTATCATGGTGCCAAATGAAAGGCTATATGGAAGTTCCTATATGCTCATAATAGCATACACTTATCTATCGGTAACCGTTTTTGAGTTATAATGGAAAATATTTTATTTTGATCGAAAGATTGACCTTTCTGGTGACCTTGATCCATTTATCTCCAAAATTTAATCAGGTAATCTATGGACCATTGCCCACCTACCCTGAAAATGTGAAGTCAATCGGTGCAACCGTCTAGACGCTAGATTGTCAACAGACAGACACACATAAACAAACAAACAAAAGCCGCACTGATTACAATATCTCACCCTGCTTACTCTGTCCACTGAAAAGATCTTTCTAAATTGCAAAAATTATACTTTTAATATATTTTCCTGATATGTTTTCTTTCATTCAGATGTACCCGGACCCCCAGTCAACCCAAGAGTCACAGATACAACAAAAACCACAGCTGAACTGCATTGGGGCAAACCTTTAAACGATGGCGGCATGCCGGTTACAGGATATACTGTTGAGCACAAAAAAGATGGAGAAGAGACATGGGTGAAAGATACAACCACACCTTTAATCATCACAGAATTTGTTGTTCCAAGCTTGGAGACTGGAGCCAAGTATCATTTTAGAATTAGTGCCATGAATGCAATGGGAGTTGGGAAACCAGCACAAACAGTAGACCTTATTGAAATTATTGAACGTGAAGTAATCCCAGACCTGGAACTTGATATTGAATTGAGAAAAACACTAGTTGTCAAAGCTGGAGGCTCTATTCGCATATTTGTTCCAATTAAAGGGCGTCCAACTCCATCTGTGACTTGGACAAAGGAGGGGACTGCACTAAAAACCCGTGCAAACATTGATGTTACAGAGACTTACACGCTTTTAGTCATTCCTGATTGCAACAGACATGATGCTGGTAAATATGATTTGACATTAGAGAATGCTGCTGGAAAGAAGTCAGCCTACGTGAATGTTAAAGTTTTGGACTCTCCCGGGCCTCCTATCAACCTTAAACCAAAAGCCATTGACAAGGAAAGCGTTACACTTCAGTGGGAACCACCTCTTATCGATGGCGGTGCAAAGATTACTAATTATATCATTGAAAAAAGAGAAGCTACTCGCAAAGCATATGCTACCGTCGTAACAAAATGTGCCTTGTGTTCTTTAAGAGTTCCAAATTTGTCAGAGGGGTCAGAATATTACTTCAGAGTATCTGCAGAAAATGATTTTGGAATTGGTGAAGCAGCAGAAACCCTAGATCCCATCAGAGCATCTCAAGCACCAAGTCCGCCTGAAACAGTCACAATTACTGACGTTACCAAAAACTCAGCTTGTCTTGCATGGACCAAACCAAAACATGATGGGGGAAGCAGAATCACTGGGTATGTTATTGAGGCTCAGAAAAAAGGAACAGACCAGTGGGCTCATGTGACCACTGTAAAGTCATTAGACTTTAATGTGAAGAATTTAAATGAAAATGAGGAGTATGTATTCCATGTTATGGCTGTTAATTTATCAGGCAGAAGCCATCCTCGTGAAAGCAAGCATGTTGTTATAAGAGAACAAAACACAGAACCAGAATTTGACTTGCGGGGTATTTGCCAGAAGACTGTCATAGCAAAGGCTGGAGATAACATAAAGGTTGAGGTACCCGTAATTGGGCGTCCTAAACCAACAGTAACATGGCAGAAAGACCATCAGCCTCTCAAGTTAACACAAAGGACAATGCTTGAAAATACCTCTACTTCGACCATCTTGATTATAAATGAATGTTTGAGGAATGACACTGGAGTGTATTCAATTACTGGGAAAAACATAGTTGGTTCAGTTACTGAAAACATCATAATCAAAGTGCACGATGTCCCTGGACCACCTAGGGGACCAATAAAATTAGACAAAATATCTCGTGATTCCATTGAGTTCTCATGGGATACACCTGAAAATGATGGAGGTGTACCAATCAATAACTATGTCATTGAAATAAAGGAAGCCACCTCTCAGAACTGGACAGAACTGACTTCACTGGTCATTCGAACAACATATAAAGCAATTCATCTAACAACAGGAGTGGAATACCAATTCCGTGTAAAGGCCAAAAATCGATATGGTAACGGTCCTCCAATTACCTCAGAAGCTGTAGTTGCAGCTTATCCATTTAAGGTGCCTGGACCACCAGGCACTCCCAACGTTGTTGAATTCACAAAGGACTCAATGACAGTTGGCTGGAATGAGCCAGTTAATGATGGGGGAAGTGACGTTATTGGATATCATGTTGAAAGAAAAGAGAGGAACAGCATTGTCTGGCATAGAATTAGTAAAGCTCTTGTGGTGGGAAATCTTTTCAAAACAACTGGACTAGAGTCTGGCACTGCATACGAATTCCGTGTGATGGCTGAAAATGCAGCTGGAATTGGGAAACCAAGCAAATCATCTGAACCCATGCTTGCTCTTGATCCAGTGGATCCACCCGGTCAGCCTATACCAATCTGTGTATCTAAAAATGCAATCACAATTCAGTGGACAAAGCCAGAATATGATGGTGGGTTCAAGATTACAGGTTACATTGTGGAAAAAAGAGATCTACCAGCTGGGCGCTGGATAAGGGCCAACTTCACAAACATTGTTGAAACCACCTTTACTGTTAGTGGTCTAACCAATGATGCATCATATGAATTCCGTGTACTTGCAAGAAATTCAGCTGGTGCTGTTAGCAACCCATCAGACGCATCAGATCCAATCATTTGTAAAGATGATATTGAAGAACCAAAAATTATGGTTGATGTTAAATTTAAGGATGTTGTGCTTGTTAGGGCAGGAGAAGTCTTCAAACTTGATGCTGATGTTACAGGACAGCCACTGCCATCTATGGTTTGGACCAAAGATGGAAAAGACGTTGAAAACACATCTAAACTACAAATAAAAATGACAGACGTCACTGCTTGTTTGGTTAACAAGGACTCTCTTAGAAAAGATGGAGGTCAATTTGTTCTGACAGCTACTAATGTGGGTGGATTTGCTAAACATATATTCAATGTTAAAGTCCTTGATAAGCCAGGACCACCTAAAGGACCTCTTATGGTTTCGGATATCACAGCAGAAAAATGTTTGCTTACATGGGCTCCACCTGAAGATAATGGTGGGGCAAACATTGAACATTATGTAATTGAAAAACGTGAGTCAAGCAGACTTGCTTGGACAAATGTGGCAACAGACCTGCAAGTTACACAGTACCAGGTAACAAAATTACTCAAAGGAAATGAATACATTTTCAGAGTCATGGCTGTTAATAAGTATGGAGTTGGGGAAGCCCTTGAGTCTGACCCAACAATTGCGGAAAACCCTTATACTCCACCTGATCCTCCACAAATGCCTGAGATCACAGCTGTCACAAAGGATTCAATGATGCTTTGCTGGGGAGCTCCTGCAAACAATGGTGGCAGTGAAATCACTAACTATAGCATTGAGAGAAGAGACAGAATTGGTTTACGCTGGGTTAAATGCAACAAGAAGAAGGTAACTGACTTACATTTCAAGGTAACTGGGCTTGTTCCGGGACATGAATATGAATTCAGAGTTTTTGCAGAAAATGTAGCTGGAGTCAGTGCACCAAGTCCCTCATGTCCCTACACAACAGCCACAGACGCATTGTTCAAACCAGGCCCACCTGGTAACCCAAGGGTTTTGGACACATCAAGTTCCTCTATCACACTTGCATGGAATAAACCATTATATGATGGTGGGTCTGAAATTACTGGATACATTGTTGAGACCTGTATACCTGGAACTGAAGAGGAGGAATGGACAATTGTCTCTCCTAAAGAGGGACTGAAAGCAACATCATTTACTATAACAAGTCTTAAGGAGAATCAGGAATATAAAATAAATATCTCAGCTGTTAACAGTGAGGGTATTGGAGAAACAGCATCTGTTCCTGGAACACCTAAGGCTGAAGAAAGACTCTTACCACCAGAAATTGACCTTGATGCTGACCTTCGTAAGGTTGTGAACATTAGGGCATGTAACACCTTAAGGCTCTTTGTGCCAATTAGAGGAAGGCCAACTCCAGAAGTCAAATGGTCAAGGGAAAATGATGAACCTTTGGATAGAGCTACAATTGAGAACACATCATCTTTCACATCCTTAATAGTGGAAAATGTGAATAGATATGACAGTGGTAAATATATTTTGACTGTGGAAAACAGCTCTGGAAGCAAATCAGTTTCTGTGACTGTTAGAGTTCTAGATACACCTGGTGCACCACAAAACCTTCAAATCAGCAAAGTGACCAAGGAATCTGTCTCACTTGTATGGGATCCTCCACTAAATGATGGTGGCACAAAGATTAAGAACTACATTGTTGAAAAGCGGGAGGCAACAAGAAAGGCCTATGCTACAGTTAATGCTAATTGTCATAAAACAACATGGAATGTCGATCAGCTTCAAGAAGGATGCAATTACTACTTCAGAGTACTGGCAGAGAATGAGTATGGTATTGGTCTCCCTATCGAAACCAGTGAATCAGTCAAAGTATCAGAAAAACCACTTCCTCCAGGAAAGATTACACTTCAAGATGTGACAAAGACAAGTGTCACATTGTCTTGGGAGAAGCCTGAACATGATGGAGGAAGTAGAGTGGTTGCATATGTTGTAGAGATGCAGAGTAAAGGCAGTGAGAAATGGACACAGGCCATGATTGTCAAGGTACCAGAGGCAGTTATTCCTGGGCTTACTCCTGGTGAAGAGTACATGTTCCGTGTTTCAGCAAGAAATGAAAAAGGCACCAGTGACCCTCGCCAACTTGGTGTTCCAGTGATTGCCAAAGACCTTATAATTGCCCCATCTGCCAAGTTGCTATTTTCAACATTTAGTGTTCTTGCTGGAGAGGATTTGACAATAGATATTCCATATGTTGCTCGTCCCAAAGCTGCTGTCTCATGGGTGAAGGATACTACACCACTTAAGCGAACAAGCAGGATTAACTTCTCTTCCACAGAGAACCAATTGAATCTTGTAATCAAAGAGGCATGTAGAGATGATGTTGGCCAATATAGCATCAAACTTTCAAACACAGCTGGTGAGACATCAGTGAATATAAGAGTAGTTGTCCTTGACAAACCTGGCCCACCAGGTGGCCCAGTGAAAGTTGAAGCAGTAACAGCTGATAGTGTCACAATTTCATGGAAACCACCAGAGTATAATGGAGGCTGCACCATTAAGAACTATCTGGTGGAGAAAAGAGACACATCCACAACAAACTGGATAGTTGTAGCAGGAAATCTCGCAAGAACCAAGGTAAAAGCTGGAAGACTCAAAACAGGAACTGAATATCAATTTAGAATCACTGCTGAGAACAGATATGGCAGAAGCCCTGTGCTTGTCTCAGAGTGTGTTATTGCACAGTATCCATATAAGCTTCCAGGACCACCTGGAACACCCTTCATTCATACTTCAACCAAAGATAGTATGGTTGTGGTGTGGAATGAGCCAGTTATTGATGGAGGAAGCACAATTTTGGGTTACCATCTTGAACGTAAAGAGAGAAACAGCATTCTCTGGGTTAAGCTTAATAAGAGTATAATCCAGGACACAATGTACAAGACCACAGGCCTTGAGGCAGGCCTTGAATATGAATTTAGAGTGTATGCTGAGAACATTGTTGGCATCGGAAAGGCAAGCAAAATATCAGAGGGACATGTTGCTCGAGATCCTTGTGATCCTCCTGGTACACCTGAGGCAGTTAAAATTACAAAGAATTCCATCACTATCATGTGGTCTAAACCCGAGTATGATGGTGGAAGCAAGGTCACAGGCTATATTGTTGAAAAGAAAGAATTACCTGACGGACGCTGGCTGAAGGCAAACTTTACCAATGTTATTGAAACAGAGTATACTGCCACAGGTCTCACAGAAGACCAGAAATATGAGTTCCGGGTTATTGCAAGGAATGCAGCAGGAGTTTTTAGCAATCCTTCATATAGCACTGGACCCATTACTGCAAAAGACGAGATTGAACCCCCTCGCATAAGCCTAGACCCACATTACACACAGGCAATTGTTGTAAATGCAGGGGAATCATTTAAAATTGATGCAGATGTACATGGAAAACCGGTACCAACAATTCACTGGATGAAGGGAGATCAAGAACTTGGAAACACTATACATCGTGAAATTAAAAACACCACCAGTTTTGCATGCTTATCTGTAAAAGAGGCCAAGCTTGCTGACGGTGGCCAGTACACTCTGCTATTAAGGAATCCAGGTGGTGAGAAAACTGTCCAGGTCATTGTCAATGTTCTAGATAAACCTGGGACACCAGAGGGTCCTATATCTATTATAGGGGTTACCAGTGAACAGTGCTGCCTTACATGGAAACCCCCAAAACAGGATGGTGGAAGCACAATCACTCATTACATTGTTGAAAGAAGAGAGACAAGCAGACTCATCTGGACTCTTGTTGACCCCAAAGTTCAAGCTGAAGCTTTGAAAATAACAAAACTCCTTGAGGGCAATGAATATATTTTTAGGGTTTTGGCAGTGAATAAGTTTGGAGTTGGTGAAGCACTTCAGTCTGACCCAGTTCTTATTAAGGATCCGTTTATGCTTCCAGATGCTCCAAAAGGAATAGAGGTCTCTGATATCAAGAAAGATTCAATGGTATTAAGTTGGGAGGCACCGTCCAGTGATGGTGGTACTCCTATCACTGGATATATCATTGAAAAACATGATAAGGAGGGTGTTAGATGGATTAGATGCAACAGGACACCAGTCACAGACCTAACCTTCAAAGTCACTGGGCTCCTTGAGGCTCACCTCTATGAATTCAGAGTTGCAGCTGAAAATTCTGTTGGTGTTGGTGAGCATAGCTCAGCAACAGTATTCTATAAAGCTCTGGATCCTGTGTTCAAGCCAGGTCCTCCACATAATCCTAAGGTGATAGACACAACAAAATCATCCGTGTCACTTGCATGGGGGAAACCTATTTATGATGGTGGATGTGAAATACAGGGATTTATTGTTGAGTCCTGTGAGGTAAAAGCAACAGCAGAGGATATAAAACCCACTCAGGACGTTGGAATTTCAGAGGATGTTTCAACTGCTGAAGAATGGACTATGTGCACCCCAGCAACTGGTGTTAAGTTAACATGTTTTACTGTAGAAAATCTCAAAGAAAAACAGAAATACAAGTTCAGAGTATGTGCAGTTAACAAGGTTGGTGTTGGTGAGCATGCAGATGTTGCTGGTCACATTCAACCAGAAGATAAGGCAGAGGAGCCAGATCTTGATATTGATCCTGAGTTTAGAAAGCTTATCACTATTAAAGCTGGGGGATCTCTCCGAATTTTTGTTCCCATTCGAGGACGTCCTACACCACAAATTAAATGGGAGAAGGATGATGGCCCTATTAAAGAGACAGCACAAGTCGATGTCACAAGTGGTCACACTTCTCTTGTGATTGATAAAATAAATAGAAATGACAGTGGAAAGTACACCGTGACTGCAGAAAACTCATCTGGGGTAAAGTCTGCAACCATCCTTGTGAAAGTTCTTGATACACCTAGTGCTCCAGTTAACCTTAAAGTTCAAGAAATTACAAGAGAGTCTGTCACGCTTTCGTGGGAACCCCCTGCCTTGGATGGAGGTGCTAAGATAAAAAATTATATTGTTGAAAAGCGTGAAACTACAAGGAAAACCTTCTCAGCTGTTATAACAAATTGCCATAAACTGTCATGGAAAATTGAACCACTTCAAGAAGGCTGTTGTTACTATTTCAGAGTCCTTGCAGAGAATGAACATGGTATTGGAATACCTGCAGATATTACTGATCCTCTGAAAGTATCAGAAGTGCCACAATGCCCTGGAAAATTAAGTGTTGTAGATGTTACAAAAAAGAGTGTTTCTCTTGCTTGGGAAAAACCACTGCATGATGGTGGCAGTAGAATTCTTCAGTACCTTGTTGAAATGCAAGTGAAGGGAAATGAAAAATGGTCTGGTTGTGCAAATGTAAAAACATTAGAGGCTGTTATTAATAACTTGAACCCAGGTGAGGAGTACACTTTCAGAGTAATTGCTGTTAATGAAAAAGGAAAGAGTGACCCAAGAACACTTGCAGTCCCAGTACAAGCAAAGGATTTGGTTATTGAACCAGATGTGAGGCCTGTATTTAACAATTACAGCGTTCTTGTTGGAAAAGACCTGCAAGTTGAAGTTCCAATTTCTGGACGCCCTAAACCAAAGGTGACATGGATAAAGGATGGTGCACCCCTTAAATTCACAACAAGAGTGAACATTTCAAATACCTCACATAGTACAATTCTTAGCATCAAAGAAGCTGCCAGAGAGGATAGTGGCATGTACGGAATCAATGTCTCAAATGTTCTTGGACAAAAAGATGCAACAATTGAAATAATCACTCTTGACAAACCAGGACCACCTTCTGGCCCTGTAAGATTTCTTGAGGTCACAGTATCAAGTGTTACACTGTCATGGGAACCACCAAAGTACACGGGTGGTTGCTCAATTTCAAACTACATTGTACAAAAGAGAGACACAACTACCACTACATGGGAGAATGTTGCAGTTTCTGTGGCAAGAACAACACTGAAGGTCTCCAGACTAAAAACTGGGGCAGAGTATCAGTTCAGGATTATTGCTCAAAACAGATATGGCAAAAGCTATGCTTTAGATTCATCAGCTGTTGTTGCTCAGTACCCATATAGAGAACCAGGCCCACCTGGTACTCCCTTTGTGTCATCTCTGTCAAGAGATCACATGGTTGTTGAGTGGCATGAACCTGTTTCAGATGGTGGCAGCAGCATCATTGGATATCACCTTGAAAGAAAAGAGAGGAACAGTATCCTTTGGACAAAGATAAACAAGACCTTGATTCAAGAAACACAATTCAAAACCAGTCCTTTGGAAGAGGGAATTGAATACGAGTTCAGGGTCTATGCTGAAAATATTGTTGGCATTGGTCGGTGCAGCAAAATCTCAGAGGGATATGTGGCCCGTGATCCATGTGACCCACCTGGCATGCCAGAAGCTATTCATGCTAGCAAGAATTCAATAACAATCCAATGGACAAAACCAGAATATGACGGAGGAAGTGTGATAACTGGTTATACTGTTGAAAAGCGTGATCTGCCAGAGGGACGTTGGGTGAAGGCTAGTTTTACAAATGTCATTGAAACCCAATTTACTATTAGTGGACTTACAGAGGGAGCTAAATATGACTTTAGAGTAATTGCAAAAAATGCACATGGCACCATTAGCAAACCATCTTTCAACAGTGGACCTATTGCTGCACTGGATGAAGTAGAGCCACCAAAGTTTTCAGTTGATCCAGAATATACTCAGACCATTACTGTGAATGCTGGGGATACATTCAAACTTGATGCAGATGTTCATGGCAAACCACTGCCTACAATGGAGTGGTACAAGGATGACAAGAAATTTGAAAATACAATGAGATGTGAGATCAAAAACACCGACAACAGGGCTATGATTGTCTTAAAGGATGCACTTCGACATGATAGTGGACACTATACTCTTCATCTCACCAATGTTGCTGGCACACAAACTGTCTCATTTCAAGTAAAAGTACTAGACAAACCCAGTCCACCAGAAGAACCTCTTCGTGTCACAGGTGTATCAAGCGATAAATGTACACTGTCATGGCGTCCCCCACAACATGATGGAGGAAGCCCTATCACTCATTATATTATTGAAAGACGTGAAACAAGCCGCCTTGCTTGGACCATTGTCTCTAATGTTTGTAAAGCCACAGTGTTTAAAGTGACAAACCTTCTTGAAGGCAATGAATATATCTTCCGTGTCATGGCCGTGAACAATTACGGTGTTAGTGAGCCAATTAATACTCCATCTGTAATTATGAAGAATCCATTTATAGCCCCTGGATCACCACAAATTCTGGAGGTGACTAACATTGCCAGGGATTCTATGACCGTGTGCTGGAGTGCACCAGATAATGATGGTGGAAGTGAAATTATTGGGTATATTATTGAAAAGAAGGATCGTTCTGGAATTAAGTGGATCCGATGCAACAGACAAAAAGTCACTGATGTATGTTTCAGAGTGCAAGGCCTCATCGAGGATCATGAGTATGAATTCAGAGTGTCAGCTGAAAATGCAGCTGGAATTGGGGAACCCAGCTTGCCTACATCATACTACAAAGCTTGTGATCCTAAATATAAACCGGGCTCTCCCATACATCCACATGTAATTGATACCACAAAGAGCTCCATTTCAGTGGCATGGGGAAAGCCTCTTAATGATGGTGGAAGTGCTATTCAAGGATACATTGTTGAGATATGCAAAGCTGAGGAGGATGAATGGACAATGTGTACTCCACCAACTGGTCTGCGTGTTAATAAATTTGAAATAACCAAACTAACAGAACAACAGGAGTATAAGATTCAAGTATGTGCTATCAACAAATTAGGCGTGGGTGAGCCTGCGGTTATTCCCGAGTCTATGAAACCAGAGGACAGACTTGAAATTCCTGAAATTCATCTTGATTCAGAGTTGAGGAAAGGTATAGTTGTTCGTGCTGGGGGATCATTTAGAATTAATGTGCCTTTCAAGGGAAGACCGACACCAGAGATAACATGGACTAAAGATAAAGGGGATTTGCCAGAGAAGGCCATAATTGAGAAGGGTTTACATTTCACACAACTTTCAACTGACTCATGTGACAGAAAAGATTCTGGAAAATATGCCGTGTCCCTGAAGAACAGCAGTGGCACTGCATGTGAATTTGTGTCAGTAAAAGTATTAGATACACCAGGAGCACCACTTAACCTGGTGGTAAAAGATATTAAGAAAGACTCCATTACTCTTATTTGGGATCCACCACTTATTGACGGAGGTGCAAAAATCAAAAATTATGTTGTTGATAAGCGTGAATCTACAAGAAAAGCATACGCTAATGTCACAACAAAGTGTAGCAAGACAAGCTTCAAGGTGGAAAATCTTGCAGAGGGGGCCCTATACTACTTTAGAGTTATGGCTGAAAATGAATATGGAATTGGTCTACCAGTTGAAACCAAGACTGCATCAAAGGCTTCTGAAGTACCTCTATCAGTAGGAAAGATCATGTTGACTGATGTCACCAAAGTAAGTGCATCTCTAGCCTGGGAGAAGCCAGAGCATGATGGTGGAAGCAGGATTGTAGGCTACTTGATTGAAATGCAACCCAAGGGAACAGAAAAATGGGGTGTAGCAACATCTGTCAAAACATGTGAAGGCACGGTCACTGGTCTTACAGCTGGTCAAGAGTATTTGTTCCGGGTTATTGCTTATAATGAGACAGGAAAGAGTGAGCCAAAGCTTCTTGCTGCTCCTGTCATTGCCAATGACTTAACCATTGAACCAAGCCTTAAAGTACAGTTTAGTACATACAGTGTCAAATCCGGTGATGAACTTAAATTGGAAATACCCGTATTTGGACGCCCCAAGCCAAAGGTTACTTGGCTGAAGGATGGACAAGTTCTTAAAGTGACATCTAGAATCAGTACTTCAAACACACCAACATCAGCCATTCTACAGATTACCGAAGCCAATAAAGATGACTTTGGAAAGTATACAATTAGTGCAACAAACAGTGCTGGTACTATTACAGAGGAAATTGGAATCATTATCCTTGATAAGCCTGGTCCACCAACTGGCCCTATTAAAGTGAAAGAAGTGAGCAACAGCTTTGTAACAATCTCATGGGAACCGCCATCTTACACAGGAGGCTGCCATGTGAAGCATTATATCGTTGAAAAGCGAGACACCACCACCACAACATGGGAACCTGTTGCTGGATCAGTTGCCAGGACATCACTTAAAATAACAAAGTTGAAAACTGGTGCTGAGTACCAGTTTAGAGTCACTGCTGAAAACAGATACGGTAAGAGTTCCTCTTTGGAATCAAAGGCAATTTTGATTCAGTATCCATACAAACCTCCTGGGCCACCTGGAACTCCATATGTGAAATCTGCCAACAAGGATCAAATGATAATTGAGTGGAATGAGCCTGTCAACGATGGTGGAAGCTCAGTAATTGGCTACCACCTGGAAAGTAAAGAACGAACTAGTATATTGTGGACAAAGTTGAACAAAACTCTCATTACTGACACCATGTTTAAGATATGTAATCTTGAGGAAGGAATTGGTTATGAATTCAGAGTATATGCCGAGAACATTGTTGGTGTTGGCAGAGCAAGCAAGGTTTCAGACAGCTTTGTTGCTCGTGATCCATGTGATCCACCTGGTACTCCAGAAGCTATTTCTATTTCAAAGAACCATGTGGTAATACAATGGACAAAACCTCAATATGATGGTGGCAGCAAAGTGACAGGATACATTGTTGAAAAGAGAGACTTGCCTCAAGGCCACTGGATGAGGGTCAATTTTACCAATGTGATTGAGACTGAATTCACAATCACTGGCTTAACAGCAGACCAGCAGTATGAATTTAGAGTAATAGCAAGAAATGCTGCAGGTATTTTCAGTGAGCCATCTGAAAGCACTGGTCCAATTACCATGACAGATGAAATTGAACCCCCAAGTGTTTCAATGGATCCTAAGTACCAGGATGTCATTGTTGTCAGTGCTCGAGAGAACTTAGTTCTTGATGCAGATATTCATGGAAAACCCATTCCTGATGTTCAGTGGCTGAAAGAAGGAAAGGAAATAGATAAGACGCTACGTATTGAAATAAAAACAACACAGAAACGTGCCACTATTACTGTCAAAGACTGTACACGATTAGACAGTGGCCATTATGACCTTGTATTAAGAAACAGTGGTGGCACAAAAACAATTCCCATTACTGTGAGGGTTCTTGATAGGCCAGGCCCTCCAACTGGACCACTAAACGTAACTGGCATTATGTCTGATAGATGTGATCTGGTTTGGACTGAACCTTCTCAGGATGGTGGCGCTAATATTTCTCACTACATTCTTGAGAAGAGAGAAACTAGCAGGTTATCATGGACTCTGGTTGATGCAAATATTCATACTGCCAGTTACAAAGTGACAAATCTCCTGGCAGGTGATGAATATATTTTCAGAGTTATGGCTGTCAATAAATATGGAATTGGTGACCCACTGGAGTCTAAGGCAATAACTGCATGCAACCCATACAAGCCACCAAGTGCACCATCAACACCAGAAGCAAGTGAGATAACAAAAGATTCAATGGTTCTATCATGGAATGCCCCAGAGTGTGATGGTGGAACTGAAATTATTGGTTATCACCTGGAGAAGCGTGACAAAGATGGTGTAAGATGGACCAAGTGCAACAGACAGAAGCTTTCTGACTTGCACTTCAAAGTAACTGGTCTTTCAGAGGGACATTTCTATGAATTCCGTGTGGCTGCTGAGAATGCTGCTGGTATGGGAGTACTAAGTGACTTGTCTCTGTTCTATAGAGCAATAAACGCAACGACTCCTCCTGGTCCACCACATCATCCTAAAGTAACTGATCATTCAACCTCATCTGTGTCCCTGGCTTGGAGTAAGCCAGCCACAGATGGTGGGGCATATATCAAAGGTTATATTGTTGAGATGAAAGAGGCCTGTGCAGAAGAATGGACCACGTGTACACCTCCAGCCGGTTTACAGGCAACATGCTTAACAGTGGAAAACCTTAAACAAAATGCTGAGTATAACTTCCGAGTGTGTGCCATTAATTCAGAAGGAGTTGGTGAACCTGCTGATGTTCATGGCTCTGTGACTACTATTGAAAGAATTGAGACACCAGAGATTGAACTTGATGCAAATCTTAGAAAAGTTGTCTCTGTTCGTGCCGGTGGATCACTTCGTCTATTTATTAAAATTAGAGGTAGACCTGACCCATCAGTCAAATGGGAGAAGGAAGAGGGGGCTTTAACTGAGAGAGCACTTATTGAAACTACTACTTCATACACCATGCTTGTAATTGACAATGTCAATAGATTTGATAGTGGGAAATATGTTTTATCACTTGAGAATAAGAGTGGCACGAAGTCAGCATTTGTGAATGTCAGGGTGCTTGACTCACCAAGTGCGCCTCAGAACTTTGATGTAAAGGAAATTAAGAAAGACTCGGTGACTCTCTACTGGGAGCCTCCTCTTACTGATGGTGGAGCCAAAATAACCAATTACATTGTGGAAAAGAGAGAATCTACAAGGAAAGCTTACACAACTGTCACAAGCATCTGCACACACAATTTCTTCAAGATAGAAGAACTTCAGGAGGGAGGAATATTCTATTTCCGAGTGTGTGCTGTTAATGAGTATGGTTTTGGTCTGATGGCAGAAACAAAAAATCCAGTGAAAGTTGCCCAGGTCCCTATGCCCCCAGGAAAGGTCACTCTTGTGGATGTTACCAAGAACAGTGTGACTCTCACATGGATGAAACCTGCACATGATGGTGGTAGTAAAGTTCTTTGTTACAATGTAGAATCACAGTCAAAAGGCACAGACAAATGGGTTGCGTGTTGTACAGTGAAAGTCCCAGAGGCTACTGTGTCGAACCTTAAACCTGGTGAAACATACTCTTTCAGGGTAATTGCACTGAATGAGAAAGGCAAGAGTGAACCACAAGAACTTGGTGTGCCTATTTGTGCCAAAGACATAGAGATAGAGCCTTCATTTAACCTGCTCTTCAACACTTACAGTGTTAAGGCTGGAGATGACCTTATTATTGAAATTCCCATAAGAGGCAGACCTAAGCCAGTGGTTTCATGGAAAAAGGATGACCTACCTCTTAAGCAAACACCTTATCTCACAATAACAAACACCATGGTATCAAGCAAGATTGGAATCAAAGAAGCTTCTATTGGGCATGTTGGGAAATATGAAATCACCATAGCTAATACAGCTGGCACGATTTCCACTGATATCAATGTTGTGGTTCTTGACAAGCCAGGCCCACCAGCTGCAGTAAAGGTTGATGCTGTGACTTCTGACTCCATTACGCTGTCATGGTCTCCTCCTGAATATGATGGAGGATGTTCCATTAATAACTATATTGTTGAGAAGAGGGATACCAACACAACAGTCTGGCAGATTGTTTCATCAACCATTGCCAGAACTTCAGTCAAGGTAGCTCGTCTGACTCATGGTTCTGAATACCAATTCCGTATATATGCAGTGAACCGCTATGGAAAGAGTAAGCCTATTGACTCTCCTGGGATTACAGCAGAATATACATTCAAGCAACCTGGGCCACCTGCTACTCCACGTGTGGCTCATGCTACCAAATCCTTCATGCTTGTGACATGGAATGAACCAGTTAATGATGGAGGTAGCACAGTTCTTGGATATCACTTGGAACGTAAGGAGAGAAGCAGTATTCTGTGGACAAAGGTGAATAGGATTCTCATCAAAGACACTGAATTTAAAGTAACTGGCCTTGAAGAAGCTATGTTCTATGAGTACCGTGCATATGCTGAAAACATTGCCGGCATTGGAAAGGTCAGCAAAGTCAGTGAGGCTATAGCTGCTAGAGATCCATGTGATCCTCCTGGTCAACCAGTGGTTACAAGCATTACTAGATCTTCTGTTTCTCTCTCTTGGACAAAGCCTGAATATGATGGAGGGGCCAAAGTTACAGGTTATGTTATTGAACGTAGAGATATTCCAGATGGCCGCTGGATGAGATGTAACTTTACCAATGTTCCTGAAACATACTTTGATGTTACCGGTCTTACTCAAGATCAGCAATATGATTTCCGTGTCACTGCAAAGAATGCTGCTGGACTGTTCAGTGAGCCATCAGATAACACAGGCCCTATCACAGTCAAAGATGATGTAGAACCACCACGAATTATGATGGATGTCAAGTTTAGAGATGTTGTGGTTGTGAAAGCAGGAGAGACCCTAAAGATCAATGCTGACATTGCTGGACGCCCACTACCAGTGGCATCATGGTCAAAAGATGGAAAAGAGATTCTCCTCAGTGCAAGAACTCAGATATCTGCAACAGATACTAGCACTATGGTAGCAGTGAAAGACTGCAGAAGGAGTGATTCTGGAAAGTATGTCTTAATGTTACAGAATGCTGCTGGTACAGTGACAATGCCAGTGAAATGTGTGATCCTTGATAAACCTGGTCCTGCAGCAGGACCTTTGTCAGTAACTGAGCTCACTGCAGAGGGCTGCACACTGTCATGGGGACCACCACAAGAAATTGGTGGTTCAGAAGTCACCCATTATGTTGTTGAGAAAAGAGAGACCAGCAGTTTGGCATGGACAATTGTACAAGGAGAAGTGAAAATTGGAACATGCAAAGTCACAAAGCTCCTCAAAGGCAATGAATACATATTCAGAGTTTTGGCTGTAAATAAATTTGGACTTGGTGAACCTCTTGAAAGTGAACTTGTCAAAGCCTCTGATCCATTCACCTTTGCAACAGCACCAACAAATGTTGAAATAACGAATGTGTCCAGTGAGGAGATGACTGTAACTTGGGCTAAGCCTGCTTCTGATGGAGGCAGTGAAATATGTGGCTATGTGATTGAACGACGTGAGAAATCAAGTCTTCGTTGGATCAGAGTCAACAGGGAGCTTGTAAAAGATGAAAGAGCTGTAGTATCCAAGCTAAGAAAAGGAAGTGAATATGAATTTAGAGTATTTGCAGAGAATGCTGCAGGTTTAAGTCCTCCTAGTGAGCCATCTGCTTCAGCTATGGCAAAGGATGCTTTACTTGTGCCAACCCCACCAGCTAAACCAAAGGTTCTTGATTACACAAAAAGTTCAATTTCTATTACCTGGAACAAGCCATTGTCAGATGGTGGAACACCAATCCTTGGATACAGAGTGGAGTACAAGAAAAAAGAGGATGAGGAATGGGCTGTTGCCATTCAGATGACAAAGAGCACTGAGTGCACTGTTTCTGGTCTTACAGCTGATGTGGAATATGTCTTTGCAGTTAAATCAGTCAACAAAATGGGCATGAGTGAGCAATCTCCAGTTTCTGAGCCACAGACAGCAACAGACAGAAAGGAGGAACCAGTATTTGATGTTGATATTGAGCTGAGGAAAATGCTGATTGTCAAGCATGGCAATTCATTCACAATGACCGCACCATTCAAAGGAGTACCAGTGCCTTCAGTCACATGGAATAAAGAAGGTGTTGACCTCAAATCAAGAGCTACAATTCAAACAACTGGAAAATACACATCCCTGACTATTGAAAAGGCAACAAGAAATGACTCCGGACAATATACTGTTACACTGGATAATGGTGTTGGAACTGCAACTTTGCCAATGGTTGTTAAAGTTCTTGATTCCCCAGGACCACCAGTTAATGTGAAGATTAAAGATGTGACAAAAAATTCTGCCACGGTTACTTGGGAAGTCCCAGAGAATGATGGTGGTGATGCTGTGAAAGCCTACCATGTCGAAAAACGTGAAACTAGCAAAAAGGCCTGGGTGTGTGTAACCAGTAACTGCCACAATCTCTTCTATAAGGTAGAGGACTTGCCAGAGGGTGCACTCTACTACTTCAGAGTCATTGGAGAGAATGAATTTGGTATGGGTGTACCTGCTGAAACAAAAGATGCAACTAAAATAACAGGTACGTTGTTGCTTTTACTTGTGCCAGAATTGATGTTAATTTTTTGATGCTTGTCCTTTTGACTTTGTATGAATTAATTTTTGTTCCAACAGAAATACCAAGCCCACCTGCCAGACTTGGAGTAGCTGAAGTTACAAAAGACAGTGTTACAATAGTATGGTCAAAACCAGAGTGTGATGGTGGAAGCAGAATTACAAGCTACCTCATTGATGCTCTAGAGAAGGGACATCAAAAGTGGGTGAAGTGTGCCACGGTAAAAACCAATACCCATACAATCAAAGGCTTGCGAGAAAATGCAGAGTATTTCTTCAGAGTTTGTGCTGAAAACCATGCAGGACTCAGTGAGCCAAAGGAAATGATAATTCCTGTGATTGTAAAAGATCAACTCAGTAAGTGTCATTTCATTCTTGATACGTGTGTACCTGCTTCTGTTAATTCAAATGTCCAGTTTTGATTAAACATGTGCTTTCTTCACAGTTGCCCCTGAATTTGATATGAAGAACTTCCCACACAACACTGTTTATGTGAGAGCAGGATCAAATCTGAAGTTTGAGCTTCCTCTCACTGGCAAGCCCATGCCAAAAGTCACGATGACGAGAAACAATGTCCCAGTGAGGTGTGGAAAGAGATTTAGTTTTGAAGTAACACCAGAGAGTCTAAATTTCAGCCTCAAAGAAAGTATTGCAAATGATGCTGGAAGATATGACATTGTTGCCTCAAATACCAGTGGAACAACCAAGATGTTCATTAATATACTGGTGTTAGACAGACCAGGTCCTCCGGTTGGTCCAGTTGAAGTCAGTGATGTTGGAGAAACATCACTGTGCCTAAAATGGTTACCACCTGTGTATGATGGCAGTAGTCCAGTGACCAATTATGTTGTGCTTCGACGTGAAACAAGCACTCCAGCTTGGGTAGAGGTGTCATCCACAGTTGCCAGGAATGCAATTAAAGTTACTAAATTGACAAAGGGTGAAGAATACCAATTCCGAATTAAAGCGGAGAATCGCCTTGGTATCAGTGATCACATTGATTCCCAGACTGTCACTGTGAAACTTCCATACAGTGAGTCCTTATTTACTGCATTCTATATATCTGTTACTACAGTAATAACGTAAATGTAACATTTTATTATCAATTTCAGCAATTCCTGGACCTCCATCAACACCATGGATGAGCTTTGTTTCGAGAGAAAGCCTTACAGTTTGCTGGCATGAACCTGTAGCAGATGGAGGGAATCCAGTATTTGGATACCATGTCCAAATGAAAGAAAGAAGCAGCATTCTATGGCAGAAAGTGAACAAGACAGCAATCCCTGCTAATCAAATCAGGGTGACCAAAATATGCCCGGGTATGATTTATGAATTCAAGGTTGCTGCAGAAAATGCTGCTGGTATTGGTAAATTCAGCAAGACATCAGAGGAAGTACTTGCCATTGATGCTTGTGGTAGGTTCCTGATATTATACAACTAATTTTAGAAAATGTGTAAAATCCACAGGGATACTTACTGTGCCACTATATTCTAAATACTTGTTTTGTTTTTAGAACCTCCAGCAAATGTAAAAATCTCTGAGATTACAAAGACCTCAGTTAGCCTTGTCTGGCAGAAGCCTCCTTTTGATGGTGGATCTAAGATCACTGGCTACATAGTTGAGAGAAGAGATGCTCCAAATGGCAGATGGACAAAGGCTAACTTTACCAATGTTATTGAGACAAACTTCACTGTATCAGGCTTGACACAAGATCAGTCATATGAATTTAGAGTCTTTGCCAAAAATGCAGTTGGGTCTATGAGCAATCCATCTCTCATTGCTGGACCAGCAACTTGTGTGGACATTTCTGGTAGGTAACTATATATATATATATAGGCTGATTTTATACCTACAGATCAAGTATTTAAAGGTAGTAGTTTCACTATTTCTAAACCTCCCCTTTTAGGTGCCCCAGTAATAGACCTGCCTCCTGAGTACCTAGATGTTGTGCAATATAAAGCTGGAGCTTCTGTTAAGATAAAACTGGGAATTATGGCTAAGCCACTGCCAACAATTGAATGGCTCAAGGATGAAAAGGAATTAGTGTCAAGTGCACGGCTATCAATTGAGAGCACCACTGATTCATCTGCCATTCTGATCAAGGATGCCACTCGTCATAACACGGGGACATATGAATTAAAGACCAAGAATGTGTTTGGCACAGCTTCTGCCTCCATCCGAATATTGATTCTAGGTGTGTCAAGCTTTTGCATTGATAGCTTGAAAAATAAACTTGTTTTCATGAATTGTACATGCCCTCGATATTGACGCTTTATCATTTGTATTTCAAAATCACTAGACAAACCAGGCCCTCCAGCTGGAAATATTGAATTCAGATCAGTAACTGCTGACACCATAGTAATTGGTTGGGAGCCAGTAACAGATGATGGAGGTTCCAAAGTCACCCATTATATTGTGGAGAAAAGAGAGACGAGTAGAGTTGTATGGTCTACTGTTTCTGACTGTATGGAGGAATGTACAGTCTCTGTCCAGAAGCTGATCAGAGGAGGTGAATATGTCTTCCGTGTCAGAGGAGTCAACAAATTTGGGCCTGGAGATCCTCTGGAGTCTGAACCAGTTATTGCCAAGAATGCATTTGGTATGAAACTATAATCATTAATCATTTATATGGTGAAATAGAACAGTATATAATATAAAATATAATGTTTTATATATTTTAATATTTAAACAAAGTCAAATTAATTCATATTCTGATCAAGGTAAATAAATTAAAAAAAAAGTTGTTTTTTTTACAACTATTTTTCCAGTTACTCCTGGACAACCTACCACACCAGAGGCAACAGAAATCACTAGAACTTCCATGAAAATCGTATGGGATAAACCAGGAGTGGATGGCGGTAGCAGAGTTACAGGTTACTATATACAGAGACGTGACAAGAAGAATCTGCGTTGGATTAAAATCTACAAAGACCCCATTTGTGACACAACAGCAAAGGCCCATCACCTGACTGAAGGAAATGAATATCAGTATCGTGTGTGTGCAATCAACAGAGCTGGAGAAGGTCCATTCTCAGATGTTTCTGACTTTTACAAAGCAGCTGACCCAGTCGGTAGGTATTTGTGTGTCAGTTTTTCTTTCATATTATGCTGAAATTATTCTTATTTTTTCTATTCCTATTGCTCTAATATGGAATAAACCCTCACCTTATTTTGCAAATTATCCTGCAGATACACCTTCTGAGCCTACGAAGCTCAAAGTCGTTGATTCAACTAAAACGTCAATTACTCTTGGATGGTCCAAGCCAGTGTATGATGGAGGCAGTGAAATTACTAGCTACAGTGTGGGAAAAAGGGTCGGTGAGGAAGGAGAATGGACAGTAATAAGTAAAAAAGGTGAAGTCAGAACTACTGAGTATGTTGCTTCAGATCTTATGCCAGATGTTGACTACTACTTCCGTGTATCTGCTATGAATTGTGCTGGTCTTGGAGATCCAATAGAGATGGAGGAACCAGTCCAAGCTAAAGATATTCTTGGTATATACATACTTTTTACCACTTTATATTGTTTTAATGCTTTTTTTTTTTAAGATTTAAGTCTCATTTGTCATTTTTGCTATTTATTTATTTGCAGAGGAAGCTGACATTGACAAAGATGTTGCAATGAGAACTCATTACATCGTAAAAGCTGGCAAAGATGTTGAAATCATGGTTCCTCTCAAAGGCAGACCTGCCCCTAGTGTTTCTTGGAAGAAACAGGACCGAAACATCGATAATGACCCTAAATATGATATACACAACACAGACACTTCATCCTGCCTTGTACTTTCTAATGTAACCCGCAATGATAGTGGCAAATACACTATTGAGCTATCAAATGGGGTTGGACAACCAAAATCATTGACGATCTCTGTAAAAGTACAGGACACTCCTTCTGCTTGTAGAAATCTGGTCCTGAAAGATGTCACTCGTGGAAAAGTGACCTTATGCTGGGAGCCTCCTCTTCTTGATGGTGGTGCTGAAATTACTAACTATATTGTTGAGAAAAGAGACTCTTCAAAGCGCACATATGCTGCTGTAACCAACAAATGTATGGAAATGACATATGAAATTGACGAGCTCTCTGAGAAGATATCATACTTTTTCCGTGTATCAGCAGAAAATGAGAACGGAGTTGGTGAGCCATGTGAGACAGCAGAGCCAGTTAAAGCCACTGAGAAACCTGGTCCTGTCAAAGATCTTGCTATGAAAGACTCCTCAAAAACATCAGTGACGTTGCAGTGGAACAAACCCGATTATGATGGTGGTAGCATTATTACTGATTACATAATTGAAAAGAAACTTCACGGTCAAGAAGAATGGGCTCCTGCTGGAACAAACAAACATTGTGAGCATGAGGTCACAAAACTTAAGGAGCTCACAGACATGTTCTTCAGAGTCTGCTCAAAGAATGAGAAAGGCACCAGCGAATTTACAGAGATTGGTCCAATTAAAGTAAAGGAATATATCATTCCACCAGAGGCAAACCTTGAGGAGTATCCTGATGGACAAGTCAGCGTTCGCATTGGTCACAATGTACATATTGAGCTTCCATACAGAGGGAAACCAAGGCCATTGGTTATTTGGCTAAAGGACAATTTGCCACTGAAAGAGAGTGGAAATGTTCGCTTCAAGAAGACAGAAAACAAGGCAACTCTTATGATAAAGAATGTCGAAAAAGAGAATGGTGGTAAATATACACTTACACTTGACAACACCATCTGCAGGAAATCATTCCATATACAAGTCATTACTCTTGGAAAGCCATCCAGACCCATTGGACCAATTCGTTTGGATGAAGTCAGATCAGAAAGCATAAGGATTTCTTGGGATGAACCAAATGATGATGGCGGTGGAAAAATCACCTGCTACAGCGTTGAAAAATGTGACACCTCCCAGCCAGATTGGAAGATGGCTTGTTCACATGTTATAGGAACTACATTCAATGTACCAAATTTAATCAAAGGAACTCAGTATCAGTTCAGAGTATGTGCAGAGAACAGGTACGGTGTGAGTGAACCTCTGATTTCACAAAATGTCATTGCCAAGCATGAGTTTAGACCTCCAGGTGCACCAGGCATGCCATTTGTCTACAATGTCACAAACGATGGCATGACTATTCAGTGGGACGCACCCATCTTTGATGGTGGCTGCCCAGTACTTGGTTACCATGTTGAAAAGAAAGAGACAAACAGCATCATGTGGTCAAAGGTCAACCTAGTCTTGGTGACTGCAAAGGAATATAGAATTCTTGGCCTTATTGAAGGCCTGCAATACCAATTCAGGGTCTATGCTCAAAATGATGCTGGATATAGTCGTATGAGTGATGAGAGCAAACCAACTACGGCTGTTTCTCCTGTTGGTGAGTAAATCTGAAATCTGAAAACACAATGTGTGAAAACCCTTGAGTCCTTCTGAAAACTTATCTTAATGTTTTCATGATATTTGTATCACAGATCCTCCTGGAACTCCTGACTATGTTGATATAACTAGTGAATCTGTGAAATTGAAATGGGATGCACCTAAAAGAGATGGTGGAAGTAAAATTGTTGCTTACAACATTGAGAAACGTCAGGGCCAGGGTCGCTGGTTGAAGACAAACTTCACAAATGTAGCTGAACCAGAGTTTACAGTGACTGGTTTAACTTGTGGTGAACGATATGAATTCAGAGTTATCGCTAGGAATGCCATTGGCACCATCAGCCCACCTTCTCAGTCTTCTGGCTATGTTCTCATCAGAGATGAAAGCTGTAAGTTCATACAATGCATCTAATTCACTTCCATACTATAATACCCCTTGCATTATAATTATTGATGCATTTTCCTCCCTTTTACAGCTGCTCCAAATATTGAATTTGGACAGGAATACTTTGAAGGGGTTGCCATCAAAGCAGGGGAAAGCATCAAACTTAAAGTCACAATTACAGGAAGACCAACACCCAAGGTCAAATGGTTCAGGGATGATGTTGAACTAACTAAGAAGATGGTAGATATCACAACAGCTGCTGGCTCAAGCACCCTCTTTATTAGAGATGCTGACCGCTCTCACCGTGGGCTCTATACTGTAGAAGCTAAAAACCAGTGCGGAACCAAGAAAGAGCAAATTAAAGTTGAAGTCTTTGGTATACATAATTTTATTTTTCCTAGCATAACTTTTCACATATGTGTATGTTTTATCCATTCCATCTAATTGTTGTCATGTTTTTAGATACACCTGGAGAGCCTGTTGGACCAATTGTCTTCACAAACATCTCAGAGGGCAAAGTCACGTTTTCATGGAATCCACCAGAAAATGATGGCTGCTCTGAGGTTACTCATTATATTATTGAGAAGCGAGAGACCTCCAAAATTTCCTGGACATTAGTTACAGATCACTGTGAGGAGTGTATCTACAATGCTACCAAACTGATCAAGACCAATGAGTACCAGTTCCGTGTGTCTGCTGTAAACAGATTCGGGGTCAGTAGACCACTGGATTCTGTTCCTGTCATTGCCCAAATGCAATATAGTAAGTGCATCCGCAGATTATATTGTAATTTTTCATATATTTTGGTTACACAAAAAAAAAAAAGTTAATAAAATTGTATTATTTTCTTTCCCACAGCTGTTCCAGACTCTCCTGGAACTCCTGATGCCACCAGTGTTGATGGAGAGAGTATTACAATTGGCTGGACTGCACCAACAAATGATGGAGGAAATTCAATTAAACATTACATTGTTGAAAGACGTGAGAAGAAGACTGGGCTATGGGTAAAGGTCTTGACTAGGAAACCAATTACTGAGGCTGCTCACAGAGTAACACATCTCACTGAGAATGTGGAGTATGAATTCCGTGTTTATGCTGTTAATGATGCTGGGGTTGGACCACCAAGTAATATTTCAATGCCTATTAAATGTGCAGAGCCAACTGAAGTACCAGATGGTCCTTCAATTGTAAATGTTACTGATACGACCAACACATCTGTCAGTCTGGAATGGACCAGACCTGGCTATGATGGTGGCATGGAGGTCCATGGATACATCATTGAGATGTGCAAGGGAGCTGAAAAAGAATGGCACAGAGTCAATGAAGATCTTTGGTCTGTCACAAAGTACACTACCACTGGTTTGGAAACAGGTGCAGAGTACAAGTTCCGCATTACTGCAGTTAATGCAGTTGGAAAGAGTGAACCTAAAGAGATCTCTGAGCCAGTACAAGCAGTAGATAGACTATCTGCACCGGAGATTGATATTGATGCAAGCTTCCAACAGACACACATTGTGAAAAGGGGTGGCAGTGTAAGTCTCCGTGTAGCTTTCAAAGGAAAACCAGCACCTACAGCTTCATGGATAAAGGTGGATGGAGAACTGGGGGTAATGGCTGATGTAACTACCACAGAGACCTTCACTTGTTTGACACTGGGAAATTGTACACGGAATGACAGTGGCAAATACACTCTCACTCTTGAGAACAGCAGCGGTAACAAATCCATCACTATTACAGTTAAAGTGCTGGACACACCTGGAGCACCAGGTCCTCTCACTTTCAAGGATGTTCTAAGAGGTGCCCTTACACTTATGTGGGAGCCACCAGTCAATGATGGTGGTGCACGTGTTCATCACTATGTTGTGGAGAAGCGTGAGGCTAGCCGGCGTACATGGACAGAAGCAGGACCTAAGTGCACTCAAACAAGCATGAGAATTTCGGAGCTTCTAGAAGGAGTACCCTACTTCTTTAAGGTTATGGCGGAAAATCAGTATGGCCTTGGTGAGGCTTATGAAATGCCTGATCCAATTACTGCCACTGCTGAACCAGCTCCACCAAAGAGACTGGACATTATTGATACCACTGATACAACAGTTACTCTTGCCTGGATGAAGCCTGAACATGATGGTGGCAGCCGTATCACAGCTTATTGTGTAGAGGCTAAAGCAAAAGGAACCGATAAATGGGTTGTTGGAGGTTCTACCAAAAACTTAATTCTTGTTGTTGAGGGTTTAACTGAAGGTACAGAGTACGAATTCCGTGTCAAAGCTAAGAATGATGCAGGTTACAGTGTAGCTAGAGAGGCTCTCTCTTCTGTTGTTGTTAAAGAGCCCCGTATTGAGCCAACTGCAGATCTCAGCGGCATTACCAACCAGCTTATCACCTGCAAGTCTGGGAGTTCGTTTGAAATTGATATTCCAATTAGTGGCAGACCAGCACCCAAAGTCACTTGGAAGCTTGAGGAAATGAGACTAAAAGAAACTGACAGGGTCTCAATCAAGACCACCAAAAATAGGACCACTCTTACACTTAAAGAAAGTATGAGAGGTGATGGAGGAAGGTATTTCCTTACCCTTGAGAATGTGGCTGGGACGAAGACTTTCACTGTCACTGTCAATGTCATTGGCAGACCCAGTCCTCCAGAGGGGTCTATTGAGGTTTCTTCAATTACAGCTCAGTCTTGTGAATTGTCATGGAATGGGCCTGAGGATGATGGTGGAACTGAAATAACAAACTACATTATTGAGAAGCGCGAGTCTGGCTCAACTGCCTGGCAGCTTATCAACTCTAGTGTGAAACGAAGGTCGTTCCATGTTTCACATCTAACAAAGTACATGCAGTACACGTTCCGTGTCTCAGCAGAAAACAGATTTGGTGTGAGCAAACCAACTGAGTCTGAAACAATTGTTGCAGAGCATCCATTTGGTGAGCAATTAAATATGACCATAGTAGGACATAGATATTATTTCATTTCATGTTATTTCTGAAGAATAGTGTTATTCTTTTATAATGTTACTATTTTTCTGTTACAGTTCCACCAGGGCCTCCAACTAGACCAGAAGTGTTTGCTGTTTCTGCTAACAGCATGAGCATTCGTTGGGAGGAGCCATACCATGATGGTGGTAGTAAGGTCACTGGATACTGGATTGAGAAAAAGGAACGCAACACTATTCTCTGGGTCAGAGAAAATACCATCCCCTGTTTTGACTGTTACTACAAGGTGGATGGCCTTATTGAAGGTCTTGAGTACCAGTTCAGAGTGTATGCTATGAATAGTGCTGGTTTCAGCAAAGCAAGTGAAGCCTCAAAGAGAGCTGTGGCTCAAAATCCAGTTGGTAAGTTTAACAAATAAGTTTAATAACAAAATTAATCCAAGAAATGTTTTTATTTACTGCTATGCACTTCTGGTTAGATGCAATCTGCATTTCATAGCCTTGTACAACCCCGATTCCCAAAAAGTTGGGACAAAGTACAAATTGTAAATAAAAACGGAATGCAATGATGTGGAAGTTTC
>JAPEIY010000027.1:63936099-63946343 GCA_026122135.1 Cathorops aguadulce | reverse complement strand
GGTGGTGGTGGTATTGGTGGTGCGGACGATAGTGATGAAGGTGATGGTGGTGAGGACGGTGGTGGTGGAGGTAGTGATGGAGGTGATGGTGATGGAGGTATTGGTGAGGAAAGTGGTGGTGACGGTAGTGATGGTGGTGGAGGTATTGGTGGTGAGGAAGGTAGTGATGGAGGTGATCGTGGTGGAGGTATTGGTGGTGAGGAAGGTGGTGGTGGAGGTAGTGATGGTGATGGAGGTATTGGTGGTGAGGAAGGTGGTGGTGGAGGTATTGGTGGTGAGGAAGGTGGTGGTGGAGGTATTGGTGGTGAGGAAAGTGGTGGTGGAGGTATTGGTGGTGAGGAAGGTGGTGATGGTGGTGGAGGTATTGGTGGTGAGGAAGGTAGTGATGGAGGTGATGGTGGTGGAGGTATTGGTGGTGAGGGAGGTGGTGGCGGTATTGGTGGTGAGGAAGATGGTGGTGGAGGTATTGGTGGTGAGGAAAGTGGTGGTGGAGGTATTGGTGGTGAGAAAGGTAGTGATGGAGGTGATGATGGTGGAGGTATTGGTGGTGAGGGAGGTGGTGGAGGTATTGGTGGTGAGGGAGGTGGTGGAGGTATTGGTGGTGAGGGAGGTGGTGGCGGTATTGGTGGTGAGGAAGGTGGTGGTGGAGGTAGTGATGGAGGTGATGGTGGTGGAGGTATTGGTGTGAGGGAGCTAGTGATGGTGGTGGAGGTATTAATGGTGAGGGAGGTGGTGATGGTAGTGGCGGTATTGGTGGTGAGGAAGGTGGTGGTGGAGGTAGTGATGGAGGTATTGGTGGTGAGGGAGGTAGTGATGGTGGTGGAGGTATTGGTGGTGAGGGAGGTAGTGATGGTGGTGGAGGTATTGGTGGTGAGGGAGGTAGTGATGATGGTGGAGGTATTGGTGGTGGTGACGAAGGTGGAGACGAAGGCATGAATTTGCTATTTTAATCATTTCGCCCACAGTCTACTGTCAGCTGATCTTCCCCCTTTAATAAATAAAGTTAGGCAGCTCCACTGCAACGTCTTAGTAGCAGGAGAACATGACATCTAATAAAACCTGGTCTACTCCTCTTCTCCTTTTTCTTCTTCGTTGTCTTCTCCTCCTCCTCCTCCTGCTCTTCTTATGCAATCTCTGTGCTCAGCCTGGAGCAGATTTCATTCAGCAGAAAAATAGCTGATTGGCTAATTCTCAGAGATTTTTAAAAAATTTGTTAGCGCGGAGCTCCTTAACAAAACGATGTTGTATAAACAACTGTATAATTTTTAGACCGTTAGCTGATAAACATCCTATAATACTCTCAGAGCCAAGGTTAATGGTGATAATCTGTAGAATTAATAATAATAATAATAACTTTTTATATTATGTATGAAACTAAATAAGATTTGGTAAAAATCTCCAGGTCTCAGACGTATGAATTGTAGTGTGTATGTAAAGAGATGTGGGCAGTGTCCCAAATTACACCCCACCCCAACTGTCGTATTGTTTATTACAGTTTGGGATGCAGCTCATGTGTGTATAAGTTAGTTGAAAAACAACTATTTTACTTTAGTTTCACCCCTCAAGGACATTTTCCTAATTTTTTTTTTGAGGGGGGTTCCCTGTGAAATGTCCAGCTTGTTTCTGACAGTGGGTTCATGTTCCGTGGGCTAATGTTCAGAGCTTCACTGGAATTTTAGGGCGTTAAAATGTTTTATAAGAGCAGAAAAGATCATGATTGGTTCAGAACAAAGAGAGGGCGGGACCAAACAAGGGAAAGATTATGTCAAAAAACAAAATTAAAATAAAACGAGTCAGAAGTGTGAAAAGCGATGCTGGACTGCTGGACGTTTCTGTACACTGCATTTTTAACCTTTTCATGTGCATCACCCACACTTTAATTTTACAAATGTACAGTACCAGTCAAAAGTTTGTACACCCCTTCTAATTCAGTGTTTTTTCTTTATTTTTATGAATGAAAAGTCACTTCGTCTTAAAGTAGTGATGGATGTCGTTTCTCTTTACTTAGTTGTTCAGTTCTTGACAATAATATGGATTGCTACACTTGTGTTATAGGGCTATTTTATTATTTGTATTTTTATTATTTACTGATTGATCTCAGACTCATTAAGAAGTAATGAAACTCGTCCACTAATGACCTTCTGATGAGACAGCTGTTAATTGAAAAGCGTCCCAGGCGATTCCCTCATGAAGCTGGTTAAGAGAATGACTGACAGTAGTGTGTAAAGCCTCATCAAGGGAAACCCTGGATACGCTGAAGAATCTAAAATAACCTTTTTGTTTTTAACACTTTTTTTTGTTTACCCCATAATTCCAGATATGTTCCAGATGTTATTTCATAGTGTTTGATGTCTTGAGTTTTGTTCTACAGTGTAGAGAATCGTCACAATACAGACACGCCTGTGAACGAGTCGAGTAGGGGGGTACAAACTTTTGATTGGTGCTGTATTAGCTCTTAATCACCTTCCAACCACTGCGATGTTCTATACATCAAAAACATCATCATAAACATTATTATTATTGTTGTTGTTGTTGTTGTTGTTGTTTTTTCTTCAGCGCTAATAACTTCACAGTGAATCTGAATAATTACTTCCAGAATGTATTTGTTCAAATATATTTATAAATCTACTCAGTAATATTTTAAAATATTGTATTTTTATCTCCTTTACACTACTCTGACAACCTCACATATTATATACAAGTAAATAGTTTTTTTCCAAATTTGAATATTTATGTTAATTTGCATGCCATTTGTGTTTAATGAGACAATTTAAAACCCGAAAGTTTTAAAGTAATTTCTACCTGAAAGGGCTGATGTGTAAACAGGAATCATGTTAATTGTGCATCTTTGCTGAAATATATACAAGTGTACGCTTTGTGCAGCAGAATGATTTAATAGTGTGTGAAACACAACACTGTTCTTCATGCAGAAGGTCTGTGTTCGGGACCCACGCTGTGACCTGCACAACGCTTGGCTTTCTGTTTTCAGCAGCCTGTCGTTTATTTCAGTGGAAAAGGGGGCAAAAACTTACAGAACACACTGTTCTTGTGTTTTGCGTGTGTGAGTGTGTGTGTATGTGTGTGTGAGAGAGAGAGTGCGCCTCCTGTGTGCTTGGAGAAACTTCATCTGATCTGACAGGCGTGGAACTCGGAGAAAACAAAAAATTATTCTTAACCCCCCAAAAAACAGCACCACCCCGTCTTTACGTCTCCATTACACTGATTACACAGAGACAGCAGTCATTTTACAATCAGCACTGTGTGTGTGTGTGTGTGTGTGTGTGTGTGTGTGTGTGTGTGTGTGTGTGTGTGTGTGTTGAGGAAAGGTCAGCGAGGCCTGCTTCAGTTTTTCCGCTGCAGATGGAGAACAAAAGGCCTTTCAGAGCTGCACAGCGTTCTGAGGCTCAATTAGCGTAGAGCGCTAACGCTAACAGCAGCCGCACATCGTCTGTTCTGGGTTAGTCCGCTCTGGGGGTGGGGGAGGAGTGTGTGTGTGTGTGTGTGTGTGTGTGTGTGTGTGTGTGTGTGTGTGTGTTTTTTCTCTAGCAAAATCAGCTGTGCTGAGCTCAGTGTTATGAGAATAACCTTGGCGTCCAAACTACGTATGTTTAGATATGACGTCCACACATGGCAGAAGTGTGTGTGTGTGTGAGAGAATTTAAACTTGTCACAGTTTCATGATATCACAAAAACAATTTCCTCATTTGGAGTGATTGTTTTAAGAGGCGGAGTTTGATTAGCTTGAGCCAATTGCAAAAGTGGTCATGTGACATCAGCCCTCGTTAGCTAACTCGCACCATGCCTGAATGTGTTCTCTGCTCACTGTTTACTGTACAATGCACTATATAATATTTTGCATAAGTATATCCCCCCCCAAAAAATCCTTTTCTGCATTTTGTAGTTTTTGTCAGACTGAATTGGACTTTATTGAATGCTTATCTCATTAAATGTTACAGCGTTCTCAGAAACGTAGTGAGCATGTAGAGAAGGAATTAGTCACAGAGAATCAACCCAGAACCCAAGGGAAAGTGGAGCATGATGCTCCCACCACCATGCTTTACGGTTTAACAGTGTTCTCAGGGCTTCCACCAAACATAGCACTTTGTTCCAAAGTCACAAACTTCACTTTTGCTCTCATTAGACCAGAGAACCAAACATTTTGTACCGAGTCTCCACAGGAGAATGTCGTACAGCTTACCACTCAGCGTCCAGACCGTGAACAGGTTCTCCTGTCCGAGCTGCAGAGCTCGCCAGATCCTTCAGAGTTCCCCTTGTCTGTTTTGTTGTTTCACTGATTGATTGATTGATTAATCCGCTCTCCCAAAGATTTGTACTTTTAATTGAAATACTTTAATTGAAGAAAAAAAGCTGGATTTTTTTTAAACATAGGTCATATTTTTCCTGTGAATTATAATTTTAAAGCTTGGGAGGTTTTAAAGAAAAATATATATTTTCTTTGAGGTTGTAGATATCCGCTGATAATAAAGACGTTTCTCAGAAAAGAAGAAATACGGTGTGTCTGCAGAACTGATATTATACTGGGTGGAAATCTAAAGCATCTGTAATGTTTGTTAGTGGGTATAAACATATAAACTTCTAAAAGTTATAATTGTTATGTCACATTTGTTTATAATTTTTCACAGGGGATTGTGAGTTATCAAGGTTGTGCACGTGTGTTATACATTGTCAAATAATTACAGAACATTATTAGAGTTTTATGAGGCATTATTAGAGTTCATAAACTTTATTCAGGATGTGTGTACACACAGGGGGAGGGGCTATAATAACAATACAGTCTTGTTAATGTAGTTTTGTGTGTGTGTGTGTGTGTGTGTGTGTGTGTGGTGTAGGTGGGAGAAACGTGTGGATCAGCGTGGAAGGTTTTACTACGTGGACCATAACACACGCACGACGACGTGGCAGCGGCCCACAGCTGAGTCGGTCAGGAACTTTGAGCAGTGGCAGAGTCAGCGTAGTCAGCTACAGGGGGCCATGCACCTGTTCAACCAGCGATACCTGTACCAGGTAACTAACGCGCGTGCACGCACACACACACACACACACACACACACACACTCTCTGTCCTATCCTTTCTGACATCGCAGGCGTGTAGTGAATATAGATCGAGACTGAACCCTGAAGGTTTAAGAATGTTAAGAGTGTGACAGAATTAGCTCATCGGCTCAACATAGTACTTTTCCACCAGACGACATCGTAAACTCCCCCACAGTGCAGTGCATTATGGGTAAAGGGGCGAGGGGACAAAAATAATCACAATAATGATCCACTTTCAGCCTGTTTTTCAGAGATAATTATTGCAAGTATAGTAAATAACTGCTCCACCAAAGAGACCAGAATAACGCACACACACACACACACACACACACACACACACTTGTCTTAGTGTACACCAAAGGGACCAGAATAACACACACACACACACACACACTTGTCTTAGTGTACGATTTAACCGGTATATCATCAGTGTCTTTGTGTTTAACCTCAAGTCTCTTGAGCTGCTCTGTCACACACACCTCCAATATTTCACACATGGTTCTGATATTACAGGATACTGAGTGCATGCTGCCCCACACACACACACACACACACACACACACACACACACACACACAGCTCAGTGACGCTCACGGTACGTCTACACGATACAGGGCATGAATCAAATACACCAGAGCATATAAAACTTTCACACGCGTGCGCGCACACACACACACACACCTGCATGCGTGTGTCTTTTTCTTTCTCTCTCTGAAGAAATAATACATGTAACTGAAGTGCAGAAGTTGTTGAATATTGATTATTCATAAATATTCTCTGTTATGCAGGAGATTGTCAGTCTCTCGGTGAGAGAAATAGCACCATCAGTAGCAGTACCATCAGTAGCAGTACCATCAGTAGCAGTACCATCAGTAGCGGTACCATCAGTAGCGGTAGTAGCACCATCAGTAGCGGTAGTAACACCATCAGTAGCGGTAATAGCACCATCAGTAGCGGTAGTAGCGCCATCAGTAGCGGTAGTAGCGCCATCAGTAGCGGTAGTAGCGCCATCAGTAGCGGTAGTAGCACCATCAGTAGCGGTAATAACACCATCAGTAGCAATAGTAGCACCATCAGTAGCAATAGTAGCGCCATCAGTAGCAGTAGTAGCGCCATCAGTAGCAGTAGTAACACCATCAGTAGCAGTAGTAGCGCCATCAGTAGCAGTAGTAGCTCCATCAGTAGCAGTAGTAGCGCCATCAGTAGCAGTAGTAACACCATCAGTAGCAGTAGTAACACCATCAGTAGCAGTAGTAGCACCATCAGTAGCAGTGATAGCACTAACAGTGACGCCACCGGTAACAGTAATGACGCTACTGCTAACAGTAATGACACTGTTGGTAACAGTAATGATGCCACTATTAACAGTAATGATGCTGCTGGTAACAGACTTGATACCACCCGTAACAGGAATGACGCTGTTGGAAACAGTAATGATGCCCCCCATAACACTAATGACACTGTAGGTAAACGTAATGACGCCACCAGTAACAGTAATGATGCTGATGGTAGCAGTAATGACGTCACTATTAACAGTAATGACACAGTTGGTAACAGTAATGATGCCATCTGTAACAGTGATGATGCTGTTGGTAACAGTAATGATGCCACCGGTAACAGTGATGATGCTGTTGGTAACAGTAATGATGCCACCGGTAACAGTAATGATGTCACTGGTAACAGTAATGATGTCACTGGTAGCAGTAATGATGTCACTGGTAGCAGTAATGACGCTGTTGTAACCAGTAATGGTAATGTTGGTAACAGTAATGATGCTGTTGGTACCAGGAATGATGCCACCAGTAACAGTAATGATGCCGTTGGTAACAGTAATAACGCCGTTGTTAACAGTAAAGATGCTGTTGGTAACAGACTTGATGCCACCAGCAACAGTACTGACGTCACTGGTAACGGTAATGACACTGTTGGTAACAGTAATGATGCCACCAGTAACAGTGATGACAGTAACAGTAATGATGCCCCTAGTAACAGTAATGATGCCACCAGTAACAGTAATGAAGCCACCAGTAACAGAAGTGATGCTGTTGGTCACAGTATTGACACCACCAGTAACAGTAATGATGCTGTTGGTAAGAGACTTGATGCCACCCGTAACAGTAATGACACCACCAGTAACAGTAATGATGCTGTTGGTAACAGTAATGATGCCACCATTAACAGTAAAGATGCTGTTGGTAACAGACTTGATGCCACCAGTAACAGTAATGACACCACCAGTAACAGTAATGATGCTGTTGGTAACAGACTTGATGACGTTGGTAACAGTAATGATGCCGTTGGTAACAGTAAGGATGCTGTTGGTAACAGACTTGATGCCACCAGTAACAGTAATGATGTTGTTGGTAACAGTAATGATGCCACTATTAACAGTAATGACAGTGTTTGTAACAGTAAAGATGCTGTTGGTAACAGTAATGATGTCACCAGTAACAGTAATGATGCAGTTGGTATCAGTAATGATGTCACCAGTAACAGTAATGATGTAGTTGGTAACAGTAATGATGTCACCCGTAACAGTAATAATGCTGTTGGTAACAGTAATGATGCCACCCATAACAATAATGATGCTGTTGGTAACAGTAACGATGCCACTTGTAACAGTAATGATGCAGTTGGTAACAGTAATGATGCCACCCGTAACAGTAATGATGCTGTTGGTAACAGTAATGATGTCACCAGTAACGGTAATGATGCAATTGGTAACAGTAATGATGTCACCCGTAACAGTAATAACGCTGTTGGTAACAGTAATGATGCCACCCGTAACAGTAATGATGCTGTTGGTAACAGTAATGATGTCACCAGTAACAGTAATGATGCAGTTGGTAACAGTAATGATGCCACCAGTAACAGTAATGACGCTATTGGTAACGGTAATGATGCCACCCATAACAGTAATGACGCTGTTGGTAACAGTAATGATGCTGTTGGTAACAGTAATGATGTCACCAGTAACAGTAATGATGCTGTTGGTAACAGTAATGATGTCACCAGTAACAGTAATGATGCAGTTGGTAACAGTAATGAGCTGCAATAACAAAGCCCAAACAATTATTAATCGCGTCAGCTGTACTGAGTGTAATAATAAACACCCTTTTATGGTACTGAGTGTTTGTTAGGGAACACACATATATATGTGTGTGTGTGTGTGTGTGTGTGTGTGTAAGTCAGTGTGTATTTACACTCAGTAATTAAAGAATCAGTAATTAATTAATTGACAGTTACAGCTGATATCCTTTGATAACTCTGACACTCCTTTATTTCATTCCCACTTTTTACTCTGTCTTATTCACTCCCTCACTCTCTCAGTGCCAGGAGGGTGGTGTGTGTGTGTGTGTGTGTGTGTGTGTGTGTGTGTGTGTGTGTGGGTGTGTGTGTGCGCGCGCAAGTAAGTAAGTAACTGGGCAGGAAGAGGCAGTCTCGATGATGTCATGTTTTTATTTCATTTTTTCTACCTTTTTTAGTCATAGAGAGTCTGTAAGGCCGTCAGCTCTGACTGACTGACACACACACACACACACACACACACACACACAATGACCCACATGTCTGTGGTTGCTGTGTTTAGACATTGTTGAACAATGCAAGTGTGTTCAGCTTTGTTTTCTGGATCAACATGGAGACTCCTCACATCCGTCTGTCTCTCCAGTTAATTTCACACCACTGAGCTGGACACGACACGACACAACATCACGACATGACAACACGCATTGTGTATGAAACCGGACTCATTACACTGCAGTGCACTAATTAGGGAATTTTGCCGTTTTAATAGCTCGTGTCTAAAATGTCTGGAGTGTAAATATCCCGCAGTGCACTGCAGTAAGACAGTGTGTAATCCATATTATTTCTCTTTGGGATTCAGAATATCCAGGGGAAAGGGAGTAAGGGAAGAAAAGTAGGGAGCATGGATTAAGGGGGCAAAAGTAGTAAAGAATGGAGAGTAGGTGATCGGGGTGCACTAAAGGGAGTAGGAAATACATAGTGGAGGAAAAGGAAATAGGGATAAAGGGATAGAAATTAGGGGGTTAAGGGCGAGAGGATAGTGAGTAAGGTGAGTATTGTGTAGTGATTTTTAAACTCTGTGTGTGTGTGTGTGTGTGTGAATAGTTTTCATTCACACAGTGTTTATATAGTAGAATGCTCCACTTTAATCCTAACCCTGGTTCCTTTTCTGCATGTTTTGGCAGCGTAAGAGACGAGCTGAGTGATAAACGGTGTGTAATAATAAAGGCCGAGGGAGGAGTGTAAAGCGCTGGACATGGAGGAAACCCTTTAATCATGAGCGGCACACTCACACCTCCACTTTCAGCATCCACGCTCCTGCACACACATCTTTACTTCCACCTGTGTCACACAAAGTGTGTGTTTCACATGACACTCGTACAACCAAATAAAGTGGCACAATTTTACCTTCTGTATTTGATGTAGCATTAACACACACTCTGTGCCTCTGGAACATTGTTGATTACTATTCATTAGGAACTCATTAATATTCATAAGCATTTGAGGTCATTTAAATTTACAGGTTATTAAACACATGCGCACACACATACAGAAGCCATTTGTCACTTATAAATATACAAATTTTCCACAAAAACGTGTTCACGCACGCATGCACGCGTGCGCACACAGCTGGAACCGCTGGGGTGTGTGTAATAAAGGTGCTTTTGTGTGGATGAATGTTCTCTTCAGTTCTCAGACACATCACACCTTCCTGTTGCTTTCACACACCGGCTACAAGAGAGAGAGTGTGTGTGTGTGTGTGTGTGTGGGTTGGGGGCTGGCAACGGGGTGGGTGGGGCCTTAGTGCAGCCAGTGATCTCATTTTGTGTGTGTGTGTGTGTGTGTGTGTGTGCGTGTGCGCGGTTTGGAAGGCATACATGTGCGCAGTGTGGAGCTGCATCAGTGAGCTGGAACCACTGCTGCTCACCACAGCGCTCTCTCTCTCTCTCTCTCTCTCTCTCTCTCTCATTTACTCATCCTGTCGTTCGTCTACTCATTCAAGCTCTGGGTGCTGGAGGTGTGCATCTGTCCCAGCTTCATCACACCTGAGAGAGGAAAAGGAACAGATACAAGTGTTCTAACTGGATCTTTCTTTCTTTCTTTCTTTCTTTCTTTCTTTCTTTCTTTCTTTCTTTCTTTCTTTCTTTCTTTCTTTCTTTCTT
>JAPEIY010000027.1:61861998-61872497 GCA_026122135.1 Cathorops aguadulce | reverse complement strand
TATAAATGGATAGAAAACTAGCCAATGATTATTACATGAATCACAAACATGCATTGAAATTATAAATTTCCCTTACAGTGGTGAACCATCAACTTTGCAGAATGAAATTATGGCCTGAAAAAATTTTTGACTGGTCATGATTGGAAACCATTGAAACTCTTGGTGAAATCGAATTGTAAAAAATCGACAGCAGAACTTATGGCTGTGTGTAATAGTGAACGTAAGAGCATTTTCTCGTGGCTATGTGGCCATAAGAAAACCACTTGTTAGTGAGGGTAATTGAAAGAAAACGCTTCAGTTTGTGAGGAAGTACAAAGATGAAGCAATTGAAAAGGGTCATGTGGTTTGATGAGTCCAGATGGGCACTTCAGGGTAAGAAGGGAAGTGCATGAAGCGATGCACCCATCATGCATAGTGGCCTATATACAAGCCTCTGGTAGCATTGTTATGATCTGTGCTTGCTTCATTTGATTATGTCTAGGCTCTGCAATATTATTTGCCAATAAAATTAAGTCAGCTGACTACCTGAATGTACTGAATGACCAGGTTATCCTGCCAATGTATTTTTCTTCCATGTTTTGTGAATGCATGCCAAAAATCAAAGCTAAAGATGGTCCAATGAAATATTAATTTCATTGGATTTTTTTCCTCCGCCAGGCAGTGTATTTGTATAGCAGAAGAGCCCCGACAGTCACTGTTTGTTGAGATCAGGCACTGGCATCCCATCAGGCCTGAGGACTAATATGTGTAGTATAATCGTAGCTCTCATGAAGTCAGGATCCCCCAATAAAAGACTCTACCCCCAGCTATAGTCTACATTAATCTAGATACTAGTAAATAACCTGTGCCTTTTGATTAAAACAGGCATGGTGGGTCATAAAAGACTAAACGTTCACTTGGGTATTGTAGGGTGAGACCATCCAGTGCATCTTAGGTCACTACTCACAAGAAAAAACTATTAATGATGGAAGAAGAACATTTGATAAATTCCACTTGACACTGAATAAACTCAGAGATGGTTATTGCAAAATACTGCAGGTTGTACTTTCATGTCACTTCCTGATGAGGATTCTTAAGAAAATTGTCCTGTAATTAACCAAAAATATTGGTTGAAAAAGGGAAATGTAGCAGCAGGTGAAAAGGGAAGGGAAAAGTATTATTTATAAATGCACTGTGCTTTCTTGAAAAGATTTGTAGATGAGATCAAGAAACACTTCTGGAAAAGATGATGGACAGGTTTTTGCTCTTTGACAGTCTGATTAGGCCAAACAAAAAAAAATTGTTTGTTTCCTATTATATGCCTTGAAAAATTAGGGTAGGTCGGTAGGGATTTTTTTTTTTCGAAAAAATGTTTCCATGGCTATCACCACTCTTTTCCCCCCATATTCACAATAAAATATCCACCCACCCAACACTCTGTTTGAATGCGTGTTTGCAGGTATCCTGTTTCCAGAAATAAACACTAAAGAACACTTTTCAAATATTTATTTCAAACCATACACAAGCTTCTCACATTGAACATGTGCGTTGAACTGTAAAGATCAGCTGTTCAATGTCTACTTCCCATATGGCCTGTACCAAATGTCTTTTATGCCTTTTTGAAAGCACTAATACTGTTTACTAGATGTATGTACACGTTTATATCCCCAATAGAAAGAAATTAAACTAGTGTGAATACCACTACAGCAGAAATGTAATAGTATTAGTATTGTATGTCTACCCCAATAGGAAAACAATCAAAGGATCATTTTAAGCACAGGCTTATCAGTATTATGCTCCATGCAAATTAAAATATAATATGCCATACAATACCCTATGAATATTGTTTTCTGAAAAAAAAGTACACAACACTAAAATTGCTGTTTACAACTTTGAAAGGCAACAATTAATATTACTACATTTGCATCGTGAAATACATTTACTGATTTTATACCTGAACAATGTATTCTCCTTCTGATTCTGCAGATATCTTTGAAAAATACCAAGTCTTGTCAATGAACAGCTGCCTGACAACATTGAATATCTCATCCTTCTTGTTCACCTTTGCTCCACTGACACCCGCACTGATGTAAAAAAATAATAATTTGAAATCAATCATTGACTTCAAATGCAGTTTGTTTATTTATCAATGCAGTTTAGCCAAAGTTGTGAAGCATCTGCATCTGGACTTATCACGACATGTTCCATTTTTTTATTTTATTTATATATCTATTGATTGTATTCTGACCACTATGTACATGAAAAATCCTGCATAATTCAAGTAAACAAAAAAACAAAACAAAAACGAATACAGTTCTAGTATCAAGTTGATAATTTTTTATCACTAATAGAGTGGTCTATAAGTGTTCAGTCTGTTTCATTTGATTTAGACGGCTACCTGTGGACCTTTTGATTTGGCACATATTTCACATTACTGGCTGACATCAGTACATCAAAAGCATTCTGACTTGGGTTGGTTGACAATGAAGGGACCTCTTGATCTGCCACAGGCTCCTCATTAGAGGTGCAAATTATTTTCACAAATTTGAATTTAACCTGGGTGGACAACGCCGCCACCTCCTTTTCAAATATAGACCTCTCGTTTTCAAGAGGTGTCCAAGGGCCAGAATCTGATGCAGCCATTTCTATGTTTACTCTAGAACTACTGGTACAAGCTAATTGTAATCTCTCAGCCAAAAATGTCTCCTACACCGATGCGCCATCCTCAGTGCTGTGTCGATGTCGGTATGCAACACACTAGGGAATATATATGGCACATTGCCGCTTGACACATTCTGGATCAGTCACTTATTGGTCACTCGGTACAAATGGAACTGGCTGGCATACCATCTGAACAATTGCAGTGTACCCTTTTTTAGACACTTCCATTTTCTTTTAACTAAATGACTGGTCTTGTATGTCTCTTAATTTATGTTTTGATGTTGACTCACTTCTTTAATAAAGTCCATTAATATGAATGGACATTTTCACAATCTCACAGAATTTAATTGTATTAAATTTGTCTATAATTGAAATGAATTACCAAATGAAACTTGAAAATATAATCTGTATATAAATCAGTATGAAAAAAATACAAATGTATTATATCACTGATGTAGGTGGAATACTGAAGCGCAGCAGGTGGGAACTGATGTTAACAGACTTTCTGAGATTTTCTTGCTTGCTTTTCAGTGTAACTACTCTCATTTGCTCATTTTCTCTGTCTCTCACTCACTTACACACACACACACTCTGGTTGGGGGAGATCCTCCCTCTTCACTCTTTCCCTCCTTTTCTATCCTCCATCGTCATGGCAAAGCAAACACATACACTCAACGTTAATCGACAACAGGTGTACTGACTTTGCCACTCACCTTCCTTGGCTCCGCCCTCCATTCACAAATCAAAGCTTGGCCATGCTCCTGCTGGCACATACCTCCCTGCTGCAGGCCAGGGAGTTGTCTGCTCTGTCCACTGGACTGGCTCTGGTGCTCCCTTTTTAGTGAGATCAGTTAGTGGGCTGGAAATGTCCGAATAATTAGATATGAGCCTGCAATAGTAGCCAGCCAGCCCCAAGAACTGTCTTACCCCCTTTTTGGTCTTGGGCCTTGGACAGGCCGCAGTCGTTGCAGTCTTGTCAATTTGGGGACTCCTCGATTATGCCCATTTTGAGCATGGCCTTGAGTTCGTCTTGAACCAACTTTTTTTGTGTTAGGGTAAGCAGTATGGGTGGCTATGCACCACCACCCTGGGAACATCTCAGTGTGGTTTCCTATGAGGTGGGTGCGGCTGGGAAGGGGTGAGAACACGTCAGAAAATTCTGTTTGCAACCTGGCAACCACTGTGAGTTGGGTTGGTAAGAAGTGGTCTCCACAGGGGACTGGATCAGTGGTTACTTTTGTTTATATCTCTGGCCCCATCTTCACCTACTCCAGAACTACTGACGCCAGTGCCATGGGGACCTCCTCGTTCCAGTGTTTTCACAGGTTGAGGTGGTATATTTGTAGTGCCCTGCCCCTATCCATTTGCTTCACCTCATAGTCGACGTCCCTGATTTGCCGTGCCTTCTCCACTTGGCAACCAATTTGGAGTTCAAAGGTGGGCAATAATTAGAAGGTGCGCACGCTTGATGTTCTTGTACCTGCTATAAATTCCTCCTGGGTTAAGTGCATGTGGGTGTGGAGCTTTATGTGCAGGTCGAGAATAGTAAGAGATTTCATTTTTACTAGTCAAAGTTTTCCCAATTTTCCTGCAGCACATCCAAAATGCCACAAGGCTTATGCCCATATAACAATTTGAATGGGGAAAATCCTGTGGAGACTTGCAGGACCTCTCGTACTGTGAATAACAGCGGCTCAAGCCATTTATCCCAGTTATGTGCATTTTCGCTTACAAACTTCTAAATTAAATGTTTAAGTGTTTTGATTGAACTGTTCTACCAAGCAATCTCTTTGTATGTCATAGACACTGGTGCGGATGGATTTAATTCCCAATAACCCATATAACCCACTCGTGAAGTGTGCGTGACATAAACGTAGTGCCTTGGTCAGTCAGGATTTCTTTGGGAATCCTGACTCGGGAGATGACATGGAAGAGTTTTTCTGCCATACTGCATGCTGAAATATTATGGAAAGCCACTGCTTATGGATATTATGTTACATGGTCCACCAGGACTAAAATAAAGCGATATCCCTGTGCTGCCCAATGTAATGGCTCGACGAGATCCACGCCAATGCTCTTGATTAGAGGGAGAGGGCACAAATGCGCTGTTGGGGTGGCTTCTGGTTTTACTAGTTGGCATTTGCAGCACACCACACATCACTGATGGACATCCCCATTAATCCCTGTCCAATAGAACTGGGACATTATTCAGGCAAGTTTTATCTTGATCTAAATGTCCGGCCATCGGATTCAAGTGAGCTGCGTGGAATACAATTTCCCTGTGGCTCTTCGGGATTAACAACTGGGTTATCTGTTTGCTGGTTCAAGTGTCCTGTGTCACTTGGTACAGCCTATCTTTAATAATTGCAAAGTACAGGAAGAAGTGTGTCGCATATGGCTGGAGGGGTTGACCATCAATTACTCTCACTTGGTCAAACACATGATGCAGCATCTCATCTCATGTCTGTTCTAATGGGAAATCCTCGAGGGAATCCCTGAGGGAGGGAGGAGGTGTGGGCTGCTCCCTACTCCTCATGTTGCCATGACCTGGTGCTGACATAGACAGCTCTGAGATGGCTTCCCTAGTCAATGCCAGAGTGGGATCCCCCGTAACATGTTGCTGCAGGACCTGCCCACTACTGCATGTTCCATTAAACCTCTAAACCCCGGCCAATCAGTTCCCAAAATCAGTGGGTGGGTGAGACGTGGATTAACCACCGCCTTTACACTATGCTTTTCTCCCTAAAATAGAATGTGGACAGACACTGGTGGGTATTAATGAACATCCCCGTGCACACAGAAAACCTTCACTTCACATGTCATTCCGGCACCCCTTGAGAGTGGCAGCCAGTTACAGCAGCTCCTCTCTCACATTTCATTCTTTACTTTTTTTTTTTCTTTTTTTAATGTTCTTTTTAAGCTTTTTTACAGTTTACTTAGTTTCTTTTAACTACTATTTATCTCACTACACAAATTATGTTTGGAACACTCGTGTTTTTTCTACTTGTTTGGGGACTTCTGTTCGCGCTCACGTCGGGCGAGCCAGCATATAGTCATGGGGCTATTGTTCACACCAGGGAACAGCTGCTAGCATTCAGTAACACCACTGTGATCCCTGAGAAGATTTCAGATTTACCATGGGAATTAAAGAGATGGAGAAGGGGAAAATATGCCAGTGCTGAGCATCGTGCTAGGAAGAGACGCCACAAACCTGTCCTTCCATCTGTTATCATGGGGAATTGTAAGATCTCTTCCCAATAAAATGGATGAGTTGGCAGCCCTGACTTGGCACCAGCGGGAATACCGGCAGTGTAGTCTGATGCTGTTTACAAAAACATGGCTAACTGAGCTAATTTTGGATGCTGACATTGCACTTGATGGCTTCCAAATTCAGCGTGCAGACAATACAAAGGAGAACAGTAAGAGGAAAGGAGGGGACTAGCTGTGTTTATCAGTAATAGACGGTGTAACCCAAGACACATCACTATTAAAGAGAAAATTTGCAGTAAGGATATTGAACTGTTAGCCATTAACATGAGGCCGTATTATTTACCAAGGGAATTCTCGCATGTTATCATGATAATTGCTTACATTCCCCCCCTCTGTTGATGCAAATGCAGCATGTGACATCATCCACTCAGTCACAAGCAGACTACAGACACAGCATCCACAGGCTCTCATCCTGATCTCTGGGGTTTTTAACTATGCTTCCCTTTCCTCCACTCTTCCTAATTTCAAACAGTACGTAACATTCAGCACAAGAGAAAATAAGACATTGAATCTGTTTGATGCCAGCACCAAGGAAGCATCACCCCTCCCCACCCTGGGCAAATCTAATCACAACATAGTGCATCTACTGCCAGTCTACATACCTATTGTTCACAGACATCCAGTCAATACACAACAGGTGAGGAGCCGGACCGATGAGGCTTATGAGGCTTTGAAGGACTGCTTTGGCACAACAGACTGGGATGTTCTCCGTGAGCCCCATGAGGACATAGACAGCCTCATGAGCTGCATCATGGACTACATAAACTTCTGTGTGGAGAACACTGTGCCCACTAAAACAGTACGGTGCTTCTCAAACAACAAACCCTGGGTCACTCCTGAGCTGAAGGCTCTCCTGAATGAGAAGAATAGAGTATTCAGATCAGGAAACAGAGAAGAATTGATTAGGGTACAGGAGGAGCTGAGAAGAAAGATCAGGGAAGGCAAAGACTGTGACAGGAAGAGGATGGAGGATCAGCTGCAGCAGAGCAATGGGAGTGGAGTCTGGAGGGGCCTTAAAACCATCTCAGGACTAAAGGAGTCCAGTAGGCAGCTTGGAGGAGAATTGCAATGGGCAAACGACCTGAGCAACTCCTTTAATAGATTTAATCAGGCACCAGCCCTCCCCCCAAATCAGCCCACTGTTACTGCTACTGTCTCTTCCTGGTCATTGTCACCCAGCTCACAGACCTCCTTCTCACCCTCTCAGCACCCCACAACCATCATACCTCCAGCTCAGTGTTTCACACCTCCATGAATAACAATTAGCACTCAGCTGTGCTCTTTTTTGTCCTTTGATAGGGAACAAGTCAAGAGGGAACTGAGTAAGATGAAGGTGAGAAAGACTGCAGGTCCAGATGGCATCAACCCCAGGCTCCTGAGGCATTGTGCTGACCAGCTGTGTAGAATAGTGCAGGACATTTTCAACTTGAGCCTGGAACAGGAAAGAGTCCCAGTTCTTTGGAAGATATCGTGTGTAGTTCTGATACTGAAAATTGCACACCCCACTGATTTAAATAGATATAGACCAGTGGTGCTGACCTCTCACCTGATGAAGGCTCTGGAAAGACTTGTTCTGGCATACCTCCGCACACTGGTGGGGCCAGCTATTGATCCCCTGCAGTTTGCCTACCAGCCAGGCATCGGGGTGGAAGATGCAGTCATCTACCTGCTTCCCAGATTTCTCTCTCATCTTGAAAAGGCAGGAAGCACTGTTAGAATCATGTTCTTTGATCTATCTAGTGCCTTTAACACCATCCAGCTGACTTTTCTGAGGAGTAAGATGGAGAGTGCAGGGGTGGATCATCTCACCTCATGGACTATCTCTCAAACAGACCACAGTATGTGAGACTGAAAGACTATGTGTCAGACACTATTCTCTGCAGTGCAGGGACTTCACAGGGGACATTTCTGTTCACACTTTACACTGTGGACTTTAGATACAATGCCTGTCATCTACAGAAGTTCTCTGATGACTCTGCTATTGTGGGCTATATCTCAGATGGTGAGTACAGAGATCTGACGAGGAACTTTGTGGACTGGTGCCATTGGAACTCCCTCCAGATAAATGCAAGTAAAACCAAGGAACTGGTGGTGGATTTCCACAGGACAAGGTTCTCTCCACCTACCCCAGTGAACATTCAGGGAAAGGACATTGAGATCATTAGGAGTTATAAGTAAATGGGTGTTCATCTGAACAATAAACTGGACTGGACTGATCACACACACACACCCTGTGCAAGAAAGGCCAGAGCCGACTCCACCTGCTGAGGAGGCTCAGGGTCTTTGGAGTACAGGGTCCACTTCTGAACTCTCTTTTTATGACTCTGTGGTGGCATCAGTCATATTCTATGGAGTTGTCTGTTGGGGAAGCAGCATCACAACAGCAGAGGGGAAAAAAAAACCTTAAGCTGATTAGGAAGGCAGGATCTGTCCTGTGCTGTGCACTGGACTCAGTGGACATAGTGGGGGAGAGGAGGATGTTGGCCAAGTTGTCATCCTTAACAGTGAGCACCTCCCATCCACTGCAGGAGACCGTAGCAGCACTGGGCAGCTCCTTCAGTGACCATCTCCTCCATCTGTCTTGTGTTAAGGAGAGATATAGCAGCTCTTTCCTCCCTACTGCTGTGAGACTGTACAACCAGCACCTCACCAAGCACAGCACCAGACACTCCTCACAATAATGAACAATACTGTCCAGATCACTTCTACATCCCTAGAAACCCCTCTGAACATATACTGTGTGCACTGACTATCAACATCAGTACTTTACAGCAAATTGCTCACTACAGATGCTTAAAATGGCTCTTGTGCAATATACTGACTTACTTGTGCAATACTATCTGGGTAATACTGGTAATTTATACCTGTGCAATACTTAAACATGCAATACCACATTTGTAATACACTTATGTTAAGTATATATCTGCAAACCATTTAATTTATGCAAATGTTTTATTTTTTATCTCTAAATTTGTAGTTTATTTCTTTTATATATATCCTTTTTTGTATACTTAGTACTTTTACACTACTCTTTCACTGCCTTATCTTTTTGTCTTTATATATTTTGCTGCTGTATCAATGTAAATTTCCCCTTGTGGGATAATAAAAGGATATCTTATAACCAGGGGGACTGGGCACAATTCCTCCCATGGGCCGAGTATGCACAAAATTCCCTTAAACATTCCGCAATACAATTGACTCCATTCCAATGCATACTTGGCTACCAGCCACCTTTGTTCCCCTGGGATGATACGCCCAGTCAAGTACAATCAGTAAAAGATTGGTTTTCTCACAGCCAGCCAATATGGGAAGAGGTCCGCCAGCATCTTGAAACAGTCAATGCCCAATATAAGGAGTATGCAGACAAACATCGGGCAAACAATCTGGACTTTTCACCAGGTGACAGAGTATGGGTGGCACCAAGGAACCTAAGGGAACCCAACACTTGTAGAAAGCTCCAGCCATGATACATTGGACCATTCAAGGTTTTTTGTCAGATTAATGAGGTCTCATACAGTTTGGAACTCCCCTATCACAGTAGGTTAGCACCCACATTTCACATCTCCAGTCTAAAACCTGCCATCCAAGGCCCCTTGCTGAGAACACACTGGTTCAGGAGGACCCAGCTCTCGACATTGATGGAGAACCTGTCTATCAGGTAAATAAGATCCTCAACTCCAGATGAAGAGGAGGACAAAATGAGCACCTGGTAGACTGGGAGGGTTATGGCCCTGAAGAACAGAGCTGGGTCACCACTAAAGACCTACTAGACCCGCTCCTCACACAAGAATTCCACACTCAACACCCTGACAAACCAGCACCCAGAGTTACAGGTCATCCCAAGAAGAATGTGGCTCCCAAAGGGAGCTCCTTGGGAGGGTTCTGTCAGTAAATTGGCTGAAAGCACACTGGGACTTCCTCTCCCATCAAGGGGGGGAGTCGGCTGCAGGCCGGACAGCTGCCCAGCTTGAGTCAGGCGGTGGGGGTATGTGGCAGCGGGGGCATGGTCAAGCATCAGCCTGTGACAGGAGGGCGGAGTCAGGGAAGGTAAGTGGCAGATTCACGTCACCTATTGTCAAATAACGTATGTTTGTGTGTCTTCCCAGTGACCATGGCTTTTTAAGTTGAGAGCGAGAGCAGAGGAGAGCTCTCTCCCCAACCAGATGCTGGATGCGTGTCTTTGTGTGTGTGTGTTGGGTTTGAGTGTTAAGGAAGATGACTGAAAAGTGTCTTTAATAAAAGTGTTGCTCAACTCAGTTCTGCCTGCCGTCCTTCTGTGCTCCTCCCACTCATACGAACTGTCACAGTCTTGTCTCTATGAAGTTGTTCATCAATCACCCGACCCTCGCTAGACTCCAACCATGACTTCTGTCTCTCATTTTGGCTTCATTGACAGTTTTTCTCATCATCTTTTCAGAAGTCAGAAACACTTTTATTGCCAGGTATTTAAACACTGTGGGTATAGCGCGTGTTTTGGGGATTTATTGAATTATGAATTATGTAGTAATTTATAAATTAATAAATCACAATGTAATAAAGATCAGTCTCATAAAATCTTTGAATATTAATCTCAGTATTCACAATGAATT
>JAPEIY010000027.1:52793998-52804204 GCA_026122135.1 Cathorops aguadulce | reverse complement strand
TTTGTAAATTATTGCATTCCATTTTTATTTACAATTTGTACTTTGTCCCAACTTTTTTGGAATCGGGGTTGTAAACTCCTCTGTCCTGATCTTTCACAAAACCTCAAGTTACAGCTTTACCTCTCTCTGTCACTGGAGACTCCTTCCATGCATCCTAAACAAACATCTCTTGACAGAAAACTTCATCTGTTTACCTGGGTCGTCTGGCATACAAGTTATCGAAAATGAATCAACACCTCCTGACCAATCAGAATCAAGAATTCAAGTCGCATTGGGGTATAAAAGGACACGCCCAACAAAACTAACCTGATACACTCGCACCAGAGCAGTTGACCTTTCCTGTAGTTTCATAATCGACCGGTTGTGTGTGCCAGCCCCGTAGCAGATCACAAACAATCGAGCAGCAAGGTCAAAGGGACGAAGCAAGACATTCAGTCATTTGATGTGGCGTAAAGGGAGTCCTATGGATCAGATTCTTTAAAATCCTCATCTTGGATTGCGTGTGCTAAAGAATAAATTTACACCGACGGGGAAGCTGAAAAGCCTTAGTACGTATAAGCTCTGAGCACAGCTGCGCGTCTGCGCGTAATCAATGCTAATGTCATTGTGAAGTCGCTTTAAGTGCTGTTTATGTGCGAAGATATACATGATGTGTCAGAGTGATGACAGCTAGCGAGAGCGCCTCTTTCTCTTCGGCATCTCTCACGCAACGTCCCGGCATGTCATTTTAAATAGGATGGAAATATTTCCTTTGCTGCAGGACAAATGGGCCGGTGATGATTCGCTTTCTCTCCTCTTGCTGTCTGTTGCTTTGCCTCTTTACTTCTTAGACCCTTTGCTCTTCTACCTTCTCTCTGCGGCTTGATTACTTTTTAATGATTTCCTGAGCTAAGATGAATGGCTGCGTTAAATGAGCAGAATTAGACAAGTGGCGCAGAGCACCAAAGCATTTGTTACTGGAATAATTGCACTTCGAGCTTTTATTCACTCCAAAAAGAGAGAGATATATTAAACTGGTCAAGCTGACCGAGCGCGTCTCTTGATTATTTCTGGTTGAGATATCTGCTGAGTTTGTATGCATGTTCCATAAACACACACACAGTTTGCAGAACTGTACGGAGATGGAGTTGTTCCAGCGAGGCCATACAGTTGCATGTCGCGAGTCCCCCGCTGTCACAGGCTGACACAAAACCCCGTGTTCAGCTGCAGTCACGGATCATTACCCTCCTCCCTGTACTCCTCAGAGCTGCTAGCAGAGCACATTGATATGTAGAACAGATTGGAAATGAAGTACCATCTTACTCAGGACGCTGCTTCCCCCTGCTGGTTGGGGTGTACTATGGTGTCCCATGGAGGCCTGAAATGTTTTCGCAGTCTTTTCTTTGGTTTCGGACACCACGTCTACTTCTGGCAGAACATCTTTGATTTGTCATGTTGTTCACGCGACAGGCAGCACGAACAACACCGAGTGTGTCTCATCCCTCCACATGTCTTGGCTGTGATCCATTACACTGGGCCAAAATGGCACTCGATGCTCCAGCAGCGAGGATGTGTCAGGGACAAGGGACAGAAAGGTTGGATGGACGGATGGATGGATGGATCCGTCATGCTGCGTTTCGTCCATTAGTTCCAGCATTGTGGTTAATCTGTAACGGCAACCGTCCTTGTCTTTGGTGTTCATGCAGTTCTGTTTTATGTTGACTTTATGGCATCAATGAGGGCCACTCCAGTGACACCATCAAGAGGTATCTGCCGATAAATCCCAAACACTATTGATTGTAATCAGTACCTCCTGAGCAGGTTTGGCTTGAAATGATTTGAGGAGTAGACTTTATCGAGTTTGTGATATAATGGTCTTATATGGATACCTTAGTGACTTTCAATGGATAATCTTACCCAGATCCTGAACCAAAGAACTGCTGCTGGAATTATAAAGGCTGTCCTGTCTTCACAATCTGCTCATACTGAACGTCCTTTCAACACACACAATACTGTTTGCTTTTACTCCTCTACACTTCTACACTGTCGTTACCTTATAATCTATCCAGAGTCACCTAGAAGAGGAATGATTTCTTTTGAGTCTGATTCTTCTGGTTCGTTGGTTTGTTAGGGATCAACGTATACATCCAGATTTCTGTAAAGCTGCTTTGTATCATTGGCTCTTGGTAAAAGTGCCAAAATGGCTTGGTAACTCGTCCAAACCCAGCACTGTTCAAATTCAGGCCAAATTTCACACAACCTCCAGAGAAACTCCTCCTGATTTCACCAGATTGAGTGGAAAGAGAACGATGGTGCATGGTGGTTAGCCTTACAACAAGAAGATTCCGGGCTCGAATGTCACGGCCGATGGGGGTGTTTTCTGTGTGGAGTTTGCATGTTCTCCCCATGTCTGCGTGGGTTTCCTTCAGGTTCTCCGGTTTCCCCCACATTTCAAAGACGTGCAGTTTAGGTAAAATACCTCAACCAGTGCATACTTGGTGCCAGTGCCAAGCCTGGATAGATTAGAGAGGGTTGGGCCAGGAAAGGGCATCCAGTGTAAAAACCTATACCAAATCAAATATGCAGAATAGGTATACGGGAGCAGCCGAAAGAAGAAGAATATGTAAAGAGATTTGACATGAAGCAGTTTCTCTTTACATATTCAACCTGGTGAAAGCAAGAGTTTCTCTGGAGGTTGTGTGAAAATTCCAGAACCGCTCTTGCAAAGGCTGAGCTATTAAAACATCCTGAGCTGGTTAAAGTTGGGAAGCAACCAAAACAAAGCCCTAAAAAAGGATTTCAAAGCTTTCATCATCGTGAAATTTGACTGTATATGCAAATTCGGGGCATCCCCACAAAATGAGTCCAGTTGGTCAAAGAACATGAAGCTGATTTCTTGGACAGTCTAAATCAGTGTTTCCCAACCTTTCTTGAGCCATGGCACATATTTTACACACGGCACACCACCAAACAATATCACGCACACACACACGTATATAAAATGATGATCTAGTCTCAATTTACTCATATATATAAATAAAATGATGATCTAGTCTCAATTTACTCACAATTTCCTTTTGTGAAACCTGGGCCTGTTTAGTTGAACACAAAGCTGATCTACTCATAGGAATTGAAGAAAGACACACATGAAGATCTTCAACAGCTCTGACTCACTCTCCTTTTTTTAGTTTTTATAGCAGTCATGCTTGAAAAGTCCAGCTCACATTGATAGGTTGTGGAAAATCACCTTTTTTGCTTTCTTCTGACCTCTACTTATACTAGAGCCTTCATCTGGGTCAGACTTTTCTGCAGGGCCCTGTTTGGATTGTGTACTTTTTCTTTTCAAATATTTATCTATTGCTAACACCGCTATGACACAGGTTAATTAGCTACCTGCTGCCATCTATTGGAAGAGTATTTAATTGTTCTGCCAGTCACTATACGTCGCTGGCATAGACGAACGAAGACAAATTATTTGCAGTAAATAAATAATTTTCGGAACAATTAAGTGAAATTGGATAAACGTCCCACGGTACACCTGATGATCTCTCACGGCACACTAATGTGCCATGGCACAGTGGTTGGGAATCACTGATCTACAGTATATTCTGAACATGTTGATTACCTGCAAGCTTTTGTTGTTATTGCAGACATTTGTTTTCATTTAAAGTTTTTTCCTAAAGAAGCGTCCTTTTCCGTTGTGTTCTCCGTTTTTGCATGCCACGTCCTCTCCAAACTGGCACGTCCAGTGATATCATGGTTCGTGCTGGGGACAGACCAAAAAAACCACCCAACCCACCACACCTACATGTTGGTTCTAGATGGGAACCAACTTTTTAGATTCCAAACTAATTGATTTTTGGTTAAAATACTCCAAATGGTTCAAAAAATTTGATTTGCAAATAAGAACAGAACCGATTCCCCGTTGGTGGAAAAGGAGTACCGGACAGTCGGCCGAGTTCAGGAGCAAACTGGAAAACACCAGCTGCTGTACACACACACACCCACCCCACTGAATAAACAAAACAATGCGTAAAAATGTGACTTGTACTGTACAATATTTCTTAGTTACCAAAAGCTTCTACTTTCAGTTTTGGAAATGAGGGCTGAATGTATCAGACTTTTTTTTTTTTTTTCCCCTTTTCAAATAACAGTGTTCCTCTTTCTCAACAGTGTACATGTTCCTGAGTATACATCTCTCTTTGTATGCGTGTTTTGTATGCAGAAGCGAGCTCAGGCTGAGGCTCTGAACCAAAAGCTGAAAGCCCAGATGGCTGATTTCCGCGTCCCTGATGTCATGAGGTACGTCGAGGCAAAGGCCACAAACGATCAGCTCAGGAAGACCGTCAAGTCTTTGGAGCGCCAGGCGAGGGTTGCTAAGGTGAGCCCAGAAAAACAATTTATGCCTACACTGGAAAGTCGTAAGGATGGAGCACTTGTGCTTTCCAGTTTCTTCGTGGCTACATTGTTTTGTCTGATTAAGTTTAACACAGAAAAAAAAATGACAACTTTTGTCTTTGTACAATCTGCAGATGACGTCGAAGACTAAGAAAAACAATCCAGGAGCTCCATCAGGCTGCATTAAGAGCACTGACCACTAATCCATGATGACTATAAAATCAGCACTTTTTTAACTCATAGCTTCGTTGTTATTCTTTTTAAATAATAAAAACTGACTCGCAGCATGTACCCCAAACCTCCGTAAAACGTGGCTCAAATAAAGATGCGTTAAAAATCCAAACGGCACACGATATTAATGAGAAAGTTTATTAGTTAGTGCTGTGTATATTAAATGCTACATACAGATATTTAGCATGAATGTCACATCCATCTCCACAAGAAAAATTCTTACTAACTCATCCACAATCTACAATTTGAAAAAGCTAAAGAGGAGTTAAAGTGTGCTGTGACGCACAAACATTTTTAAAACAGATTACAGGAACTAACACAGCAGGCATGCACGAGGCAGAGTGCAGGACCGCAGAGGAAGGCGAGCGCGCTCAAAAACCCCGATCACCCCCACCCAGAACGTCCCATCCCCATCATTACCCAGCATCCCTTCCTCTGTGGCCCTGACCCTCCCACCAAGTAATATATATATATAATATATTTATATAGAAATTTTAAACAATATTAATAAAAAAAAATATATACAAATGCAACATGTGAAAAACAAGGAAAGGCATATATTTTTTTTTCCTTTTCCCCTCAAATCCCGACTGCCCTTCTTTGAGACAAACTTTTAAAGCCGGGGTGGCGACGGGGACACATCTGGAAACAAACGTTTAAGAACATGTGTGTTTTAAAAAGGGGAGAAAAAAAATATATCACAATATAAACAGAGGCTATGGATACACCCTGAAATCTCGAGCTCCAACCTCCGCCCAGCACGCGTTAATTATAATACTGCACACCAAATCACAGACGACGGAGGGAAACCAGGAGCACTGCGCAACCTCGCTTGTGCAAAACCATAACCGTCACCTTGGGAGTTCAGAATGGAGGGCCAGAGGTTGGCGTACATTTATTTTGCACTCACGTCCACATTTGCTCAAGCAAAGGCAAAGGGTGCGAAAGAATGACTTGTTCATGGGACATAAAGGAGGAAAGAGAAAAACAGCAGAGGCTCGAAGCACATTTTCCCTTCCTGCATCATAGGGTGGGGGGAAAATAAAACAAATAAAAAGTCCTACGCCATAACCAAAAGGCGACAAGGGGCGTCGTTTTACAGTATAAACGCAGGCAAGTCAACAGGAACTATAATAAATCTATACAGGCTGTAGAAATCTCACATGCTACTGTACAAATCAGACTTCAAGTTTGGCTGACACACTAAAGGGAGGTTGGGAATTCGACCACGTCTCAAAGCTGGCTCTGAAGAAGGGAAGAAAAAAAAAAAAAAGGACTCCTCATTTACATGAGGAAGCGAACACAAATCGACAAGGTGCACAAAACTCCTTGTATGACACCATCATGATCACCACCATCATCAAATGCCTAGGAATCTACAAAGCAAAGGAAAAAAAAAAAAAAGAGTTCCACATTAAAAAAAAAAATTAAAATAAAAAACCCTATAAAAAAAACGACTAAAAAGACAGGACGAGAAAAAAAATAAAAACCTATGTAACACAAAGCTGCTTCAAGATAGACAGACAGAGACAGACAGACTTGTGGAAATATGAACTGTATGTATACATGAGTGATGTGTATATATATTTCTATATAGTATATATATTTACGTATATTGCAGTGAAATGCAGAGACTGTGATGGACTACCTGGCTAACAGCATGCCCTTCTGGGGTGTCATACAGTACTTCATTTTGGGTTTTTTTGGTACATACAATTTGCCACATCGAAGGGCACATATATACGACGATATGCTTACAGACAGCATGAATAGTTCATAATATATCATAGCACAATATCGGCTAACGCCTGTCTGGTCAGCTAGGTCTAGCTGAGGTGTCGGAAAGCAGGCAATACACTTTGAAACCGTGATATGAGGACACACACACACACACACACACACACACACACACAGGATTATTCTTTTCAGGACATGGCTAGCGGGCGAGTGACTAATTTCCCCTCGAGTCGTTCTTGATTGGTAGAAAAGAATCCGTAGCTGCAAACGAAACTCAAAAGGAAGCACAAATTACATGTAAAATTCACTAGCTACTCTCAACTACGGGGTTTTTTCCCCCACTTTTTCTTTTTTAATATAAAAGTCTGACATAAAAGCATAATCGAACTGGATACCAAACTGAAAGACTGGTTTAAAGACTCCAAAAGGGAGCCGTTTCTCATTTCTTCATCTCTGGCAGCTATGAGACAGCCTCTCCCTCCCTCCCTTTGCTCACCTTGGAAAAAAAAAAAAAGTTTGTCCTTCATTATTTTCCCTTGAATTGTAACAAAATGAGCTTTAAATCAAGGCTAGAAAGAGAACGATGCTTTGAACACCTATTGCTTGTCCAGGATGAAATGGATGAAATAATACAACGAAGGAATTATGTATACGTAGGTAACGAAGACGACGAGATTATACCACTTGCTTAGTATTTGGAGCTATCTAAAGATAAAAGACACATGGTTTACTGAATAAGAGAAGAGACTGGGTATCCGCCTCCTTCGGCAGTGTGTTGGACCGTGTGCTCCTGGAGCAAGCCGAGATCAGCGAAGCGTTCGCCGCACCACACACACTTGAACTGCGCGTCCCTGGAGTGTACGCTTTGATGCTTGGCAAGATGCTCCCGTTGCTTGAAGCCCTTGTCGCAGCTGGCGCATTTGTACGGCTTCTCGCCGGTGTGGACGCGTCGGTGGCGGTTCATCTCCGACGAGTATTTGAAGCGCTTCTCGCAGTCTGGGCATTTGAGCGGCTTCTCTCGCGACGGGTCGCAGCGGTGCTGCACGAACTCTGACGACGAGAGGAAGCGGCGGTCGCATAGCGAGCACTTCAGAGGCTTCTCGTTGCAGTGCGTGGTTTGGTGGCGCTGCAGCGTCGCCGCCTTCTTGTAGGCCTTGCCGCAGACGTCGCACCTGTACGGTTTGTCCGGGTTGGTGGGTGTGCTCGAACTCTCACCGCACTTGTGCCGGAGCAGCTCGCCTGACTGGCTGAAACCCTTGCCGCACGAGGCACACTTAAACAGGTTGTCCATGCCATGCACGTGCTGGTGGTAAAGCAGGTGTGACGGTTGCAGGAAGCCCTTGTCGCACAGGTTGCACTTGAAAGGCCGGTCTCCGGAGGCCGTGTGCGTGCGGCGGTGACGGACGAGCGCGTACTGCTGCTTGAAGCTCATCTGGCAGTCGTCGCAGTGATACGGCCGCTCCTCAGAGTGCGTGCGCTCGTGCTGGCGCAGGTCGGACGGCCGCTTGAAGCCCTTGCCGCACGTGGCGCAGCGGAACGGCCGTGCGCCCTGCGGCTGACACTGGTGGTGCAGCAGCTCCGAGGACTCCTTAAAGTGCAGCTCGCACACGTTACACTTGAACAGGTGCTCGCCCGAGTGCGCGTACATGTGCCGCACAAGGTGCGAGCGGTGCTTGAAGCTCTTTTCACACACGGCACACTTAAACGGTCGCTCCGAACTGTGCGTGCGCTGGTGGTGCTGCAGGTGGGACTGTTGGCTGAAGCTTTTGTCGCACGTCTCGCACTTGAACGGCTTCTCGCCCGTGTGCACACGCTCATGCCGTGTCAGTTCTGACAGATGCCGGAACCCCTTCGAGCACACGGAGCATTTGTAGGGCCTGTAAGGAACCGAGGACTCGAACGTGGGCTGTCCAGAAGTCCCGACCGCCGCACTGCTGCTCGCCGACGCGCCATCGCTGGAAGGCTGAGCTGGATTGGTGCTGCCCGATGAGGTCGGCGTGGCGTTTCCTGAAGATCCGGGCCGGTAGGTCTTCTCGCAGATGGAGCACTTCATGGGGTTTCCGCTGTTGTGCGCGTTGTGGTGCTGTGCCAGCGACGTGAGCAGCGAGAAGCCCATCTTACACACTCCACACACAAACGGCTTCTGCTCCACCTGCACGCACTGGTGCTCCAAGAGATCTGTGGCTTGGTGAAAGATCTTCAGGCACTGTGTGCACTGGAACGAGCGGTCCTGGCTTACCATGCACTGGTGCTCGTGTGGATTGGCCAGATGTGAGATATCATGACCGCACGCGCCACATTTGTGGCCTCCTTCGCTTCCAACCTGTAGTGACGGCTGCTGCGCCTGAGCCGGGTGTTGCTGCTGCTGGCTGTGCTGCTGGCTGTGATGCTGCTGTTGCTGTTGCTGCAGAGCGTCTGGCTGCAGCACGATGCCATACACGGCGCATCCGAGCGCGTTCTCCGACCCCGGCGGGATGGTGTGGACGACAGGAGGCGGGGCAACAGGATGCTGTTGCCATGCCTCGGTCATCCGCGCCCGCGTATACGGATTCAACTTGGTGCCATAGTGGGACCGCTTGGCGTGTGAATCCAAGGGGAAGGGGTTGCTGGACTGGCCGCGATGCGACAAGTGGTGAGGCAGTGAGGAACTTATTTTGACGGCTCAGCAGGACCAACACAGGTGAGAAATGGGAGATGTATCACACCTCAAACCTTCCGGAGCACTCACTGGCTCCGAAACGTGCTCAGAGCACCGCGTGTAGAGGCATCCTTCCAAAGTGAAAAACTAGATATGGAAGATGAAGGAAGGGGCACAGTGGTTCCACCGGATTCCCTACAATCCGCTCAGTCCTGCAAAGAGGAAATCAGTTAATTAATCATTTGTGGTAAACAATAACACATGCAATAGATAACATTTCATAAAACAACTTTTTTTTTTTTTTAAAACTGTTTTTATCTTGTCAACTCTTGCCAGGTTTAATATGAACACGTGTCTGTGGTGGCTTTCCGAAAAGCCTCTTAAAGGAGAACTGAAGGCAATTTTTTTTAATCATCAAAATTCTATTTCTCTCATTTTATTAAATATAGGAATGCATTTTGATCGCTAATTTGTCACTGCTATAGCACGTTATGAGTGTTTGAAATATGCTCTGTAATATCTCAGTCCATACGTCAAAGCAAAGGCCGTAAACGAGATTCATTGAGACCTGTGCAAGACATTGTAGGACAGAAATAAAACGTACAGCGGAAATCAAAGTGACCAACCCTGTGTCCAAAATCGCTTACTTGTTCACTATTCCCTACTCCATATATAGGGAATTACTATATAGAGGACGATATAGTGCGAAGGGTAATTTTACAACAGGCCATCTGTCTACAGCAGGAAAAAAATAAATAAATAAATAAAACGCATCTGGAAAAATCCCAAGGGAGTCTGGAGCCAGATTCGTGATGCACGAGCTTTGCGAGCTTTGCACGGTTTCAGTGCACAGTCTGTGTAGACCAAGCGCTCCCATTTCCAGGGCTGGAAACTGACGGACGCCCGGACGCCAATGGCGTCAAAATTTTGCCTAGGGTGTCGGAAAACACAAAGCACAATCCCTGATGGCTTGTAACTGCAAGTGTCATAAATCACTCAAAATCGGCTTACTGTGTATGTATAGCGAGGGCGGTGCCGTTTTTGTTGTTTCTCGCGAGACGTGTGATTTGGAGTGATTTGGCAATTTTCCACCAGATGGCGTGATTTCCGTAATTACTGGAAATTGGCGCATTTTTATTTCCCCCCGTCAAAAAAAGGAAGTAATTTGTATATAGTACATGTACAGTCAGTAAACACTCACCAAACAGATATGTACAAAGCAG
>JAPEIY010000027.1:49258615-49271455 GCA_026122135.1 Cathorops aguadulce | reverse complement strand
TAAAAAAATTAAACCACGCAAAATTTAAATTTTTTTTTTTTTTTTTTTTTACCCCTTTTAGGCAAGGGGACACTTTCATATAGTCTGAGGTGAAGTGGGTTTTGTTATTTTGGTGTGGTTTTTTTTTTTTTTTGGGGGGGGGCTCTCTGCCATGACACTCCTGGATGCACTGAACTGATGGACTCTCGGTCTGAGAGAGAAGATTTAAAGCCTGCCAACGCAGAACACTGATTGGTCCATTTAGCAAGACAGACCAATCAGGATGCGCGTTCTCTCTTTCTCACGCATTTGTGCACACTCATGCTCTTGCTCGCTCGCTCTTGATTCCAGGATATTATAATTTGTGGGTGTTAGGGAGCCGCTATACAAGAGTCTTCTGGGAAAGTTGGGAATAATTCAACTCGTCCTGTCAGAAAAGCAGATGTGGATTTGACTTGTCTGGGCCAAACGATTACTTGTCCAATCCAGTCGGACAAGTTGGTTTTGAGCCCTGTGTTGTCGGTTTTTTTTATTTATTTATTTGTGAAAGCAGCCTAAAATTTTGATATGAATTTTTAGTATGTTTTTATGAGGTTTTCTGCGTTAGTGTTAGTAGAAATGAGCAAAGTTCAGTTTGATAAAAGTTCATCCTTGAACAACCCAAAATGGATGTTGCAGGGACACATTTATGATAAAGTAAAATATAAAATAGGGTCTTATTATTATAAAGCTGTATGATGGAGTACTGGAGAAAATTGTTGCTGTTATCTTCTTAAAGGTGTCAGTGTTGACTTTTGGCTTATTACCGTTTACTGATTATAATCGATTATGTAGAAATGTTTCATTTCATTATATTTTGTCTTTACATGTGCCAAAGCCTTTTTTGCGCTACTGTACATGTTTGAGAATATTGCTATAAATCTGTTGCCTTTCATTTGTATGCATTTACAAAGAAATCACTTTTATTTGTCTAGATGCCTTCACCTTTTGTAATATTTATTTACAGATGCACAAATGTATACAAGTTCCATTATGTTAAGCTTTTTGACGGCCTGAGGTGATGCCATCATGAGTGAAATGAAAACTTGAACTATACATTTGTGAATGTGCTATATATGACACTTTCAGTTCTTCACCATGAGTCCTTTTCTTTAGTTTCTGCTCAAAAGGCTTTCCCATTCTTTTTCTTGCATATAGAGCACTGGATAAACCTGAACTCTTTGATGTGATGTAAAATTCACTTCCTGTTTGTTCCCCCCCCAGATATCCTAGCTGTGCTGCTCACAGATGTTCTGCTCTTGCTCCAAGAGAAGGATCAGAGATATGTCTTCTCTGCTGTGGTACGTTCAGAGTTTTCACAGTCATGCTTGACAACATCTGTTTGTGTTATAGCGGTCATTAAATGCAGGTATTTAATAACACGGCAGTGCGAGGGGCGTGTAATTCCACCGATACAAAACGCTGTTTTAAAAACCATTGCCAAGGTCCAAACAACATTACAGTTCAGTGGAAGTGAGTACAGGGTTCTACACACAAACCGAAGTGTCCCTGGCTCTGTAAGTGTATGGACAGATCGTCTAGAAGACTGAATACAAAATGTGCCTTCCCGAAAGTTGTTGTTCTTCAGGGGACAGTCCATAAAAGCAGAGTGCAGAGCTAAATCCTTTGGAAATGCACAATTTTGTAGCATTTTCTGGAAACGCAGTCTAGTGTTTTAGTTCGAAATTAAAAGGAAACTGCATGCAACAATGTTATAGTCCAAGCGGGTTGGAATTTTGAATGGGAGGTCATGTGATGCTACGAAATTGTGCATTTCCAGAGGATTTAGCTCTGCACTTGACTTTTACGGACTGTCCCCTGAAGATGGCGTCTGGAGAACAGCTACTTTTGGGAAGGTACATGTTTTGTATTCAGTCTTCTAGACAACCTGTCCGTATACTTGCAGAGCCAGGGACACTTCAGTTTGTGTAGGAACCCTGTACTCACTTCCACTGAACAGTAATGTTGTTTGGACCTTGGCAGTGGTTTTAAAAACGGTGCTTTGTATCGGCGAGATGACACGCCCCTTGCACTGCTGTTAGCGCTTTCGGTTTAAATCACAAAAAAAAAACCTCTCAAAACACCACCGATTGACGTGATTGTGCTACCAACTCAACGTATGCACTCCCAATCATGTGAAAATAGACCTAAAAAGGATTTCACTCCAGAGTATTCCTTTAAACCCGAATGTAACTTAACGAATTTATTGTGAATTTAATTTCTGACTGCTGTTACCAATGACGACTTTAATATTAGAGCTACATAACTGTCAGATACTTGCTTAATCCTAATTCCTCATGACTTCCAGCTCCGTTGATAGTCTTCATACATCACTGTGCGTGGTGGTGTTTTTTTTTTTTTACTTGGAGCTGTTTGGGATTCAGAGTGAGGTTTTAACCTCTGTGTACCTGATACTTTGTGAATCTAGATGTAGTCAAGAAATTCGTGTGCATTTCAGGTAAGAGGCGCTACGACAGAAAGCAGAGCGGCTACGGAGGCCAGACGAAGCCGATCTTCAGGAAAAAGGTACGCACCAAAACTGAGGCATGTGGTTGGTTCAGGTTGGTTATTTTAGGTGATTTTCGAGGTTGATCGTCTTGGGGTTGTGTAGTGCGGTTTTCACCTATAGATGAAAGCCTTCTGGATTTATCTGGATGCTTGACAACTCTTGAAAATTTCCCTAATAGAGATTTATTTTTCGGATTTTTCGCGTTCCTAGATGCAGCGTTTGCATGGGCACAGTCCTTAAATAGTCCAAACACAGTTCATTGATTAAAGACGGGTGTTCTTTAACGGCGCGTGTGCCGGAGCTCATTAGGTGTGCACGCCTTCAGGTGCATGCACTAAGGCGCACAGGACTGACACAGTTCTGTGCAACACAATCGCACTAGAAAGCATGTTCAAGCTGCCAGTGTAGCTGCAGTCTTTTTAGTGGCTAATTATGAGTATTTCCTCTTGTTAATAATTTGCCATGTCAAAACAAGCGAAACTTTCCTCCTCCTTTCGACGTGAAGAGAGGTAAGCAATTTATTATTGTTTATGCCTCCGCCACCATAAGGTGCAGGAGGCATTATGTTTTCAGGTTGTCCGTCTGTCCATGCGTTCGTCCTGAAACCTTGTGAACGATATCTCAAAAGTAGATGAAAGGAATTTCACCATTTGTGCATTTGGGGACAAAGATAAACTGATTAAATTTTGAGATCAAAAGGTCTAAGGCCAAGGTCACTGTGAGGTCAAATGTCTGTCCGAAAACCTTGTGAACACATCTCCAAAGCTAATACAAATCATTTCACCAGGTCAAGATTACTGTGAGGTCAAATGTCCATCCCCAAATCACAACTTAAGGTGTGTAGTCTACCAGGTGGAGGCATCCCCATCGACACCGTTGGCATAGAGTTCTATCTAGTTTGGTATGTGTGAAATGGAGATTGTCCTGTATGTTAACAGTTCAACACCATACACTTCCATGTACACTTCCAAAAAGGATTGTTTGCCTCTGGTATGTTAATACTGCAAATAATGCATAACTATCAATAAATGCACTATATAACCAAAAGTTTGTGGACACCTGACCATTACACCAATGTGTGCTTATTGAGCGTCCATTCTTTGCTCCACTCTTCTGGGAAGGCTTTCCATTAGATTTTGGAGCATGGCTGTGGGGATTTGCCCATTCAGCCACAAGAATAGTAAGTCATTGAGGTATTGATGTTGGATGATCTGGTTCATCCCAAAGGTGTTCAGTGGGGTTAAGGTCAGGGCTCTGTTTAGGCCACTGGATTTCTTCCACGTCAAACTTGGCAAACTGTTTTTTCATTGACTTCACTTTGTGCACAGGGGCACTGTCCTGGTTTGGCCTACCTAGACCCGTTAGTTCCAGTGATGGGCAACTGTAATGCTACAGCATACAAAGATGCCCTAAAAAATTGTGCACTTCAGACTTTGTGGTAACAGCTTGGGGAAGGCCCACATGGTGACGATCACAAACTTTGGCGATCTTGTGTACCTTGCTCACAGTGGTCTTCCAGATGTTTGTGTGATCTTTTAATGAGTTTTCACCTACAGCAGAGGTCATGTAGAATGATTGGACTTGCTCCAGCAAAGGGAACGGTTCTTCCCTGTATGATGTGCATTACCACCACACAGCTCCTGTCTGCTTGCTGTTAAGGTGTTTCTGATCTGTGAAATGAGGGTTTGATATATGCCCCAAGTCCACGAATAATAATGCAGAAAACAATACAAATCACTGAACAAAATCTGGTCTTGCATTTTAATGTCCTGTGACTATGCCTTTTTCCAACAGACAAACCACAAGATGTATTGGACAAATACAAGGGTAAGAACTTTACAAAACATCTGGTTTCATTATATTTGTCCAAATGAAGGCAGTTCTACTGTAACTGCAAGTGTAAACCTGAGAGCTGATTACTAAAACTGAAAGATATCCTTTTGTGCGTCTCTACTTGCTTCCCCAGTCATATGGTGCCCCAATGAATTTGCCTTTTTATGCTGATAGTAACAAGGAGCTTACTGAGACCCCTGAGGCTACAGCACTTCCCACCCTACTTATCAGTACATAGAGTATTAAATGTCTTGATCCTTTTTATTCCCATTGTGTTGTGCATTACATTACAGGCATTTAGCAGAGACTCTTATCTAGAGCGGTGTACAACATAACCAGAGCAGGGGTTGGGGGTTAGGTGTCTTGCTTAAGGGCACTTCAACCATGCCTGCTGGTCTCAGGACTCAAACCAGTGACCTTTTGGTCCCAAAGCAGCTTCTCTCATTAGGCCATGATGACCTTGTTTCCAAAAAAAGTTGAGATGTAAAACAAAAACCTGAATGTTATGATTTGCAAATCATGGAAACCCTGTATTTCATTCCATGTTTCAAAATGGTACAAAGACAACATATCTTATATTGAAAGTGAAATTGTTTGAAAAATGCATACTCATCATGAATTGGATGCCATCAGCAGATTTAAAAAAAGTTGGGACAGAGACATGTTTGCTACGGTGTTGCATCACCTGGAGAAAGGACATTCGTCATTACTTTAAGACATGAAGTTTTTTTTTTTTTTAATTGATACAAATATAGAAAAAATTTTGAAAACTTTTGACTGGTAGTGTGTGTAAATATCATGCTCCAGGTAGGAGCTTGAAGAGCAAAACCTGTTGAAGGTGAAATAAAGGACATGTGAATTTGCTTTTATGTTGTGTGTAGCACAAGGTGGGATCGAGGCAAAGATGGCATCATCTTGGGCAACTTATTCTATTTTTGGCACGTAATCTTAAAACAAGTTTTTGACAAGCTTGTTACACTTGTGTACTGATCATGTCATCACTGCTGCTGATATTGGCTGTGCAGATAAAGATGGAGTAGGTGCTGAAGGGCAGCTTCTCAGCAGTGAGGATGGGGAAGTGGTTGAGGAGAAAAAGAAACCCAGTCTGCCAAAGAAAGAAAAATCTGTACTTCAAGGGAAGCTCACCAAACTAGCTGTGCAAATTGGAAAAGCAGGTTAGAAAAGAAATGGTGTGCTAATATTTGAACTTTACTTTTATTTACTTGCTTACATGAAGGATTGTTTCACATTACCTGAAGCAATTCAGAAGCTCAGTAACACTCAACTTGTGTCTTACTCACCAGGTCTTTTTATGTCAGCCAGCACAGTAATTATCTTGGTAGTGCTGTTTTTGGTGGACACTTTTGTCATCCAAGGGCTTCCCTGGACTAAAGAGTGCACCCCAGTCTATATCCAGTTCTTTGTCAAGTTCTTCATCATTGGTGTTACTGTGTTGGTCGTTGCTGTGCCTGAGGGACTTCCTCTCGCGGTCACAATCTCCTTGGCATACTCTGTCAAAGTATGAGTCCAAAAGCATTAAATTAGACTTTGTCCATACAATGTATCTAGTGAGCAAGTGCACACTGGATATGGCCAAAGGTTTCTGGACACCTGACGACAACTCGTGCTTTTTAAACATCTCATTCCAGATATGGTTAGGCTTCCCAGTAGAATTTGGGTGAGGAAGGCCTGGGGTACAGTTTGCATTTCAGTTCATCCAAAGGTGTTAATTGGGGTTGAGGGAAGGGAAATTATAATGCTATGACACACTTGGACATCCTATACAATTGTGATTTTTAACTTTGTGGCAACAGTTTGCGGAAGCCCTTTGTTGGTGTGATGATCAGGTGTCCACAAACCTTTGGCCATATTGTATAGCTTTAGAAATGGCATGGTTCATTTACTTGTATAAAGCCATAAGTAAACAGCTTTTGAATACAAACTTGAAGTGTTCAGTAAAACTATTATTCTTGGCTGTATGTTTCTTTGTTTAGTTATGATGCTTTGCAACTGTTCTCTTGACTTGATCTTTCAGAAAATGATGAATGATAACAATTTGGTCAGACACTTGGATGCATGTGAGACAATGGGCAATGCCACTGCCATCTGCTCTGATAAGACAGGCACGTTAACCATGAACAGAATGACTGTGGTGCAGGTGTATGTAGGAGACAGACACTATAGGAGGGTGCCTGAATCCAATCTCATTCAAAGCAAGATCTTGGACCTGCTGATCATTGGCATTAGTGTTAACTGTGCATATACTACCAAGATCATGGTGAGAAATCATGGCTAGTGCAGTATGCATGTCTTATTTTCCAGTTAATTTGTTGAAATGGTGTTTCATTTCCATTCTACTAAATACTAGTGAAAATTCACTCTAAATACAATAGCTTTTTAAGTGCAGACTTGTAGTATAAACTTGGGCATTTTCTTTCTTTGTAGCCACCTGCGAAGGAAGGTGGACTACCTCGTCAGGTGGGGAACAAAACTGAATGTGCCTTGCTGGGGTTTACTCTTGACCTAGGCAGAGACTATCAAATCATCCGCAAAGAATATCCAGAAGAGAGGCATTTCAAAGTATACACCTTCAACTCCGTGAGAAAATCCATGAGTACGGTGTTGAAAAATTTTGATGGAAGTTACCGAATGTTCAGCAAAGGAGCCTCTGAAATTCTCCTGAAGAAGTAGGTTTACATTTGAGCTATTTTGGACTTGTTCCAAGTGTAAATGTGGTGCCAGTGCTATGGATGAATTCAACTGAAGATTGAAACATTGTGTTGCTGTTTATGACTTCTTGGTGTGGTAGCATCTGCAGAAGTCTAGGCTTTCCATATTATTGCTCACTTTTCTTACTATGGCCTACTGTAAAAAAACAACCTTAGACCTGTGGGTATATGGTATAGAAACCAATATATGCTGTACATGTGTTGCTCTGTGTCTGCAGATGTTGTAAAATCTTAACAGCTAGTGGTGATGCCAAGGTCTTCAAGCCCAGAGATCGAGATAACCTGCTGAATAATGTGATTGAACCCATGGCTTTAGAGGGCTTGAGGACAATCTGCCTGGCCTACAGGGACTTTCCTGCGTCAGATGGGGAACCAGACTGGGACAATGAGGCCAACATTCTCGCAGGCCTCACCTGCATCTGTATCGTGGGCATTGAAGATCCAGTACGGCCAGAGGTGAGCGCACTTCTCCTTGGTCTCATTTTACAAGTTTTGTAGCCAGTTTCTGCAGTTGCAGTATGTGTTCCTGCAATTTTAAATGAATCTGATTGACCAATGAAGATGGTCTTATTTCAGATGCTGAAAATAGTCAGCCATCTTACCCTCAAGACTAATTTACTAGAGTACAGTATGTATGTTTGAAATTGTGGGTGTTTTTTTTTTTTTTTTTACTGCCTCAGGTCCCTGATGCCATTAAGAAATGTCAGCGGGCAGGAATCACGGTACGTATGGTTACAGGGGACAACATTAACACTGCCCGTGCTATTGCCAGTAAATGTGGCATCCTTCATCCTGGAGATGACTTCCTGTGCCTTGATGGCAAAGAATTCAACAGGCGAATACGCAATGAACTAGGAGAGGCAAGTTTACTAGCAATATACATTTCGAATAGCTGTTTTGAAGGGCTTTTTTTTTCATAAATGTAAGCCATGTTCCATTTTATTTTTTACAATTTGTATCAATGAACAACTGTGATGCTGCATTGTTCAGGACTTTTATATATCTTTTATATCCAAATCGACATGTGAAACAAGCAGTGTAGACCAAAAAAAAGACCATATCTAAGAAATAAAGCATGACTTTCATGGTGTTGGTCAATCTGTTATGTCCTTGTTTCAGATTGAACAAGAACGTATTGACAAGATTTGGCCTAAACTACGGGTGCTGGCAAGATCCTCTCCAACTGATAAGCATACATTAGTAAAGGGTAAGATTTTTAAACCAAGATGGTTTGATATTGCAAATTGTATCCCATTTTATAGATACTCAATCCAGCAATGCAACACTTGTGTGTACCATCTTAGGTATAATTGATAGCACTGCTGTAGAGCAAAGACAAGTAGTAGCTGTAACAGGAGATGGAACAAATGATGGCCCTGCCTTGAAGAAAGCTGATGTTGGCTTTGCCATGGTATGTGTTTCAAAATGCTGAACAGGATTTAAAAAAAAAAAAGTGGAACGGGGGTATAGAATGTATATAATACAATATGTATATCAATTTTTTTTTTGGGGGGGGGGGGTTAACTAATACAATTTATGATGGATGTTGAGAGACAGTGGACACTCCATTATTTATGTTCCTTTAGGGCATTGCTGGAACAGATGTGGCCAAAGAGGCTTCAGACATCATCTTGACAGATGACAACTTCACCAGCATAGTGAAAGCTGTCATGTGGGGGCGAAATGTCTATGACAGCATCTCAAAGTTCCTCCAGTTTCAACTGACAGTCAATATAGTGGCTGTAGTTGTGGCATTCACTGGTGCTTGCATCACACAGGTCAGTGTTCCCTTCAAATAATCCTCCTCTTCTACTGGAGGTATTTTTATGTAGATGGCCAAGTTGAGTTTATTCCCCCCCCAGGACTCTCCACTAAAAGCAGTCCAGATGTTGTGGGTAAATCTGATCATGGACACGTTTGCATCCCTGGCTCTGGCCACTGAACCACCCACTGAGGCTTTACTGCTGAGGAAACCCTACGGTCGCAACAAACCCCTCATCTCCAGAACTATGATGAAAAACATTTTGGGTCATGCTGTATACCAACTCGCTATCATCTTTACTCTGTTGTTTGCTGGTAAGAAGTGCATTTTGGGTTGGTTTGAGAAGCCATTTTACTCATGTGAAAAGCCTGTATTAATAAGGGAGAGTAAACTGATACTCCCTTGTGCAAAAACTGCAATATGAAGTAAAATTGAGGCCAAAAAATGGAATCTACCTTTTTAACAACAAACTTTTTGCTTGTGACTCTTCCTCTAAAAGGTGAGAAGATCTTTGATATTGACAGTGGCAGGAATGCTCCTTTACACACCCCTCCTTCAGAACATTATACAATTGTCTTCAACACTTTTGTCATGATGCAACTCTTCAATGAGTTAAATGCTCGTAAGATCCATGGCGAGAGGAATGTGTTTGATGGTATCTTCAACAACCCAATCTTCTGTTCCATTGTCTTTGGCACGTTTGTTGTTCAGGTAAAATAAGAGTCGTATTGTGGTAAAATTTTTAGACTTCCCAATGCTAGGGTAGGGAATATGGGGGGGGTTGGTTAATATTAATTAACAGATGTGCTCTCTTGCAGGTTGTTATTGTACAGTTTGGTGGAAAGCCCTTCAGCTGTGTAGGACTTAGTATTGAACAGTGGCTTTGGTGTGTCCTCCTTGGCTTTGGATGCCTTATCTGGGGTCAGGTGAGCCCAAAGACACCTTGTCTTGTCTCTTGTTTTTCTTTTGGGGGTTTCATGGTCCTCATTTTGTTGCAATACCAATCCATAGCTGATAACCACCATTCCCACAAGTCGGCTGAAGTTCCTGAAGACTGCTGGCCATGGTACCCAGAAAGAAGAAATCCCAGAGGAGGAACTGGAGGAGATGGAGGCCCTGGATGAGATTGACCATGCGGAGATGGAATTGAGGAGAGGGCAGGTCCTCTGGTGTAGGGGCCTCAACCGAATACAGACACAAGTAAGTGATGGCTGTACCATCCTAAAAGGTAATGGAGTGACATTCTACTTTTTTTTTTTTCCCCAGGCTAGACAAAATGCTTCATTAGTAAGTAGTCCATAGGTAATTCACACTTTGCTTTGTTTATTTTATTTTTACTACTACTTTTTATTTTAAACAGATCCGTGTGGTGAATGCTTTCCGGGAAGCCATGTCCCGTTATGAAGGCTTGGAGACTCCAGAATCACGAAGTTCCATTCACAACTTCATGACCCACCCAGAGTTCCGCATCGAAGACTCTGAGCTGGCCATCCCCTTAATTGATGAACTGGAGCCTGAGGAAGATGGACCAACAAAACGCATTTTTGTACCGTCGGCCATTCCTTCTGGCATATCTTCACCTTCCCTGAACAATAATTCTACCAACAGCAGAACACATCACTACAAGGACTTAACAAAAACCGCCAAGAGTCAAACCCCTGGTAGTCCCATGCGCAGTCTGGAGACGTCACTGTGATTTCACTCCTGCTAACCAAGATCGCATCTATACCAACTATGCTATGACCATGTCAACAAGGTTGGGTGAATGTGATGCATCAAGTAAGACATCCTGGATCAAAATCCCTGTTACTAAAACTTCACTTAACCTATTACCTGATGTAATAATGGTGTGCCTTTTTAGTCCTCACTTGAACATTTTCCCGCAGATATATTGCAACTCTGCATTTTCAGTTTAAATTTACATGACTCCATAATGAAGTTTGAAGCTGCACCACTTTCATCATGTTTTGGTTTGGTAGGTATGTAGTCTGCTAAACTAGTGCAACTTGGTGGAACTAACATCAACAAACTACTAAGTGCTTATTTAGGTTTCAGTGGGTTTTAACAGATTAACAATTTTGATTGCAAGTGTACCTCTACAGTGCAGAGCTAGACAGTAACTTTCTTGTCTGGAAATGAAATCCATGTGTCTGGATGGCATTTTCAAGCAAATAGTCAGTGGGTGTGACTGATTTTGAGTGAAAGAAATTTTCTAAAAACAAGGCCATGGTCAACTTTATTTGAAGAAATCGTGTTCACAGAGGAGGCAACCAGGTATATTTGCAGTGAGATGGAGACTTTGTCTGTAGGATTTAGTCTGAGAATGTAGTTACTCTTTTTATTGGTTTGTAAATGTCTTCCCAGGGGATCTATGAAAAATAAAGGATTTATGGTTCATGCACTTTCCTTCAATTATTTCTTAATTGACTGGGTTCTGAGTTTGATCCAAATTGCTTATTCCTGTGTGCATGGGTGGGTTTTTTTTTTTTAATTAGGACTTTTTGTTCATATTTAAGTTAAATGGTTTGTTTACATACTGTTGGAATGACACCTTGCATGAAATTTGAGCTACATTTAAGGTTCGTACATAGTTGCTGTGTATATAAACTTGAAAAGGAGTATACCAATTTATAGTACTGTTAATCCTTCAACATTTTGATTTGGCTTAGGAGTCTGGCATAATGGGAGAAAAGGGTTGTCACACAATATACAACTTGAACAAAAACTTTTACTAAATGTTGTATGCCATAGGTTAATAACTGTTGTATTAAAGTGTTAGATGTGTGAACACTTTACCACCTGCCTTTTTTGATCACTGCATCTTTCTCAGGATTAGGTGCTGCAGTTCCTGGTTATTTCATTGCTAACAAACATATTTGGCACAACAATGCTGAATCACAGCAGTTGCACTCAATAAGGACTTGAAAGATGAGGGCTTAAAATTTGGGAATTTCAAGCAAAATGTATATGCAGTTTTGTGACATCTTTCTAACGATATTCTCAGACATTGTGTACTTCTGAAAGATGAACACACCGTGTAGTTTTAACATTGTCCCACAGGCGGTTTGGGACTATAACAAATTGACAGTACTGTATGTACAGAATACAGACGTTTTCACCTTATGACCTGATATTGGCTTCTGTTAAGAATTGTAAAAGGCAATTGGTTATGTTCTGTTGTGCAGCACATGATGTAAAAGCCCCCCCCCAAAAAAAAAAAAACCCGTTTCATTCTTATTTTGGGGATTAATGATGATCCATCTGTCTTTTAGGGATATCCCCCTGGTAATATTTCACTTACTTATGAGCAGTGTAAACTGTGGTTCAGTGTATATTAAGTGTGAGTAACCTGTTTTTGGCAATAAAATGTGTATTTAGTTAACTCAACAGCTGGTATTGCAACAGAGTTTAGGTGATTTTGTGTACCATTTGTTGATTTATTGGTAATATTGGGTCAAGGAGTTTTTGTTCAATGGAAGACAACTCAATATACAATTTTTTTTTTTTTTGGTCGGTTTTAAAAGATGTATTTGGTGCAACAAACTAACATGTTTTCTGTGATATTATGGGTTTTGAATTTAAAGGATATACTTTAATGGGTGGCCAGGCCTCATTTAAAGGTGCTATTTGTAACTATTTAAAAAATCAGAATATGAAGTTTCAATATTTGTCAGAAATGTGTAGTGTGGGGCAGCATGGTGGCGTAGTGGTTAGCGCTGTCGCCTCACAGCAAGAAGGTCTGGGTTCGAGTCCCGTGGCCGACAAGGGCCTTTCTGTGCGGAGTTTGCATGCTCTCCCTGTGTCCACGTGGGTTTTCTCCGGGTGCTCTGGTTTTCCCCCACAGTCCAAAGACATGCAGGTTAGGTTAACTGGTGACTCTAAATTGACCATAGGTGAGTGTGTGAATGGTTGTCTGTGTCAGCCCTGTGATGACCTGGCAACTTGTCCAGGGTGTACCCTGCCTTTCGCCCGTAGTCAGCTGGGATAGG
>JAPEIY010000027.1:49020216-49032345 GCA_026122135.1 Cathorops aguadulce | reverse complement strand
TGATAAGATATTGTTATAACAATAAAGTTTTCACGTAATTACTTGATACTAAGCCAATTTTTTTGAGTGTGGCAGCAATACGCTTCCATAGCTTACACTAAAATATCGAGGGAAATTTGTAATAATAACTTTACGGTCGTCAATTTCGACGCGGAAATTCTCAGTCGGTCGGGTTACCGGAAGCACACAATTTTTTTTATTTGGCCTAATCATTTAAGCCTTAATCAGTGGTCAGTTTCTGACCACAGGACTGGTGTTGACTGGACATTTTTTTAATTCTCAACTCAGCAATGATATTGAGGGGTTTGAAAGACCCCAGCATCACTGCTTCATCTGATACACTCGCATCATTTATCAGAATTACCATAGCACACACTACCATCTCACTGTTATTAAATGTGTTCCTATGGGGTAGAGGATGGTTGAAACATTTTGTATTACAATAGATGGCTGCACCTGAATGGTGTACTTGATAAAATGGCCAATGTACATAGGTATCAGATAGCTTTACCAGATAAACTAGCAATTAATAGTACATGCCCACTTGAAACTTGGTATTCTATTTCTTTCAAACCTTGCAACATTGCATTAAGTCAATGAAGTGAGGGCTTGATGAAAGAAAACACTTAAAATTCACAATATCCATGTGAATGCTGCAAAACCACCCACTAGCAGACAGGAATAGGCAATAAATGGCAACAAATGGGCCTGTGGACATGCATTGTCAGTGTACAGTGCTATAAATACTGATATGGGGTGGGTTTCCCAAAAGCCTCTTAAGGCTAAGAGCATCTTAAGTAGGAGAGAGAGAGAGAGAGAGAGAGAGAGTGTTCACTGTGCTCCTCGCTCTACCATTTAATGATGATCTTTGTGCTACGATGCTTTTGGGAAACTCAGGCATGACTGATACAACAGATTAAAGAACTGATTAAAATAATTGAACTGATATTTCTTATTGGTCTCATGGTGAGTATTCAATCTGACTGTCTCTCTTTTATTAAAACTGTAGGTTGTTAACCTGGAAAAAGCAGTCCCAGGGCAGCGGGCAACACTCACTGTGTCTTGCCAGGCTGAGGCAGGTTGGACATCCCTGGGACAGCATTTGAAGGAGGTTATGGACTTCAAATTGAATCCAGAGCCCATACTCCCCAAAATGGAAGGCGTCACAGAGTTCACAGAATACATTTCTGAGACTGTAGATGTCCCATCCCCATTTGATCTGCTCGAGCCACCCACATCTGGAGGATTCCTTAAGCTATCCAAGCCTTGCTGCTACATCTTCCCTGGTGGTAGAGGGGACTCTGCTCTGTTTGCAGTCAATGGCTTCAACATTCTGATTGATGGTGGATCCGAGAGAAGGTCATGCTTCTGGAAGCTTGTCAGACACTTGGATCGTATTGATTCTATTCTTCTCACGCACATTGGTGCTGACAACCTCCCTGGTATAAATGGACTGCTTCAAAGGAAGATAGCAGAACAAGAGGAAGAGCAGTCACAAGGCTCAACCACTTACAGTGACTGGATGAAGAACCTCATCTCACCAGAGCTCGGAGTTGTGTTCTTCAATGTACCAGAGAAGTTGCGCACATCTGAATCAAACTTAAAAGTCAAGCGTAGTATTGAAGAGGCCTCTCTGACCTTGCAGTACCTTGACAAGCTTGGAATGACACCTGAACCTCTTTTCCGAGTAGTTAGTAATACAATTGAACCTATCACTCTTTTTCACAAAATGGGTGTGGGCAGGTTAGAAATGTTTGTCCTCAATCCTGTGAAAGACAGTAAGGAGATGCAGTTTCTTATGCAGAAGTGGGCTGGTAACAGCAAAGCAAAAACTGGGATTGTTCTTCCCAATGGAAAGGAAGGAGAAATATCTGTGCCGTACTTAACATCCATTACAGCTCTAGTGGTGTGGCTTCCTGCCAGTCCAGCAGAGAAGATAGTTAGAGTTCTATTCCCTGGCAATGCCCCGCAGAACAAAATTCTTGAGGGGCTAGAAAAGCTAAAACACCTGGACTTTTTGCGATATCCAGTGGCTACACAAAAGGACATTGCTTCAGGCATCTCACCCTCGGTTATAAAACAGCCAAAATTAAAGCAAAGGACTGAGAGCAAAGAAAGTCTTAAGTCATCGCCTAAGACACACACACCTACCAAGGTTGTAAAGAAGGAACCTGAAGAAGACGACGCACCTATTGTTGAGACAAAGACTGAAACTGTTAAGGAGATCAAACCTGAGAAGAAAGAGGAGAAAAAACACACCCGACCACTGAAACCAAAAACTGAGATAACAGAAAAGAAAAAGTTATTAAAGGAAAAATCGATTAAAAAATACACCAAAGAAAGAGCAACTAAAATGGATGAGAAAAAGGACAAGGAAAAGAAAGAGATCAAGAAAGAAAAACATGACCTAAAAAAAGATGACTCTGTGAAAAAAGATGACAAAAAAATAAAGAGCAAAGATGGTTTAAAACCAGAATTGAGGAGAATAACCAAACCTGATCTAAAACCATTCACACCAGAAGTCAGAAAGACTCTTCACAAGGCAAAAACCCAAGGGAAACCCAAAACATCTAAGAGTAAAACTCCTAAGGTAGAGATTATTGCAGAACCAGAGTCCAAGAAAGCCAAGTCCGAAATGCAAGAGAATGAAACAGCAGAGGTTAGATCTGTTCCCTCAACTCCAGAAGATCTGACAAAAGATTTTGAGGAGCTTAGAAAAAATGACATGCAGATAACTCAAGCTGTGCCAGAGGAAATTGCCAGTGAACCTTCAAAAACAGCAGTAGAGGAAGAACTTGGACCAATCCCTGATACTATTGCTGAGAAAGAGGAAGTCTTTGATTCTCAGACTGCAAGACAACCCCAGGAACCAAGACCTCAAGATAAGGATGAAGCACTAGTGCCAACAGAGATCAAAAGAGAACCTGAAAAAACTACAGATGTGTGCCAGGTACAAGAGGGTGATAAATTTGAAGATGAAGGGACTGCTATAGAGGATGAGGAGGAAGAAGAAGAAGAAGTGTTGACAGTTGAGAAGAGAACTGTTGAAGAGGAAGAGGATATGGGAATAGGGGATGAAGAAGATGAATCAATGGTAAAGGACACTAAAGATATGGAGGGAGTTGACAGAAAACATGAAGTGGAGGAAATGGAAAAACACAAAAGCAGAGAAGAGCTTACAGACATAAAGACAGAAATTGAGGAAGTGCAAACTGAAGATGAATATGTAATTGAAAAGGCTGAGCTGGAGGAGGCGGAAGATTTGGACGCTATTGCAGATGAAGAAATCAAAGATTCTGCTGATGAAAAAGTTACAAAGGAATGGGAGTACAAAACAGGGGAGGATACTCAGGCAGCCAAAGTGGAAGAGGTTGCATCCAAAGTCCAAGGAACTGTTGCAGCAGAGAGTTTATCCTATATTCAGGATGAGACCATACCAGGTTACTCAGAAACTGAGCAGACAATCTCAGATGAAGAGATTCACGAGGAAGCAGAGGACAGAATACACCATCTTCAATACGAAGTCAGCACATATGATGTCTCAGTACCAGACCAACCAGGTTCATTTGATGCAATCCATGGCATGAAGGTGATGCAAGCAATGGGTGATGAAACAGCAAAACCATTTATGGGTATCCAAGAACCTGCTATTTCTCTGTATACCAGTATAATTGCTGCTCCACTGGCAGAGGAGGAACATGTTTCTTCAGCAACATCCATCACTGAGTATGAAAAAGTTTCCTCTTTTCCAACCTCTGTTACTGATGATCAGTCAGTGGCATCTGTCACAGCACCTCAGACTGAAGACACTGGAAAGAGCTCGCTAGATTTGGACACAGTTAACATTGTGCATCCCATAATACAAACAGAAGCTAGTCAAGGAAAAGACTACTTACACTCTGCTGGAACCATCTCTCCGACGTCCTCCCTGGAGGAGGACAAATGCTTCAAATCACCTCCTTCAGAGGAATGTTCACCACTTCCCCTGGAGGGGAAAACAGAGGAACTTGAGATCACTGCTCACCATGATGAAGATGAGGAGGATGAATATGGAGATCAAACACCAAACATTGACATTTCCCTTGGAAAACTACAGGAAGGATATGCTGCATCCCAGAAACTGCAAGAGAAAGCCAAAGAAAGTGACAAGCCCAAGAGCCCTGAACCTGCTGCTTTGGAGTCTACACTGGACAAAAAATTGTCCTCTCCTGAGTTGGAGGAAAGAACAGTCTCGCCAATTAGAGATGTAATTTCTAAAACAATAGTTTCAGATTTGGGTGGTTTTCCAGAGACTGAAGATCGATGCTTTAGTCCGGATGACAGCACTGTGAAAATGGCCTCTCCTACTCAGTCTGGCCCACCTAGTGCCACCCACTCCCCTCTTCGTCTATCACCAGTAGAAGATAAAGCCAAGACGTTCCCTGCACCGTTGCAGCAAGAACAGGAGAAACTAACCTTCCCCTCAGAGCTTAAAATTGATGAAAGTGACAAACAAATAATACAAACTGACAAGGAAGAAGAGTATAAATCAGACACAATTGCAAAACTTGATAAAGAATTACAGATTCAGGAACAGAAGGAACAGTTGGAACAGTCATTGGTGAAAGAAGAAGAAATAACTCAAGATGCAAAGTTGCCCACCACTATAACAACTCCACTGACAGCAAAGGAGGAGGTTTCATTGAAAATGGGAGATTTACCAGCAGATCAAGATGTAATCAAAGGAGGAGTGAAGACAAGTGGAGATGAGAAATATCAAGATATTTTCCAAGCCCAAACCGTAGAAGTCGGAGAAAGTGGGTCTCTTGATGTTCATGATCACACTGATGAAACACTTGGAGTTAAAGATGAGAAAAGAGAAAAAGAAAAGGAGCTTTATGAAGATGAGAAAGAAAAGGAGGAGAAACGAGAAGATGATAAGCAAATATCTCTCCCAGAGATACAGAAAGTCTCAGATGTATCAGTCATAGAATCTAAAGAAAAACAGACAGAAATAGCACAGCAGCAAGGTATAGTATCAGGATCAGAGAAAATAGATTTGCTTCCTAAAGAGGATGAGACGTCTGAAAAAGTGTGTGATAAGACAGAACATGGCACGAAGCAAGATCAAGAAACTAAATATGATAAGGAAATTCAGCCTCAAGTTACAGAGTCAAAACCAGAAAAGGCTGACTTCCCTATCAAACTGGATCATGAAACGACAGCGACAGATGTGGTCATTGAACAAACTCAAGACTTAAAAGGATTACCGCATACACAAGTTGAATTATTGGATGAATCTTTAACAAAAGATAGAAAGAAGGAGCAGCTAGATAGTGAATTGACAGCACCAGAAAAAATACATACATTAGATGAGATAAAGGACAAAAAACCAGAAGTTACTGAAACTGAAACACTGCTGTCCACGTTACAAGACCTTGATGTAGATCATATAATTAAACAAAAGTCTGAAGAAACAGAGAAAGAAGTCATTAAGCCTCAAACACAACAATTAACTCTGGAAAAAACAGACATAACCTCAAAAGAAGGTGTGGATGAGAAACTTTCCCAGACATCACTGATCGAAGACAAAACAAAACTGGAAGGAGAATGCAAAGAAAAGACCAAGGAAGACATGCACTCTGAAATACAGCACCCAGACTCCTTGGAACATGTTTCCCCAGTAACAGAGAAGCATGTAATGGAGACAGAGTCAATTGTAGAAGTCGAAGATACAGTGGTAGTACCAAAACAAGTTCAAGAATCTAAGGAAGACCAATCAGAACAAATACACACTCTGGATGAAACATATTTATCAGACAAAGCTAAGGAGAAGTCTGTGGATGAAAAAATGGACAAAACACTAACATCTGGCCTTGAATCTAAAGATAAGCATATAACAGAAAGCCAGCCTGAAGTCTTCCAGGTACCTTCAGAGAAATTTGGGGCTCAGCTTAAGTCAGACATAACATGCAAAAGTGATGAAGAATCTATAGAGAAACATGAAGAGAAATCGGATTCTATAGCAGATCTTCGTTCAGAAAAGACAGCAATACTTTCCAAAGATGACAAACCAGATCAAACAAAAGATGAAAAACTAAGCGCATCTGAACTACCCACAGATAAAGCTAAGATCAAGGAAGATGATGTTACGCTAACAGAATCAGTCGTAGGAAAAGTTGATGTTTCTCCAAAAGCTGTCCATGAACCAAAAGATAAAGATATAAAAGATGACAAATCCAAAGCCTTCGAACCTATTTCTGAGAAAACTGATTCAGTAGATAAAGAAGCTCAGTATTCTAAAGAGAAACAAGAGAGTCAGATGGGAGAAGTTCACATACCCACGTCCACTTCAGAAATAACAGGAGTAACTGACAAAGATCAAGAAACTAAAGAGATACCTAAAGAAGACAGCAAAACACAAGATCTTGAATCATCTTCTCAAAGGACAGATGGCATTTTAAAAATGACTCAATCTGAAGTACCTGATGAAAGAGACTCTTCAAAACCTGAATTGGAATCCAGAGAAAGTCCCATCAAATCATTATCTGAGCAAACTCCTTTATCTGGATCCGATAAAGTAATGGATTCAAAACTGGACTTACCATACAAAGAAGAACTTAGAAGTGAGGATGCCCCCAAACTAGTGATCCCAACACCATTGGAAAAAGAGCTAGAGAAATCAGCTCTAGAAGAAACAAAACAAGTTTCAATGTCAAGCTCAGAGACAGAAGATGTGGAAGATCAGACCGATATTATAGATAGAACACAACAGCACAGAGATGATCAGCACCTGTCAACCTATGAAACAGAAACCTTCCTTTCAGTATCAGTGAAAACGGACATTGGTGCCAAGTTGAATTTAGAATATAAAGAAAAATGTCTTGAGGATATTAAAACCGGAGCTTTATTTTCAGTAACAGAAAAAACAGACAGTAGCATAAAAACACCACTGGGATCTGAATTTCCAACAAAATACTCAGACCATGAAGAAAGTACTGAAGAAGATGAAGGAGATGCTGTCTGCATGGGGGGTGCAGGTTCAAGACCATTGTCAGTAGAACCACGGGTCTTAGAGGAAAGTAAGGAAAGTTCCACTGAACACATCCCATCTACAGCAGGCACTTTAAAAGATGAATTGGCGACTCCATCAGATGACAAAATTGTATTGAAAGACTTAACTAAGATTTCACCGGAGTTGGAGAAAGACAGCAAGGAGTCCAAGACCATTGCTCCTTCAGAACATAGTACTACTCCATCAGTACTTGACCTATCAACTCCTGCATCCAGTCAGGCAAGTGTTGAGGAGTTAAAAAAACCTGAAACACTGCCTTCCTCTACAGACACTGTCAAACCTGAGAAGGAAGTGCAGAGGGAGATGGAAAGAGAGCGAGAGATGGTCTCTCCAGTGTTAGAAACGTCCTTGTCATATTTGCAAAAAGTAGACAGTTCTGAAAAGACCACTGATGAAAAGACAAAACCAGAAAAAGAGAAAATGGATATCAGCAGCACCTATCAAACAGAAAAATGGAGCTATGAAGCTTCTAAATATGAGCCTTATGAAAAACCAGTCTCAAAGGAGCTTGAGAAGGACGGAGAGGACAAAGACAAAGCGAACCTTGACATAAATGCAGGTGACAGTAGTAGAGTTAGCCAGCCATCTCTGCAGGGAGCTGCATGTCAAATAGACGAACAAAGTGATGAAGAACCAGTGTCATTCAGCAAGGTTGACTATGACATGTCTTTCTCAGAGATGAAGACTAGTGGACCAAGTACCTGCTCTGAGCAAGATAATAAGGCAAGCTACCAAGAAGAAATAGCTAGCATGGGAGTAGACAAGAGTTCTGACAGCAAAACCACCCCTGTCGCTGGGTCAAGTTCATTTACTTCCAGTGAAGTCCAAGACAAATCAGAGAAATTAGAAAGAGAAGAGAAAGAGAAAGAGAAGGAACCTGCCAGAGAGGACACATCATCTTTCCATAGAGAAGAAGAAAAAGACACTTGCTCTGAATTGTCATCAAAACTACCTTGTCCATCTGTATCCAGTCTGCTACAGCCTGAAAAGTTAGACACTGCTAATGAGAAAGTGAAGGATGTAAAGATAGAAGAGACAGTGGCTCCATCACATAAACAGGTCTCTGATATTACTATGACATCTCTTGAAGCTGAGACACATGTAGATGTTCTGACTTCCAAACATGGGCTGGTTTCACAAGATCAGAAAATCTTAGAGACCACAACGATACAATCAACCTCATATCAGACTGAGAACATACCAGAGAGTCAGACCAAAACAAGTGAAGACAAGGTAGACATAAAGTCAGCAAAGCAAGTAGAAGAAGCTTCATCAGACAGCAAAAAAGACCAAACTTCTTCTGGTAGACTTACACCACCAGAGAAGATGCTCCTGCCCGGTCAGTCAGCTCCTGGAGGTGTAAGCAGCCATGTTTCAGATTCATCTCTTGAGGAGCAGCATGTGCAGGACAACGTCCTTGCGTCAGAGTGCACAGCTGTTTCAAGTTCTCTGACCAGCAAATCACAGCTGGCAAGTGGAGAAACAGAAACATACCCAGTCAAAAGCGAACCGATTTTTGCAAAAGAAGGAGGTGAATATAAAGATGAGGAAGAGGAACGTGAAGAAGAAGAGGAGGAGACCAATGATTTGGGTATGGAAAAAGGTGCCAGAGAGATTTCTGAGAAAGAATCCAAAGCTGTATCTGATGCAATGGATCAGAAATCAAGTGAGAAAAAACAAGAGCAGCCAGCAGAATACTCTTCTACTGAAAGCCAGAAGAAGGATGTTGTATCAATAGCTTCAAAAGATCCTTTACAGGCGGAGACAGCTGAATCGTTTAGTAAAGACACTGTTACAGCAGGTCTTGCGTCTACATCCGAGGTGGTAAGCACAAGCATTGAGCAGCCAAAAGAAAAAGACGGCAGTTTGCCACATCCCGATCTAAGCAAGACTAGTGAGCATAAGCATGAATGTGAGTTAGAGAAGACCTCTGATAAAAAGCACGAGGGAGCAGGTGCTCAAGCTGTCATGTTAGATACAACTCATTCTTCGTCCTCTTCATCCTACAGTTATTCCTCGTCGACCTCTGCCTCCTATTCTACAGGTCAACACTTTGGTGAGGGACTTTTGGAGACTCCTATTACTATTCCCAGTGCTCATTTGAGGACTGATGCAGATAGTATATCCTTTGAGTACTCTTCTTTCAAAGAAGAGGAATCTCTTGCAATAGATTCATCCTATTTAAGCTCTGGGGTACAATCAAGAGATGAAGCCATGGAAGTTTCTGAAAGGATCACATCTGCAACAGCTGAGTCCGTGTCCAGTCTTGCAAGGTTTTCTCCACTCAGTCCCCTGGAGGAGACCAAATCTTTCCTTCAGGACCAGGTATCATCAGCAGAGGAAAAGTCAGAGGAAGAATTGGCAAGTATTAAATCAGACAAAGATCAGCCATCTGACCAAAAAGACATGTTGGCGACCGACCTACAGTGCTCAAAAGTCCCTGACTCTTCCAAAACTGCACCTCAGCAGCTTGAAGTAGTTTCTGCTTCACCTCCTATGTTTGATATCGCTCCATTAAAGAAAGCTGACTCATCAGAAAAACACTCCCATGAAGAATCCACTGAGATTGAACAAGAAGAAGGGACCTTACCTTGTAGAATTGAATGTGACCGAGTTGCACCCCATGATCAGAAAGGAAGCGTAGAGTTATTGCCTGGGCAACATGTTGATGTTACCTCAACCATGCACTCCATTCAGTCTAATTTGGAGATACAGTCACCTCATTTGTCAGTAGAACAGTCATCCAATGGGCCAACAGAAGTTGGTACAGATTCTCATGTAGTTTCAAGTAATGCAGATGAAGTTGGTACCACTTCCCTACCAGAGCCAAAACAGGCAGAGGTGGAAAAAGAGAAAGAAGAGAAGATAGATCATGTAAAGGATCATGAGGTAGCTTGTGCTCCAAAAAAGCCAGAAGATCAAGCGGATCAGCAGAAGGAGAAAAAAGAAGAGTCAAAGGTAGAGGAGACAATCCCAGGAAAAGAGGAGATGGATGAGAAGAAAGAGAGAAAAGAAGAAGAGAAGAGTAAGGAGGATGATAAGATGGAACATGAAAAGATTGATATGAAAGAGGAGAAGCAAGAAATGCAAGTTAAAGAAAAATCTGAAGAAAAGAAAGAGAGTAAAGAAATGGGCGATTTCATGAAAGAAGTAAAAGATGAGTGCAAAGTGAAAGAACAGATGGGAACGGCCAAAGAAGAATCTGACTGCAAGACGGAAGAGAGAATGCAACCAGTGCTGGTAGATTTGCCAGAAAAAGATACCAAGAAAACAGATGGAGATGAGTCAATTCAAAAAAGCACCTCTGCCTCGGCGATGACTCAGGAGACTACTACATGTTTGACAGCTGTACCTGACAAAACATTGGATGTGTCTAAACATCTGCAAGAGGAGAAAGAAAAGAAAGAACAGCTAGAACATGACTTAAAAGGGCAGAAAGATCTAACTGTGCCTCATTCAAGTCAACAGATATCCAAGCCTACTACTACTACTACTACTACTACTGAGTCAGAGGTAGATTTTACTCGACCTTCTGCTCTCAGCATGGACACCAGCTCCTCTCACTCACCTTCACTGTACAAACATCGCAAAGGAGAACTTTCACCATCATTCATTAATCCAAGCCCACATCATTTATCCAGTGAGGAGGAAGAGGAGGATGTTAGAAGTGATCGCTCAAAGGATGATGATTTTGACGATGAACGTGAACAACACTCTGTTAAAAGGCGATCTCACAAACAACAGCGTCATCATTCTCATAGCCACCATGGAGACAGCAAGGAAGCAGTCCATGCTCCTTCGAGTGGCATGGCAAGTGGACATGGAGTATCACTTGCAGGAGAAGAAACTCCTCCAACCTCTCTGAGCGAGTCTCTTCCTTCTCAGTCTGACTCCGATGTACCACCCGAGACAGAGGAGTGTCCATCCATCACAGCTGAAGGAAACCTTGACTCTGATGAGGATGCAGAACATTTACCAGTGGACAAAATGTCAGCTACTAGTGGAAGTGGAGGTGGTCTCCACTCATCGTCTCCAAGGACCCATGATCCTCCACCTGCCCCGATGAAAGACTCTGTCCCTCAACCCCCCAAACCTGATGTGTGCATGGTAGACCCAGAAGCGGTTTTAAATGGGCAAAGCCACACAGAGAGACCTATGAAGAAAGAGCTTAAAACCAACAAAGGGTTGAGGAAAACTCTAGGGAAGAAGTCTGCATCTCCGGCACGTAAAGGTGACGGAAGGAGCAGGAGGTCCACAACGCCTGTAAAACAGACATCTAAGGACTCTTCACCTCATCCCCCTTCTATTAAAAGATTAGATTCTGAGAAGACCCTCCGTGTGTCTCGCACGTCTGAGACACAGGGTTCTAAGGGAGACATCTATCCAGGAAAAGGACTTGTCAATGGTGTAAAGAGCAATACAGGTATGTTACCCAGCAAGTTCTTTCAAAAAAAAAAAAATCAGAATTAGTGCTAGACATAAAAATCTAACCTCTTTGTTTTTAATCATTGTCCTTTCAGTTTCGAACCAGAAGTCCACCTCTGGAGCTTCCCCTGGACCAGCTTTCTATGTCGACCTTGCCTACATTCCAAATCACTGCAGTGCTAAAAATGTAGATCAAGAATTTTTCAAACGGGTGCGTGCTGCTTACTATGTAGTGAGTGGAAACGACCCAGGCAGTGGAGAACCAAGCCGTGGTGTACTGGATGCGCTACTTGAAGGCAAAGCACAGTGGGGAACCAATCTGCAGGTATGCAGCCCAATATGAACCTTTTGTCATATTGCTTCATCATTGTTAAAACTAAAGACTGCAGCCAGATAAAGCTATAACAGTTCTAAATGGTTTTAAAGCAAGATGGCCTTTCAGTTTCATAAAATCGGTGAAATTTAGTTCCCTCTGAAATTTGGTCATTGTGATATATGCTTTTTATGCCTCCGCCACCATAAGGTGCAGGAGGCATTATGTTTTCGGGTTGTCCATCTGGCCGTGCGTCCATTCCGAAACCTTGTGAACACCATATCTCAAAGGCTAATGAAAGGAATTTCACCAAACTTTCACCATTTGTGCACTTTGG
>JAPEIY010000027.1:44234059-44244226 GCA_026122135.1 Cathorops aguadulce | reverse complement strand
GAATGTTTTTTCTTTACAAAACTTGTTTTGGAACATCATTGAACAGCACTGACGACTCGGTGAGTAGCATATTTAAATTTTTTTTTAAATATTTAAATAAATAAATATTTAAGGTTGTTTTACGGACACTATGGGGTATGCCCATAGGAAGCCATTCTGAATTGGACAGGAGGGTTCTAAATGAGCCAAATTAGCCGAGACAGGACCAATCATCAAAATTTTGGTGTCGATCGTTTGATTTCATCCTGGACACTCCAGAAAAGGGGCTAAAAGTGTTTAAAAACCGGAATTCTCCTTTAACGTGAAATCCAATGCAGAAATGATGACTACAGAAAACACTGAACTCCATGTTACAAAAAAAACAACTGAAATTATACATAGCAGTTGCACTTGAGTTTAAAACTTTTTTTTTTTAATAATCCAAACATAAACACTCCATACTTAAGGATTAGAGCTACATTCATACTGCCCCACTGACTCTGAAAATGGGCCCCGGTGTGTGTTATTTCTAAGGAGACGGAGGCATGCTGGACAAAGTGAGATGTTTTCTCAAGGTTATCTAAACAGCTGTGTGCTGCTCGCAACACATCACACTGGAAGTGAACCAGAAGTATTCACAAGCCAACGAAGGGGTTCAGAAATGAAGATACAACAATATCAAGCACATACAGCATTATCATGGATGATTAAATATAACCTCCGTTCCCCTCGGTTTAATGTGGAAAGTAATGGATTGATCCGGTAGCCAGAGACATCGATATGTTGAGCTTGCCTTCTGGTCAGTTCATGTCAAAGCAGTCAAGTGAGAGGTGTTTTCTCAGAGCTGGGTTCAGGGAGTTGAGTTTGCACAGCTTTATTTGTGCGTTAAGTACAGATCATTTCCATTCACCCAGTTTCCATCCAGTACCTTTTATACCAGCCAAAGCAAGGATTAAGAAGTTTCACCAGTCACTGACTTAAATTCCCATTTTTAAAACTTTTTTTTTAGCCCCTTTTCTGGAGTGTCTAGGATGAAATTGAACAATAGACACCAAAATTCTGACGATTGGTCCTGTCTCGGCTATTTTGGCTCGCTTAGAACCCTGCTGTCAAATTCAGAATGGCTTCCTATAGGCATATCCCATACTGTCTAAAGTGTCCCTAAAACAACCTTAAACACTTTTTTTTTTTTTAAAATATGCTACTCAGTCATCAGTGCTGTTCAATGATGTTCCAAAACAAGTTTCGTGAAGAAAAACTGTTCCTGTCGTGTTTTATTTAGCATTTTGTAAATCCCAGAACTATTTTTTCCCGACATCTGAAGTAGACAGGAGGGTTCTAAATGAGCCAAATAGCTGAGACACGACCAATCGTCAAAATTTTGGTGTCAATCGGTCGATTTCATCCTAGACACTCCAGAAAAGGGGCTAAAAGTGTTAAAAACCGGAATTCTCCTTTAAGCAAGGCACTTAAACTCCAAATTGCTCCCCAGGTTCTGGAGCATAGCTGCCCACTGCTCTGAGTGTGTGTGTGCTCATTGCTTACTTGTGTGTGTGCATGCATATATTCACTGTTTCAGATAGGTTAAATGCAGAGGAGGAATTTCACTGTGCTTGAGTGTACATGTGACAAAAATAAAGACTTCTTCTTCAATATATATTGCACTACCATGTTAAGAGTAAGATCTTCTATTTCAGTGAAGACATTTTAGATACACATTTTTCATCAAACATGTCAATTAAGAAAGAAGTCACCTGCAATGGTCCTTAAATTGTATACTGAGTACACACACCCAATCAAACTCCACTTATTTCCGGACATACCATTATAACAGCATGCTGCTTGTTTTCCACTCCAGCTGAATGTGGGGATAGTCAGAAGGTGTCAGGGTTGGAAACATGGGCGATCTGGTTCAACAGTGTATTCTCACTGGGTGTCCTGCATGTAATATAAGGGAGCTATTGTGGGTAAAGCCCACGCAGTAAAAAGCCAGATCAGAGGGCAACAGCTGTAGCATAGGTCATGCTTCCTAGAGAGGTTCTCAGCTCTATACCAGAACATCTGTCTCTGTCTGTAACAGGGCTGCCTGGACTGTACACACTGAAGAGAGTCTTGCTCTTTGACGCTCGACAGTATCCGTCTATCACCTTAATTTTGTCACAGTTTACTTACAGGAAAACTAAACACAGCCCAGTCATGCGTAGTGTAAACTGTTTTATTCTCCAGACAACCAAAGCCTGGCTAAGAAGAACAGCTCAACGAAACTGGAAAGAGGGCATTTCAGAGGAAACCTATGACTTGCATGAGACTGTTTTATGGAATTCTGAGCCTTGCTTTTACTATGTTTTTATTAAGGATAGATTTCTGTGATTACTGGTGCGGCCTTTGTTCAATGTTTAACAAATGCTTCCTGTGGAAGCATATATCATCCTGATATCATCCTGCAAAAGCAATGTGGGCTTTGACATATACCAAATCCATATAGTGAGTGTTAACAACTCCACATGTGTTTTATATTACAGATAACTTCACCCTATAGCTAGATTCCATAATTCATATATTTCACTGATGGTCAATGTAAAACACGCACACATACATTGACTAGTGCGAGCGAGCAGCCACTTATTTTCCTACACTTGATGACTAAGATTACAAAGGTTTTAGCTGAATGCTTAATGTAAATTGCATTGCATCTTTTTTTTTTTAATATTTGCTAATTTAGTTCAGAGTGTCCACACGTCATCTCCTGGCACTGCAGTATATGGTAGAAAATTTCACCAGAAACATGGGCTTGATCAACAACAAATTCTCTTAAATGCCTTTCAGTAGAGTATTATGGATTTTAATGACAATCTAAGTATATTCTTTCAGATGAAAGCATGCAGACCACTCGAGCTGGTCTATTCTCATGCTCCTCTCTTAACAGTGACCTTTCAGTAAGTGCATCTGGCAGGCTCTCGCTAGCCCACTGCTCTCCTCCATCTCAAAACAGCCGACCGTTGTCTGGCTCCGAGACTAAAAGCCTGCTGAAATGTTTCATTCAAAGCTGTAGAAAGACTGCCAGCTGAGAGAGTGCTACAGAGCACACATGTTTTCCTCCCTGGTTCCATTAGACATACCATCCCTTGGGCTACTGTGGGACACTAAATTCCAGAATGATGTAGATAAAAGATATAAAACTCGTTCAAAATGCCATGAATGTTCCTTAAGGTTACTTTGAAGGTTGGGTGTCTGCATCCTGTTAACCTTCTTTAATTACCCTTTGTTCACTTGTAAGCAACTTTTGGACCCACCATTCTTCCATTACAGAGTTATGAAACAATGCTTTCCATGGAAGTCTGATATCTGAGTACTTCTGCTCAATCCATCTGCATTACAAAATAAGGATGATGATTTTTATATAGCTTCTCAGTACAATGGGAAGCAATGACAAGCACTGGAATCAGTAAGTAGTCATCGTAAAGCATAACTCTGGTTAAAAATGGTCATTTTATTGCGAAATGTGTAAATATTGTTCTTTGGTTCCACACAATATTTCTACAGTACAGTGCGTAGTATCTATTCCAATTAAATTTTGCAGAAGGTCTTCACCGGAAAGATTTCGTTCATTCACACATTCAACAGCTGCACCAAGATTAAGCAGACAAAATGCTCACCGTAATGATGTCACTGAGCTCTAGGATTGCTTTTCCTAGCCTTTTGGAAATATCTGAATTTATCAGTATGTGCAAACTAACCTTATTTTTTTTAATGACATGACAGCCTATGAAGATTTTAATGAGGAAAAAAGTACTTATATGTTAATTTTTTCCCCACTGTGGCAGCTTGGAGTTATGGAGACATTTTGTCTGTAAGATCTTGGCTGAGGAGTCTGATGAGTGGGTGCTCCGAAATGACACTTTTGCCAAAAACTCAAAAAAAAAAAGTGTTCAGTCAAGTCTGAATGAACTGTGTCCGTTTTGTATAGGAACAGCTTCTGCACCATAAAGAAAAGTAAACCTGACCTGCACCTCATGTGCCAGAATAGCAATTCTTGTCCCAACGTAAACCATGCAAACATGCTACATGTATATAAAAATAAAAAAATAAAAAACACACGCACACAAATCAAAAGTAGAAAACAAATTAAAGAGTTAACATTTTTTAAAACCAGCTCTAGAGCACAAAATCAGACTTAAATTGAGATACAAGTCAATTAAACAAATATATAACTAATTACCATCAACATGGTCTTTGGCATTCGCACACAATTCTGAAATGCTTACACTTTTAAACCATCTATTTTCCCTGCTTTGTTGACGTTGTTTTTGCTGTAAATCAGTTAATTACCTCTTCCCTGCTTACAGAAAGATTACTCATTGTGCATGTCAGCCTTCCAAGAGCAGTGGCGGTTGAGATTAACTTCAGTTTTTCACAAAACCACTGAATTTACTGGACTCGGGTAATTGTTCTGCTGGAGTGACTGTTCAAAACCTTCTGGAAAAGATCATCTGAAATACAATAATATGGGCAGTCATTTACAAATTGCCATTATTAGAAATGAAATAAAAGTTATTTCATTTAATTTGGTACTAATATGTTAAAGAATATTTACCATTTTTTATAGCTTGTGTACCAATCTGTGTGAAACCAAACCAAACCAAACCAAACCAAAATATTAGTTGCAGTTTGCAAAAAGAAAATTAATTTTAACTACATTGAATGCTAATTCTTTTCCTAAACATTTAGTAGAATATAACTCACCCTCACTGCAGTGGAACGCTTTGTTGAAGAGTCCGCTGCTTGGTCACTCACAACTTTGGGAGCTAAAAAAATAAATAAATAAATAAAATAATCCCATAAATTATAACAAATCTCTGAACCATGCATGAAGAGCTTTAAATAAGTTTGTAATTTCGAAAAGCACGATCTTACGCAGTGGCTTTATGATTGAATTAATGGCATGTACGACTCCATTAGTAGCCATCAAGTCAGCATCAACAACCTGCACCCTGTTGACGTACATAGTGGAGTTTTTCTAGAAAGAAAGAAAGAAAAAGAAAGAAAGAAAGAAAGAAAGAAGACATTGCTTTGAAAACTCCTTGACCTAAAGAATGAATGAGTTGGTGATCACCAAAACAAGCATTTACACATTTTGACCAAGTTACAGAAAAGCTTGCAAAAATACATTTCTGTGTGTGTTTTATCAGTTTCACGTGGTTGTTATGCATTCTCACCAGGCCTAGCTCGAGCCTTTCTCCTGACATGGGCTTAACTCTGGTATGAGAGGTCACTCCACCACTAACAATAAACTCCTCGCCTATGTGGTACTTCAGAAGTTTGACAAGCTCTCTGGGATCTCCTACGCAGACCATTACACACAGTTATGAGTAATCTGACAAAGAACAAGCATGCTGAAAAACTTTCAAGGCGATGGACTGCACTGATCATGTGTTTTAAATACATAAGCCAGTAGTAGAAAGGGAAGCAGAGTACTTGTAATTTTGTTGAGCTCATTTGTGGGTATGGAACGGAAAGCATCGCTGGTAGGGGCAAAGATGGTGTAGGTCCCTTTCTTGTTCAGCAGCTCAGTCATGCCTGCCCTCTGAATGTTGCCAACCAAGGTGCTGTGAAGTAGTAAATTGGATAATGAACATTAAGAATCCAGCCTCCACCAATTTATCATGTTTGTGAAAAATATTCAAATACAGTGGCAACTGGTGGGGAAAAAAAAAAAAGTTTTGGCGGGGTCATCTGTCCTTTTGTATAATTTGTGCTTTGATTACACAATGTATGTTTGGTCTATCAACTTTCAGTTTCATCTTCAAATATATTTTAGCAGAATAATAATGATAGAGTAAATAATCCACTTCCTTCATATGTTAATTACCCCTGCCATTGAGTCCGTAACACACATACGGGTGATGTATTATGGAAAAGTCACCAAAATAGGCTAGAATACACCGATCAGCCATAACGTTATGACCACTGACAGGTGAAGTGAATTACATTGATTATCTCATTATAATGGCGACTGTCAAGGAGTGGGGTATATTAGGCAGCAAGAGAACAGTCAATTACCAAAGTTGATGTGTTAGAAGCAGGAAAAATGGGCAAGCATAAGGATCTGAATGATTTTGACAAAGGCCAAATTGTGATGGCTAGATGACTGGGTCTGACCATCTTCAAAATGGTACATCTTGTGGGGTGTTCCCGGTATGCAGTGGTTAGTACCTACCAAAAGTGATCCATTGAAGGACCATTCAAGGTTTCTTCCCTGAGTTGTCTCAGGGAGTTTTTCCTTGCCATCATTACCTCAGGCTTGCTCATTAGGGATAAATTTATTAATATGTTTAAAATACAGGGTGACAGGGTCATGGGTGTCAAAGGCTCATTGATTTGCATAGGGGACAAAGGCTAGCCCATATGGTCCAATCCCACAGAAGAGCTACTGTAGTACAGACTGCTGAAAAAGTTAATGCTGGCTAAAACAGAAAGGTGGCTCTTGTCAAAGTTGCTCCGATCCTTACGCTTGCCCATTTTTCCTGCTTCCAACACATCAACTTCAAGAACTGACTGTCTTCTTGCTGCATAATATATCCCACCCCTTGACAGGTACCATTGTAATGGGATAGTGTTATTCTATCCACATTCACTGGATATGAGCAATCGTGTGCTCTGATTGGCTACTCTGCTATCAGTTCATATACCGTGAGTAGAGAAAAACAAAATGGTGATGCGTATTGTTCAACAAACTGAGGATGAAATAAAAATTACTCGAAAATAAACCCCCCAAAAATAGGGAAAAAAAGCAACAAAATATGGAATAAAAGTATTTTAATGGTAAAAGCGTATCTCTTTTTTTTTTCAAGAATTATCGCATTTTTCATAAATTTCTATTGTCATTTTTCCGGTTTATTTACATTCTAAGCAGAGATTATTTTGTCAGACGTTTTGTATAAAGTTTTTATTAATCTAATTAGCAAAAAAGAATAAAAATGCTCTGTTTCTCAAAATCCAGTGAATGTAGACAGAATAAAACGGTTATTCCACTCAATCTCGTCATAGATGGGTTATAAACAACTCGGTGCTACGCAACTCGTCAGCTATCAGCTCACGTATGACTCGATTTCGTGGAATTACCGTTATTCACATCAGTGATCATAGTGTGTGTGTGTGTGTGTGTGTGTGTGTGTGTGTGTGTACACACATGCAAAACTTTAACTGATAGATTTGAAGGTTTGGAAGTTTTTGAGAGTTAAAAATGGCATCCAAGTCTACTTTCTAATCCAAGCATGATGGATTTCCCCATTCAGGTTCTTATCTACCCGCCGGTTACCCGTTCTCTCCTTACGGCGGTAAGATGGGCGGAGGAGAGGAAGGAGAGAAATCTCGCTCAAGTCCTACAGTCAGCAGCAAGTCGTCCTCTGAAGCCAAAGCCCTGGACATCCTGCATCAACACGCCAACCAGTACAAGAGCAAATCGCCTACGGTCAGCGAGAAGGGATCACACGAACGAGAGCGAGCAGCCGCAGAGAGGGAAAGAGAAAGGGAGCGTGAAAGAGAGCGAGACCGAGAAATGGATCGACCCCGTTCATCTCCCTCACAGAGAATCATGCAGTCTCACCACCACCTGGGCTACCCACTAGTACCTGGCCAGTACGACCTGTCCTATGCCACAGGTTAGCGCTCCTCTTGCATCACACGTACTTGAATATCTCAAATCGAACACTAACGTTTTGGATGCAATGAAAATGTCAAAAATATGTCGTACATCATGTCACCAAGCTGCCACAACAGCCTTCACGCAAACCGCTTATTTTGTAACCCAAAAACGTCTGGTCTAAAATTACTCCTCCTTCATCTCTGCGGTGGAGTAGTGCTTTCACTTCAGAGATATTTAGCAAGATTCAAACCATCGCTTCCTCTGATTGCTCCTTTTATATCGCTACATACAAAACAACCACAAGCGTCTTGAGTGTCTGTTGTTTCACAAGTAGTTTTTCCAGTGGTCTTATTGCATCGCTGATTCTCTAAAATGTAATTCAGCTATTTTCCATGACTTTATTTTATTCATGATTGAGTTTTACATGCTAAAAACAGTACGTCACTCTGTCTTGAGTGTGTGTTTGTTGTGAACGCTTGCACGACTGTGAAGGCCTGGTCCTACAATACTGATAACTATAACAATAAGTATAAATAAATCGGTCCCCTGCAGTTTATGTGGTTAGTGGTCACACCAGATCGATAACGATCCCTATAGCCCAGGCCTCGGTTTATCCGTATCAGTGAGGTTGCTTCTGGAGCCATTTTTCCCGGCCTGAACCTGATCCGATAAAACATCTGACCAATCGGGGAATTGTTTACATGTGACATTGTCTGAGCACATGCTATTTTCCTCGGGCATTTTTGCAGATCCTTGTTGCATCATGAAGTCACGGAATACAGACTCACTGGAAATAAAAAAAATATAATACGAAGCATTAAATATCAATAGTAAATTAATAAAGTAAACCAGTGTTGGAGTCGAGTCATTAAACCTCGAGTCTGAGTCCAGTTTCGAGTCCCCAGTGTTCAAGTCCATGTCATTTAAAAAAAAAACAAATTCCAGTCGAGTCTACTGTTGATCCGATCCGAGTCGAGTCCAAGACTCCATCTGCACCATTTGACAGTGGCTGTTTCAGCGCCATTAACATTAGTTTGTTCCTGAACATGATGTATGAACAGGTGAATGTGCGTCTCTTTATCAGGGAGTGTGAAGTATTCCGTCAGAGATGGTTGGGAGACGGATGGAGGTGCAGAAGGTGTGTTTATTAATACAAGTGAAGACACGTAAATAATCCAGAACGGCAGGCAAAATCGTAAAACTGTGAAACAGGCGATAGGTCAAGCGACGCGCAAACAGGCTATCGTAGACTCTGCAGAATCAAAGACGAGAAACAGGAAATCAGGAAACCAAACAAGGAAATAAGGTTTAGTAATGTGTCAGCAACGCAACTCAACACTTCGCAAAGTCAGTGTGTTTTCACAGTTTTTTATATAGGTGTGCTGATTGCACTTTAATCCTGTGCAGGCGCGTTTGCGAGAGTCCACTTGGCGTGTGCACTGTCTGGAGCGCGCTCAAGAGTCTATCCGATGCATGGCGCCAAGGCGCGCAGGTGTGACACACTTGCACGAATTTAGTACAAAAATTTATGTAGATATAAATATCTTCTGCTAAATTATTATGGTCCGTTCCAATAAAAATCCAAGTCCTCGTCTCCAATTTACAAGTCCTAATGCAGTTCATGCACGAGTCCGAGTCATCAGTGCTCGAGTCCAAGTCGAGTCAAGAGTCCTTAAAATTTGGGCACGGGTCCTGGACTCGAGTACTACAAGCCTGAAGTAAACATATAAATGCAGGTAAGATATTTTAATTATGAACTTCAGCAGTCCAAACATTTAACTGTTTTAGACTTCAAAATTTATTATTTTTAATCAGTGAAGCATCATCTGTATGAAATGGGTAACCAGTCTGTAATATACTGAAACATCCGTGACCAATCCGTAAATTATTAGCATCCATGATGCATCCGGATTAAAAGCCGTAACCACTCCGTAATTTGTATCCTTTATTATTATTATATTTCTGTAATCTGTGACCTGTCTGTATTTTATCAGCCACCGGAGTGTGTGTGTGGGTTGTTTTGAAGTTCAAGCTGTACAGTATGACCCGGAGTAACGTGCTACTACTTGGAAAAAACTTCCATGACTATTCCTAAGCTGCATCCGTTTATTTCCCCGAGTGTCAGGACCAACTGATATAATAGTCGGGATTATAGTTGTGGTGTTTCTGCTCCAGACTGGAACTAAATCCAGGCAGAGGGATAATCCAAGTCGTAATTATACAGTTGTGGTCAGAAGTTTACACACAGTGACATGAATGTCATCTTGGATACGAACGTCATGGCGATATTTGGGCTTTCGGTAATTTCTTTGAACTTTTTCTGTGGCAGGATGAATGTACAGCATACAGCTTAAAAAAAAAAAAGAGAATTTGCTGCGCAGGTTTTAATTTTCTCTGTGTTTTCTGAAATCAACACACGGTAAAAAATTTACATACAGCACACCTAATATTTGAGTAAAATGTCTGTTCGCAAGATTCACCTTGACCAAGCATTTTTGTTTACCATGAACAAGCTTCTGGCAGAATTCTGGTTGGATATTTCA
>JAPEIY010000027.1:43981719-43993445 GCA_026122135.1 Cathorops aguadulce | reverse complement strand
GAGTAGCATATTTTAAAAAAAGAATGTTTAAGGTTGTTTTAAGGACATTATCGGATATGCCCATAGGAAGCCATTCTAAAGCAGACAGGGGGTGATTCTAAATGAGCCAAATAGCCGAGACAGGACCAATCATCAACATTTTGGTGTCGGTCATTCGATTTAATCCTAGACACTCCAGAAAAGGGGCTAAAAGTGTTAAAAACTGGAATTTTCCTTTAATGAGATCTGCATTTTTTTTAGTTACAAAAGTATTGCATAAAACATCTTGCATATGTAAAATTTAGCTGGACAGAAAGACGACTGGTTTATAAGGATTATTGTAACAATGGAACAATCTGTTAGGATTTTGTGAAAGCAGCAAGAGGCTTCCATGAGAGACTATTTTTACAGCAGCAAAGTCAGTAGCAAGGTTTTGAAATTGAAACTTAAAACAGCAAAAATCTCGAAATAATATTAGAAAACAGGAAAGGACTCACCAGTGTACAGGCAGTTTGAAACGGTGAGTCGCTTTACAGATATGTTATTTAATAACAACAATCTGGTAATGTGCACTGCCTGTATTGGAAGGTTATGGTTTTAGTTTCACTTTGTATGCAACAGTTCTCGATATATTTCAAATTTTTGTGATCAGTGCAAATATTGCTTGTGTTTAAAAATAATAAAACAGCTTTAAGAAATTCTGAATAATGAGACTTTATTTTCAGAAGGTTAATAACCAGTTTAGCTCATGCTAATCTTACACTGGGCCTTCTATCTATCCAGGTGTGGGACTGGCACTAAGTATGCACTGCCTTGTACAAACCCAGTGGCTGGGTATTTTACCTAATCTGCATGTCTTTAAACTGTGGCGGAAACTGGAGCACCTGGAGGAAACTCACACAAACACAGGGAGAACATGCAAACTCCACACAGAAAGGCCCCCATCGGCCATGGGGTTTGAACCAGGAACCTTCTTGCTGTGAGGCGACAGTGCTTACCACTATGTCGCCATTAGAAATTCTCATAAATCATAAACCTTTTAGTTCATGCACAGTTCCAAATAAAAGAATGCCGGTGACACTTGAGGCTCATTTTCTTTTTAAAATTCATATTCCCGTTTTAAACACTACACACACTGATCAGCCAAAAAATTAAAACCACCTGCCCAATTTTGTGTAGGTCCCCCTTGTGCCACTAAAACAGCCCTGTCCCATTGAGACATGGACTCCATAAGACTTCTGAGGGTGTGCTCTGGTATCTGGCACCAAGACATTAGCAGCAGATCCTTAAAGTCCATTACATTACATTACATTGCAGGTATTTAGCAGACACTTTTATCCAAAGCAATGTACAAGTGCAAAAGTCAGGTAAAGAAAGTGCTAAACTTCTAGACATGAAAGTTCTAGTGCTACTGTAATTGAAATGACAGAATATTACACTTAGTGTAATATTCTGTTGAAATTGCAACAATCCGCAAACAACCAAGGAAACAAGCCAACCATACAAACAAGCTGACAAAGTACAACTAAACAGAGAAAACTAAAACCCCAACAGCTAGCCCTAAGTCATTATGACCAGGCTAGACAGTACACAGCCTGCTTTGGTCAGGACTGATACATGATTACACAGTAAGCAGGGGAGAGATGCAGCCTGAAGAGGTGGGTCTTCAGTCTGCACTTGAATGTGGTCAGGGAGTCGTCAGTTCTGACCTGGATAGGAAGGTCATTCCACCAACTGGGAGCCAGGACAGACAGCAGTCTTGAGCGGGCTGAGCAGGAATGGAGAGGAGTAGTGACATGGGGCCTCCATGGATTAGACTTGTTTGTTGAATACATCTCCCAGATGCTTGACCTGATTGCAGCTTGGGGAATTTGGAGGCCATGTCACCACCTTGAATTCTTTGTCATGTTCCTCAAGTGCATCCTGGTGCCATCGCTTCCCCAGGTAAGCAAAGCACATGTACCTGGCCATCCACTCAATGTAAAAGGAAACATGATACATCAGATCAGGCCACCTTTTTACATTGCTCCATGGTCCAGCTCTGATGCTCACATGCCCATTGTAGGTACTTTCAGCAGTAGACAGGGTACTCTGACCAGGCTATGCAGCACTGCACTGTGTGTTATGACACCTTTCTAATAAAGCCAGCCTTAATTTTCTTCTGTGGGATCATACAAGACAAGTTAGCCTTCGCTCCTTATACACATCAATATGCCATGGGTGCCCATGACCCTGTTGCCCGTTTACTGGTGGTCCTTCCTTGGACCACATTTGGTAGGTACTAACCACTGCATACCTGGAACACACCACAAAACCCAGTACTTTGGAGAGGTTCTGACCTAGTTGTCTAGCCATCACAAGTTGACTCTTGTCAAAGTCACTCAGATCCTCACGCTTGCCTATTTCCCCTGCTTTCAACACATCAGCTTTGAGAACTGAATGTTCAATTGCTGCCTAATATATCCCACCAATTGATAGGTGCCAATGTAATGGAATAATCAAAGGTTATTCACTTCATCTGTCACCGATTTTAATGTTATGGCTGATCAGCATGTATATTAAAATTACTGTGCTTAAAATTTATGTAGCAACTGGTTATGTTGCAAATTATCTGATACCAAGAATGAGAAGAAAAGAAAGGTAGTATTAAAAAATAGTCATAAGATAACAGGATATCATTCAGATTCTGTTTCTAACAAGTAATATGACTTAAGACTTATTGTGTTTAGAGAAACTTATCTCTGGATTGGGGAATGCATTGTTCATTTAAAGGCCCTGGCACAGTGTTTTTTTTCTTCCTGTATTTCTCTTCAAACAAGAGTATGAGCAAACTGTCATTTAACCCACACATTATTTTCCCTAGCAATAAAGGTTACACTGACAAACCCATACCAGTGCAATTTCAAACCTATCATTTAAATATCCCACATATGCTAATCTCATTAAGAGCATTGTTGATAGAATGGGGCCCCTTCATTATTTGAGTGATACTCCTCTTAAGACAGAAAAAGTGTACATAATCTACATCATATACTGTAAATGCAACTTTTAGAAAAATAATTTTCATGTCACGCTTCCGGGCTCACCCAACACTCAGGACTCCACTTTCCACAGTCTCCCCTCACACACCAGTCACTACCATGTGCACTCTGTCAGCCAACACAAAACCACTTCCTAGGAGTGGTTCCCCCAAGTTCTAATTACCATCACCTGTACCTTTTTGTTTACATTTGTATTTATACCCCTTTGTTTCTTTTGTTCACGGCACAGTATTGCCTCTACTTTTCATGAGCCTACTGAGCATTAGTCTACTGATAGCTTACCTGTGTATGACCCTTTTTGCCTTCTGTCGAGCATCTGGTTTGTCACAGCTGTGTTACAGAATACTGTGCCATCATGCAGATGATGGATTACACCGAGCTACAGGTAGCACTTAGCAGCCAAGAACAAATGCTTGGACAACATCACCAATGTTTTGACTCTGTGACTCAGTCCATCCAGACTCTTATGCAACAGCAAGGTGAGCAGCAAAAATAGTCGGTGCAAATTGTTGAAAGCATGAGAGAAATCACCACTCAACTCCAACGACTCAGCTACTCTGGCTCGCCGATGGTTACCCACCAAGCTGCTCCCTCCACGGGTGTTACCCATTCATTTGTTGCCAGTAAACCTGATAAATTTGATGGCTCACCTGATCAGTGTAAAGGATTTTTGTTACAATATTCGATATATTTTGCAAATTTCTGTCCGAGCTCTAACAAGGCTCATATTTCTTTTGTGATTTCTCGTCTTACAGGCAAGGCCTTAGATTGGGCTACCACAGTTTGGCTACCAACCAAGCTGCTCCCCCCACAGCTGTTACCAGCTCGTTTGTTGTCAGCAAACCTGATAAATTTGATGGCTTGTAAGGATGACGGTCTTTCACTAGAAAAGCTGATTTCATTGGCCATTCGCCTAGACCAACTGAAGCATGGGTGAGGTCTTTGTAAATCTCCCACAGTTCCAGCTGCTGCACTGACTCCTCACCACTTGTATCCACTAACAACCCGGACTCATGAGGACCCAGAATACCCAGAACCTATGCAGTGTGACTAATTTAATTTGTCTGCGGAGGAAAAGCAACGACGTTTCCATGATAGGCTATGTCTCTGTTGTGGAACTGCCAGTCACATTCTACGTGACTGTCAAATCCCTTGACACAGAACTTAAGCACCAACCCTGGGAAAGCGTGTGGAGCCTACTCCATGCACTAATGTGGTGAGTACACCCACTAAGGGGTTGGTCTCCAAGTCCTTCCTCCTACCCATGACAGTTAACTGCCCTCAGTCTGTCTCTGTGTTCTCAGCATTAATTGACTCCAGAGCTGAAGGGGACTTTATTCATGCCGAGCTGGTGGAGCAACTCCAGATTCCTGTGGAGCCACTGGAAACACTGCTGAGATTGGCTGCTGTCAATGGGGATCCCATGGGAGAAGGACTTGTTAACTGGGTCACGAAACCCTTTAATATGAATGTCAGTGCTTTACATTCAGAAGAGATTTTTTTTTGTACTGAATTCATGTGAGTGTACTATCATTTTAGGCTTGCCATGGCTTGGAAAATGTAACCCTGTCATATCTTGGTCCGATAAAGAAATACTCTCATGGTCCAGTTACTGTTATGACCACTGTCTAGCACTTCCCACAGTTATGGTATCATCAACGACTATAGAAAGCCCTAAGGCCAATGTCGTAGTTTCCATTCCCCCAAATACAATGACCTGTTAGAAGTATTTAGCAAGAAAAGTGCTACCAAACTTCCCCCTCACAGAGAATATGACTGTTCCATTGAGTTAATAGATGATGCCATTGCCCCTAAGTCTAGGATTTATCATCACTCAGGCGGAGGAGAGAGTGATGCAGGAGTATGTTCAGGAGGCTTTAGAACAGGGTTTCATCTGTCCGTCTACATCTCCCGCAGCTGCAGGGTTCTTTTTTGTCAACAAGAAGGATGGGGGACTTAGGCCCTGCATTGATTATCGTGGGCTAAATCAGATCACTAAACCTTTTTCTTACCTGCTGCCTTTAGTCCCCGTAGTGCTAGAACAACTTTGTGGTGCATCTATATTCACAAAACTTGACTTAAGAAGTGCATACAATTTAGTCCGCATAAAAGAAAGTGATGAATGGAAAACTGCATTTCTTACCACTAGGGGCACTATGAGTATTTAGTAATGTCCTTCGGGTTGTGTAATGCCCCGTCCATATTCCAAGCGTTCATAAATGACATCTTCAGGGATATGCTTGGCCAAAATGTTATTGCCTACATCGACGATATCTTGATTTATTTGCCTAATCTTGAAACTCATATTTGTCATGTTCGTTCTGTCCTTAAGCGTCTCCTTGAAAACCAGCTGTATGTTAAAGGGGAGAAGTGTGAATTTCATCTCCCTTCTCTTTCTTTCCTAGGCTATGTCATCAGTTCGGAGGGTGTCATTATGGACAATAAGAAGGTAGAAGCCATAACTAATTGGCCCATCCCTACTTCCATAAAGGAACTCCAGTGATTTCTTGGGTTTGCTAATTTCTACCATTGTTTCATTTGCAATTTCAGTAGTCTAGCAGCTTCTCTTACCACCTTATTGAAGGGAAATGCCAAAAAACTCTCATGGAATCTCCGGGCACAGGAAGCATTCAAATCCATCAAGGTAGCCTTCACCTCTGCTCCCATTCTGAAGCATCCTGATCCCACTCAGCCTTTCATGGTGGAGGTGGATGCTTCTGAGGTAGGCACTGGAGCTGTGTTGTTCCAGCGTGTAGGTGTTCCCTGTAAATTACATCCGATAGCCTTCTACTCCCATAAACTGACCCCTGCTGAACGTAAATGCGGTATAGGAGATAGAGAATTGCTGGCCATTAAAATAGCTTTCAAAGAATGGTGCCATTGGCTAGAGGGAGCTATGCATCCCTTCCTCATGTTAACAGATCATAAAAAAAACTTGAATATTTATGGTCAGCTAAACGGCTCAATCCCTGCCAGGTGGTCCCTATTCTTTTCTCGATTTAATTTTTCCATTTCTTATCATTCCAGTTCCCATAATATTAAAGCAGATGTCATGTATCTTATATATCCCAGTCCTGAATCCTCCCCTGAGGTTATTAATATACTGCCCCCATCAGTTATGGTCACCCCTATTAGATGGGAAATAGATGAATAGATAGACCAAGAACTATCTGTCACTCCTGCCCCTGAATCTTGCCTCATAGGAAGGAAGTATGTACCCTCTCAATGCAGGGACAAATTAATTACTTGGGCCCACTCCTCTTTGACTTCTGGCCATCCAGGAGAGACACGTATGCACCAGTTATTGTCTGGCAGATATTGGTGGGAGAATATGCTGTCAGATATCCATAGATTTGTCTCCTCATGCACCACCTGTTCAAAGTGCAAAACACCCAAAACTCTCCCTGCTGGTAAACTTATGCCCTTGCCTGCCCTGTCTCATCCATGGTCACACATAGCGGTAGATGTTGTTACTGACTTGCCCCCCCCCTCCCCCCAAAAAAAGAACTACATAGTCATTCTGACCATTGTTGATAGGTTCTCATGAGGAGTTAGATTCATTCCCTTCATTAGCCTACCTACCGCCTTTCAGACAGCTGAAGCCCTTTTAAACTATGTGTCCCATATATTTGGTATTCCAGAAGATATAGTATCTGATTGAGGGCCTCAATTCACCTCTCATGTATGGTCAGCATTCTTTGAGAGACTGGGAGGTAATGTCAGTCTCACCTCCGGTTACCATCTCCAGTCTAATGGTCAATGTGAAAGGGTCAACCAAGAACTGGGAAAGTTTTTGAGAATGTACTGTCACGATAATCAAGCTGACTGGTCAAACTACTTGCCCTGGACAGGAATGGCCCAAAACTTGTTAATCAGCTCTGCTACAGGGTTCACACCCTTTCAATATATGCTCGGTTACCAACTCCACTTAATGCCATGGTCTGCCACGCCCTCTGACAACCCGGCCATTGACGGCTGGATGCAAAGGGGCAAGCAGGTCTGGGAACAGACCCACCAGTGGCTCAAGAATGTCCTCCACCAACACAAGAGGCTGGTGGATCATCATAGAGGGGACACACCTCCCTCCCTCCCTGGGGATCAAGTGTGGCTGTCGATCCAGGACTTCAGGTTTCCTGAGGGAGGTAGAAAATTATTGCCCAAATACATTGGTCCATTAAAATAATCCAACAAATTTATGAGGTTACTTACAAATTAGATCTGCCTGTGAATTACCATGTTTCTAATTCATTAAATGTATCTCTCTTGAAACCTGTTGTCTCAGGTCCATTGGATGAGGCTACACCCGATGCCATGCCCCCACCTCCGGTGTACGTGGAAGGCACCCCGGTGTATGCTGTCCACCGGTTTCTGGACTCCAGAAGGAGAGGAGGGACTCTGCAGTACCTAGTAAAGTGGGAGGGCTATGGGCCCGAGGAGCGTAGCTGGGTTCCAGCACAAGATATTCTGGATCTGGGGTTGGTGGAGGAGTTCCATCAGCATCATCCAGAGAAACCAGTGCCTCAGCCTAGGGACCATCCCAGGCACCATGTATCCAGCCCTCCCGGCAGTCTGTGCAATGGTGGTTCCAGAGGTCATCCGCAGTGACAGCCCTTTGTCCAGCACTGCAACAATTCTGATGGCTCGCTCAGGAGTGTTCCCGGCAGTGTGGGTGGCAGTTGTCATGGTCATCCACATCCCTTGGCCTCCTTGGACTCCTGGGGGGGTTACTGTCACACTCCCGGGCTCACCCAATACTCAGGACTCCACTTCCCATAATCCCCCTCACACACCAGTCACTACCACATGCACTCCGTAAGCCAACCCAGAGCCACTTTCTAGGTGTGGTTCCCCCGAGTTCTAATCATCATCACCTGTACCTTTTTGTTTACATTTGCATTTATACCCCTTTGTTTGTCTTGTTTATTGCACAGTATTGCCTCCTCATTTTGTGAGCCTACTGAGCATTATTATTCTGATTGTTTGCCTGTGTATGACCCTTTTTGCCTTCCGTTTTTTTCATGTTTTACCTAGCCCTTGTGTTTGTTCGCCCATTTATCTTGCTTCCTGGTTTTTCGATCCTCGCCTGTTTCCTGATTCCGATTTGCCTAGCCCTTGTGTGTTTATTGTCCATGTTTAATGATTTCTGGTTCTTGGACTATTGCCTGTTTCCTGACCACGATTCGTCTAGCCCCTGTTATCATTTTGGATCTCTTGGTATTGACCTGGCCTGGCTTTTGTACATTGTCTTTTCTTATTGTTCTCATTAAAACCTTGAGTTCATTCACAATCCAGGAGAATCTGGTTTGTCACAGCTGTGTTACACTTACCAATATTGAATGCTGACTTTGATTGAATGTATTTCAATTTTCTGTCAATCCAATGTACAATACAGAGTCAAAGTTCTAACAATAAAAATGTTAGAAGTCCAAAAATCCTGAACAACCCAACTTATATACAAGCAATGTCCAGGATGATGGTTCAAGTTCACAGTTACTTTGGATCATAGTTAACTGTTACTTTGCAGTTGTTCAAAACAAAAGGGCTTTGCTGAGTGAAGTCCACAAGTGAAGTCCTCTTGTAAAATTCTCCATCACTTTTCCTCACCTCCAAGTAGAACTTTGACAATATTTCCAATATTGCTCTCTTTTCCAGTTTTTCGATGTCCATTGGTCTGTTTTTCTCTTGTAAATATGTGTGAAGAATATCCAGTGAAGTTTTTGTAGCCTTTTGGGTGTTCAGTGCATCTGTCTCTTTAAATCTTCCGCTTTTAATGAAGCAAACCTCGCTGACATTTTTGTTTACAAACTGTCAGTCACTCGCAAGCGCAGAAGTTTTACATCTCCGATGTGTGTCTTTTCCAGTTTTTCAATGTCCATTGGTATGTTTTTCTCTTGTAAATATGCGTGAAGAATATATAATGGAATTTTGGTAGCCTTTCAGGTGTTCAGTGTGTCTTTAGTTTCAGTTTTCAGTTTATTTATTCCATGCTTAAACTGGATTAACCCTGTCTTCTCTCTCCCCCAGCCGACAAAGAAATGATTGTGTGCATGTGCAACAGAAAAGTTTTATCATTGGATCTTCGGGTGTGAAGTTGTGTTGTCTTGACAACATGCAATATTAGAACAATGTTGCATGCTCATTCTCCATTGGGGAGAGTGGCATAATACATGGAGGATAAGCAATATGATAATATTGCATGCCATCAATAAACCCATGAGAAGGGAATAGAACACGTTTTTATTCCATGGAAAAAGTGGTCCATATGTATAATAATTTACTTTCTTCCTCTTCTTCTTCTTAACCTTATTTTTGCTACTGCTACTCCTCCTACAGCTTTTGAGATATTGGCACCATTCCAACTCTGACACAGCCATCCTGAACCATGTCACACACTCTCTGTTAGTTTCCCCAGCACCAGCTGTAGATCATGTAAAAAAGAGTTTGCAGCACGAGGTCTCATGTCTGATCCAAGTTCTGTCGGTGACCCTCTGTTCCAGCTGATCAAGCACACTTTGCATTTTCTCTGTGGAGATGCAGTCTAGTTCCAGCTTGTGCTTTCTTTTTAATATCACTGTGGCATTTATATGTGACACAATGATGCATAATTACTTAAACCTAGGCAGCCTTTCGATTTCATAAAACAAGTAAAGTTTAGTTCCGTCTGAAATGTGGTCATTGTGATTTATGTTTATTTCTGTAATATCTCACAAAATATCAGGCCATTCTGTGGCTGGGAAGTTATTTAATTTTAGTTAATTAAAGCAAATAATGTGCACGAAATCGCTCGGTCACTTCGCACAGTCGAGACCGTGCACTGACAGTTCCATCATTCTGTTGCTAAACGAACAGCTGATCACACCGAGGTGCTCGCTGAGCACCGATATTCATTAGTTTGGTCCTGCGTTTCCTTTCCTTCATATATAACATAACATCTTTTCTTCTCGCTTTCTGTCTGTTACTGTAGTCGGTCTTTCACATTTCATTCGCACATTCAACTCCTACTGTACATTTTTTTCTCCGGTTTCAAATTTGTCTCCCACAATGCCTTGAGTGAACAGGGAAAGCCCACCATGTGATGCATGACGTAGTATCTTGTATTGGGTCATGGTGAAGCAGGAAAAGATAGCGGAGAATTTAGGGCCCTGTAGCTCGAAAGTCATTAACTGTTCTATTTAAAAAAAAAAACTAAAAAAATTGGAAGTCTGTGATTCAAATTCAGTAGCTTTCGGTCCACGAAACAAAAATAACTGGGTGTTGGGGAAAATCCTTTTTAGGCCAAAAACAAAAGATAGTGTGTTTCAGGTAACATGAAATACTAAAATAGGGTCGGTAGGTAGGAACATTTTTTATTTTCTTAAAAAATTTTTTTTCGAAAAAATGAACACAAGTAAACATCTTACAAAATTGTATTTTGGCACAGAATCCTTTATACCACACATTAAAATAAAATAAAAGTGTTTTAAATCCTTAAACGAATAAAAAAATATCAAGAGAGTTCAAGTTATGATAAATGTTGCCAGATACTGCTGACGTTTTCCAGCCCAAAATATGTTCAAAACCCGCCAAAATGCACTTAAAACTGCCCAATCTGGCAACACTGGTTATGATGTTCTGCACAAGATGGCTGTGCCCATGTTTATGCAAGGGGGCTGATAGAAGCGGCGAAACATTTTACTTTTTATCGTTTCTTTCACAACTTGAATGTGTTGAAACAAGAATTATGACAAACTAACGCGGCTTACACTAAAATATCGAGGGAAATTTGTAACAAAAACTTTACGGTCGGCAATTTCAACGTGGAAATTCTCAATCGGTCGGGTTACCGGAAACACACTATTTTTTTTTATTTGGTATGATGTTGGTATTGACTCTCGAGACCCTTCTTGTTCCATAGTTTGATAATCTTTATCCCACCATTACACCTGCAGGTATATCCAACTGAAGTCATTATATTGCGGTGTTTGAAGTCGAAACTTTTTTCAATTTCGTAAATGTAGTCGTTTTCTTACATCAATGAACTTGAATATAACAGCAAGACGAGCATGCCTATTGTAATAATTAATAATAAACTGGCAAACTCCTGTACCTGCAAGAGTAATGCACTGATTTAAAATCAGAAATAAACTCAAATATAAACATGAAACTTAAAAAAAAAAAAACTCATAAAAACTCAAATCATCTTCTGGCTGCTCCCATTCGGCATTGCCACAGCGGATCGGTTCCAAATATTTGATTTGGCCTAAGTTTTACACCGGATGCCCTTCCTGACGCAACCCTCCCCAGTCTATCTGAGCTTGAGACCGGCACTAAGTACACACTGGCTTGTACAACTCCAGTGGCTGGGTATTTTACCCAATCTGCATGTCTTTGAACCGTGGAGGAAACTGGAGCACCCAGAGGAAACCCACGCAGATGCGGGAAGAATGTGCAAACTTCACACAGAAAGGCCCTCACCGGCCATGAGGTTTGAACCTGGAACCTTCTTGCTGTGAGGTGACGGTGATGACCACTACACCACCATGCATGAGAAACTCAAACAGTAAATTTAAAAAAAAATTAAAGCCGCAAGCGACGATGATGGGCCCTTGCACCTTCGTGCACTGGCTCGGCATGCTGTCTATGCTCCCATCAATGTTTTTGTTTGTGTAAGCAAGATACACACAATGTGCCCCTGTCATGCAACATGCAGTAAAATCATAGTGTATG
>JAPEIY010000027.1:43940249-43954690 GCA_026122135.1 Cathorops aguadulce | reverse complement strand
AAAATATGGAATTTTGAAACTTCCACATCATTGCATTCCGTTTTTATTTACAATTTGTACTTTGTCCCAACTTTTTTTGGAATTGGGGTTGTATATCAACTGAAATTTTTTGTTTTGGAAAGTCAGTAGGCGGTAGGACTTATTTTCTTTCATTTGTTGTTGTGCTTACTTATCTGCTATACAACAAACAACAACAATAAAAAAGAATATCTGCTTGTCCCAGATGCCTATGCTTGTAATTTTTCCACCAATAATGTACATTGTAGTCCTGTGTACTGTGCTGCTCTATTATGCCTTTCTCCATGACCCTGAAAAAATGTCATTTCTTTCTAATGTATACAAGTTATAGAGAGGAATGAGAATAAAAACCTACTTGACTTGATATTCAAAGATCCTGGCATTTTTATGTCTAGAAGATAAATGTTTAAGTTCAAAATCATTGCATCTTTTATATACAGTATTGTCTCTTCTGAAGGTATTGGAATGGCAAGACTAAAGCTTTTGCTATACACTGAAGACATTTGAAATCAAAAGATGAATGAGATGATAAATCAGAATTTCAGCTTTAGTTTTGTGATATTTACATATGTGATAACCAACTTAGAACATGGCAACTTTGGTGGCAGACCACCCAATTTTTAGGTGAGCGAGTCAGGACATGAAATGCGTACTCAATTGGGTTAAGGTGTGGTGAGTGAATTGACTAGTTTAAAACCTTCCACTTTTTTTGCCTGATGAAGACCTTTGCTGTGTTGACAGTAGTTTTGCTGCCATTGTCCTGCTGCATAATGAGGTTCCTAACAATTAAATTGAATGCATTTTTTCACGCGATTCCATGAATTGCAAGAAGGTTTCTGCTGACTTTTAAATTCATGTTGCTGCTACCATTGAGTTACATCATCAATAAATATTAGTGAGCCCATTCCAGAAGCAGTCATGCAAGCCATGATACTACATCCAGTGTGATTGACTGATGAGCTTGTATGTTTTGGTTTATAAGCAGATAATTTCTTTCTCCCACACTTTAGACCTTCCATCACTCTGGTAGAGGTTCATTTTGGTTCCAAAACTTTCATGGCCCATCTCTATATTTGTATCCCCTGTATGGCGTAGGGGGATACTATGGATTTGTGTCGGTTGCGCGTCTACTGCATCCGCATCCGCAGACACTCGCTTGTAAACGCTCTACAACTTGCAATTCTTATTTGATTTCTTTCAAACATTCACAGCACACTTATATGGGTTAGAGCTCAACGCCTATCGAAAATGTGATGATATCTTGAAATTCTCGACCCTGATGGGCATTTTTGTGCAAAAATTTTTTTTGTCCGGGTGGGGTTTTGTCCATTTCCCTTCAAAATGACGGGGCATATGGGGGATACACTTGCTGTTGCACAGCGCAATGGTTAAGCCTAGTTCTTTGTGAATTCCAACCTGGTCTTCTGATTCTTACTGCTAATGAGTGATTTGCATCTTGTAGTACAGCCTCTATTTTTTGTTCTCAAAGCCTTATTCAAAAAGTGAATTGATGACCTTGCCCTTACCTTGTGGAGCTTGATATCACTGACTGTTGTTTTTGGGTTTTTCTTCATAGCTCTCACAGTATTTCTATCCTCAATTGCTGTTTTCCTTGGCTGACCTCTTTGACGTCTTGTTGTTAGTATACCAGTGGTTTCTTTCTTTTTCAGGACATTCCAAATTGTTATCTTGGCTATGCCCCATGCTTGTTCAAAGACTGTAATTGATTGTGGCTCTTTTCTCAGCTGTAAAGTGGCTTGCTTTTCTCTCATAGACAACTGTCTGGTCTTCATATTAATTTATCCTTTTTAATAACAAATGCGGTCTTCACAAAACCCAAAACCCATGGCTCAAACCTAGGTTAGATGTTCAGAGCTATTAATTGTTTGTCAATCTTAAAAGTCAATCTTAAAAGGTCCACCTAGACAAGAAACACCTGTCTGTGTTCCAGTATTTTTGATAACTTGAAAAATGGGTGGATTCAAACAAAATATTCCATGGTCTAAGTTGTTTCACACATCTAGATCTTTATATCAGGAAATAAAAACTGAAATTCTGATCTATTGTCTTTCATCTTTTGATCTAAAACCCAAATGTCTTCAGTATATAGCAAAAACAAAAGAGTTGTCCTTGGAGGGGACCCAACACACATGCATACACACAGTACCAAACAAAAGTTTGGACAGACTCATTACTATGAATGAGTAGGTTTGTCCAAACATTTGACTAGTACTGTAAAGGTTATCCTTTATGTGAATTAGCTTCTTTCCTCCTTTTCAAGATGGCTGATGAAGAAGACACAAGAGAAGTGCTCTTCCCTCAGTGGATGGGCCCTGATAAACATGGGCTTACAATAGAGCAAAAGGGTCATGGAGAGATTTTTGTCAAGGAAGTGAAAGAAGAATCCCCTGCTGCTCATACCGGGAGAGTATTTGAAGGTAGATGATTGCATGCTGTCTATTGCAACCTTTCTGATTCATAACACCAAGGACTCTCATGTTTCTAAATAGAACATATATCTGCTGTTATCTAATTTACGCCATATGTTCACAGGTGATCAAATTGTTGGTGCCACAATCTACTTTGAGAATATGAGCTCAGAAGAAACAGCAGAGTTATTGAAGAACCTTAACAAACATAAAGTTGGACTAAAGCTACAGCACAAGACAGGAGACAAATCACCTTGTCGCTCCCCCATGGGCACACTGTCATGGGAAGGACGAAGTGGATTTGGAGATTCTAGTCCTGATATCATCCTGGTATCAGTGTATTTTGTTACTTTTGATTTTCAGAAAGTCCTATTGTATTATATTATAGGTTATAATCATATTATTAATTTAGTTACATCATGTATGGTTCTGGTAGGAAGAGCTATAACTGACTCTTAAACTCTTTAATTACAGTTTTTGAAAACCCTTAATGTGTTCATCAATCCAACCAATTACAATTTTCCAACTAGAGCCAACATTGGATTTAACTCTTTAATCTGTGAAGAACCCACCACTCTTTCTATTAATTTCACTGTAGTTATTAAGTTGTTTCTTATAATTACTGAATAATAAAGGTGAATAATTGGATAACAAGCCAATAATTTAAGGAGTTAATTCATGTAAATTAAAAACAAAGCCAACAAGTTGATTTAATGACCAACTTTAATAATCAGTTATCTAGTAAGTAAATCTTTAACATAAAATCTTTGATTCCTTAATTGACAAATGAGTCAACAGGGAAATTAGTAATTGATAAATCAGTAATTGGTTTGATTTAAAAAAAAATATTACATAATTCACTTTTAATTTATATCTCTGCAGAGTGGGGACGACGAGGAGTACAGGAGAATCTACACAAAGAAAATTAAGCCTAGACTGAAGTCTGAGGACCTTGCAGAGGGAGTTGATGTACGTACAGAACGTCACAGCAGCACGAGCAGTGATGGCAGCACCATTACAACCATTACCCGCCGTATCACTACCTACACTGTGGACATTCCGGGGGGAGCTGGCCAGCAACAGATTGATATTTCAAGCCCAGAATTCAAAGTTAATGTTTCAGAAGGGAGCTCTGCTCAAATTAAACTGCCTCATGGTAACATAATAAGCAGGGTCAGTGGGCAAGAGGGTTTAGATCTTGGAGAAGGTAGATTAAAAGATTCAGAGGGGTCCTCTGAGAAGCACTGGAGTACAGCACATATCAAAACATCAATTACAACAAAAGGAACAGAAGGAAGTGGGAAGGATTTGAGATTTAATATATATGACCCTGGACTGTCAGCAGCAAAAACACATGGGGCAGAAGGGTCTTCTGAAAGGATTCAGCATGATAATAGTGTAAGAGGCAAAGATGCACCCACACCAGACACAAACACAGGTTATGCTGATCTCTCAGTGACACTTGGCATAGGGGCAGAAAAGGATCGGGTAAGCAATAGTGATCAAATGCTAAAAATAAAACGTGAAGTTACTATTTCAGGCACAGAAGCTGAAAAGGATATTAAAGCACCCAAATTGGACATTATAGGTCCAGACAGGTCAGAAGGTGGAGTTAATGTGTCAAAAATAAAAGTGGCATCATTTGAAATTAAGGGTCCAAAGGTTGAGAAGAGTGATGCAGACAAAGGTTCTTCCAAAAGTGACATTGATATAAAAGCTGCAAAAGTAGAAATCAAGTCCCCTGGTGCTGCAGGACCGAAGGTGAATTTGACATCCACTTCGGGTTCAGAAATGACCAAAGTGGATGTTAATATTAAGGGCCCTAAAGTGAAAGGGGAAGTGGATGGTACAGAACCAAAAATCAAAGGGGACCTCAAAGTACCAAACATGGACATCAGAGGTACAAAGGCTGATACTGAGGGCCCTGACGGAGGACTCAAAATGCCAAAAATAAAAGTGCAGTCATTTGAAATTAAAGGTCCAAAAGTTGAAGGTCCTGAAGTAGATGCAAGTCTTCCCAAAGGTGAAGTTAAAATAAAAGGAACATCCATAGACATCAAAACACCAGATGTTGACATTGAGGGACCTGAGGGAAAGCTGAAGGGTGCAAAATTCAAGATGCCATCCATTTCTGGTCCAAAGATGCCTGATGTGGACTTCAAGCTGAAGAGTCCTAACATGAAAGGAGAAGTTGATGCTTCACTTCCAAAAGTTGAAGGGGATATCAAAGCACCTAAATTGGATACTAAAAGTCAAGACATTGATATTGAGGGCCCTGAAGGAGGAATGAAAATGTCATCTTATGGGCTCAAAGGTCCAAAGATTGAAGGGGGTGAAGTAGATATAAGTCTTCCAAAAGGAGAAGTTGATATAAAAGGACCATCCATAGATATCAAGGCTCCTGAAGTGGACATTGAGGGACCTGAGGGAAAAGTGAAGGGTCCAAAATTCAAGATGACATCTCTTTCTGGTTCAAAGATCTCCATGCCTGATGTGGATTTGAGTCTTAAGGGTACTCAGGTGAAAGGAGAAGTTGATGCTTCAGTTCCCAAACTTGAAGGGAATATAGAAGCATCTAAAGTAGATACTGGAGGGGCAAATGTTGACATTGAAGGTCCTGAAGGAGGATTTAAAATGCCAAAAATTAAAATGCCATCATTTGGTCTGAAAGGTCCAAAGATTGAAGGGCCTGATGTAGATGTAAGTCTTTCTAAAGGACAGGCTGATATAAAAGGACCATCCATTGATATCAAGGCTCCTGAAGTGGATATTGAGGGACGTGAGGGAAAAGGGAAGGGTCCAAAATTCGAGATGCCATCCATTTCTGGTCCAAAGATCTCCATGCCTGATGTGGACTTCAAATTGAAGGGTCCTAAAGTGAAAGTAGAAGGTGATGCTTCAGTTCCCAAATTTGAAAGGGATATAAAAGCACCAAAAGTACAGATTGAAGGCCCAAACATTGACATTGAAGGTCCTGAAGGAGGAATTAAAATGGCAAAAATTAAAACGCCATCATTTGGTCTGAAAGGTCCGAAGATTGAAGGGCCTGATGTAGGTGTAAGTCTTCCCAAAGGGGAAGTTGATATAAAAGGACCATCCATAGATATCAAGTCTCCTGAAGTGGACATTGAGGGACCTGAGGGAAAAGTGAAGGGTTCAAAATTCAAAATACCATCCATTTCTGGTACAAAGATCTCCATGCCTGATGTGGATTTGAAGTTTAAGGGTCCTAATTTGAAAGGAGATGTTGATGCATCAGTTCCAAAAGTTGAAGGGGATATCAAAGCACCGAAAGTGGACCTCAAAGGGCCTGACTTTGACATTGAAGGTCCAGAAGGAGGATTTAAAATGCCAAAAATCAAAATGCCATCATTTGGGTTTGAGGGTCCAAAGGTTGAAGGTCCTGATGTTGATCTAAGTCTGCCCAAAGGTGAAGTTGATATCAAAGCCCCATCCATAGATATCAAGGCACCCGAAATGGATATTGAGGGACCAGAGGGAAAAGTGAAGGGTCAAAAATTCAAAATGCCATCCATTTCTGGTCCAAAGATCTCCATGCCTGATATGGACTTCAAACTGAAGGGTCCTAAGGTGCAAGGAGAAGTGGACGCTTCAGTTCCAAAATTGGAAGGGGATATCAAAGCACCTACAGTAGACATCAAAGGTCCGGACGTTGATATTGAAGGTCCAGATGGAGGATTTAAAATGCCCAAAATTAAAATGCCATCATTTGGTTTTAAGGGTCCGAAGGTTGAAGGTCCTGATGTTGATCTAAGTTTGCCCAAAAGTGAAGTTGATATCAAAGCACCATCCATAGATATCAAGGCACCTGAAGTGGACATTGAGGGACCTGAGGGAAAAGTGAAGGGTCCAAAATTCAAAATGCCATCCATTTCTGGTCCAAAGATCTCCATGCCTGATGTGGACTTTAAACTGAAGGGTCCTAATTTGAAAGGAGATTTTGATGCTTCAGTCCCCAAACTTGAAGGGGATTTAGAAGCACCTGAATTGGACATCAAAGGTCCGGACGTTGATATTGAAGGTCCTGAAGGAGGATTTAAAATGCCCAAAATTAAAATGCCATCATTTGGTTTTAAGGGTCCAAAGGTTGAGGGTCCTGATGTTGATCTAAGTTTGCCCAAAGGTGATGTTGACATCAAAGCACCATCCATCGATATCAAAGCACCTGAAGTGGACATTGAGGGACCTGAGGGAAAAGTGAAGGGTCCAACATTCAAAATGCCATCTATTTCTGGTCCAAAGATCTCCCTGCCTGATGTAGACTTTAAAATGAAGGGTCCTAATTTGAAAGGAGATATGGATGCTTCAGTACCCAAACTTAAATGTGATTTAGATGCACCTGGATTGGACATCAAAGGTCCAGACATTGACATTGAAGGGCCACAAGGAGGATTTAAAATGCCAAAATTTAAAATGCCATCATTTGGATTTAAGGGTCCAAAGGTTGAAGGTCCTGATGTTGATCTAAGTTTGCCCAAAGGTGAAGTTGATATCAAAGCACCATCCATAGATATCAATGCACCTGCTCTTCACATTCATGGACCTGAGGGAAAAATGAAGGGTCCTAAAGTTGAAATAGAATCAACCAAAATGGACCTTGATGTTTCAGGAGCTTCACTCAAGAAATCCAAGTTCAAAATGCCAAAATTTGGCTTGAAAGGGCCCAAGATCGAAGGACCAGATGTTGATGTTAAAATTCCAAAAGGTGATGTCACTGTGGAGCCTAAAAGTCCTGAGGGTGGTTTTAAGTTGCCAAAATTCAAAATGCCAAAATTTGGTTTTAAATCTCCGAAAGCTGATATGCCAAGTATGGGTGAATCAGATATAAATGTTAATGTCAAAAGTCCATCTGTTGACATCGAGGTTCCAGAAGAAAAAATCAAAGGTCCAAAATTCAAAATGCCAGCTGTTTCAGGGCCAAATATTTCTTTGCCGGATGTGGACTTTCATCTTAAAGGCCCAAAAGTAAAAGATGCTGATATCTCAATTCCCAAGATTGAAGGTGACATTAAAGCACCAGAAGTTGAAATTGAAGGACCAGATCTGGATGTTGAAGGACCAGGAGGTGGGTTGAAGATGCCAAAAATCAAAATGCCATCATTTGGGCTCAAAGGGCCAAAAGTTGAGGGCCCTGATATTGATGCAAATCTGCCAAAACCAGATATTGATCCCAAAGGCCCTAAGATTGACCTCCAAAGCCCAGATATTGACATTGAAGGACCAGAAGGCAAAATCAAAGGTCCCAAGTTCAAAATGCCAACTATATCAGGTCCAAAGCTCTCAATGCCTGATGTGGACTTTCATCTTAAAAGCCCTAAACTAAAAGGAGATGTTGATATCTCAGTTCCCAAGATTGAAGGTGACATTAAAGCAACAAAAGTTGAAATTGCAGGCCCAGATGTGGATGTTGAAGGCCCAGGAGGTGGTTTGAAGATGCCAAAAATAAAAATGCCATCATTTGGGTTCAAAGGGCCAAAGGTTGAGGGACCTGATATTGACATAAATGTACCAAAGACAGATATTGATGTCAAAGGCCCGAACATTGACATCCAAAGTCCAGACATTGACATTGAAGGACCGGAAGGCAAAATCAAAGGTCCAAAGTTCAAAATGCCAACTATATCTGGCCCAAAGATCTCAATGCCTGATGTGGATTTAAACCTGAAAGGACCAAAAATAAAGGGGGATATGGATGTGTCTGTTCCCAAGATTGAAGGTGAAATTAAAGCACCAAGAGTAGACATTGAAGGACCCGAGTTTGATGTAGAAGGCACAGGAGGAGGCTTCAAGATGCCCAAATTTAAAATGCCATCATTTGGGCTCAAAGGGCCAAAAGTTGAGGGCCCTGACATTGATTTAAATTTGCCAAAGACAGATATGGATGTCAAAGGCCCCAAGATTGACATTCAAAGCCCAGATATTGACATTGAAGGACCAGAAGGGAAAATCAAAGGGCCCAAATTCAAAATGCCAACCATATCTGGTCCTAAGATCTCGATGCCTGATGTGGATTTAAACCTGAAAGGAGCTAAAATAAAGGGGGATATGGATGTGTCTGTTCCCAAGATTGAAGGTGACTTTAAAGGACCGAAAGTAGACATTGAAGGTCCGGAATTTGATGTAGAAGGCACAGGAGGAGGTTTCAAGATGCCAAAAATCAAAATTCCATCATTTGGGGTTAAAGGTCCAAAAGTTGAAGGCCCTGATATTGATGCAAGTATACCACAATCAGATATTGATGTTAAAGGCCCTAAAATTGATATCAAAAGCCCAGATTTTGATGTTGAAGGACCTGAAGGAAAAATCAAAGGGCCCAAGTTCAAAATGCCAACCATATCTGGTCCAAAGCTCTCAATGCCTGATGTGGATTTAAACCTGAAAGGACCGAAAATAAAGGGGGATATGGATGTGTCTGTTCCCAAGATTGAAGGTGATATTAAAGGACCAAAAGTAGACATTGAAGGTCCGGAGTTTGATACAGAAGGCACAGGAGGAGGTTTCAAGATGCCAAAAATAAAAATGCCATCATTTGGACTCAAAGGGCCAAAAGTTGAGGGCCCTGACATTGATTTAAATTTACCAAAGACAGATATGGATGTCAAAGGCCCCAAGATTGACATTCAAAGCCCAGATATTGACATTGAAGGGCCAGAAGGGAAAATTAAAGGGCCCAAATTCAAAATGCCAACCATATCTGGTCCTAAGATCTCAATGCCTGATGTGGACTTAAATCTGAAAGGACCTAAAATAAAGGGGGATATGGATGTGTCTGTTCCCAAGATTGAAGGTGACTTTAAAGGACCGAAAGTAGACATTGAGGGTCCGGAGTTTGATGTAGAAGGCACAGGAGGAGGTTTCAAGATGCCAAAAATCAAAATGCCATCATTTGGGGTTAAAGGTCCAAAAGTTGAAGGCCCTGATATTGATGCAAGTCTACCACAATCAGATATTGATGTTAAAGGCCCTAAAATTGATATCAAAAGCCCAGATATTGATGTTGAAGGACCTGAAGGAAAAATCAAAGGGCCCAAGTTCAAAATGCCAACCATATCTGGTCCAAAGATCTCGATGCCTGATGTGGATTTAAACCTGAAAGGACCTAAAGTAAAGGGGGATATGGATGTGTCTGTTCCCAAGATTGAAGGTGACATTAAAGGACCGAAAGTAGACATTGTAGGTCCAGAGTTTGATGTCGAAGGCACAGGAGGCTTCAAAATGCCAAAGCTCAAAATGCCATCTTTTGGGTTAAAAGGGCCAAATGTTGAGGGCCCCGATATTGACATAAATGTACCAAAGACAGATATTGATGTCAAGGGACCCAAGATTGACATCCAAAGCCCAGATATTGACATTGAAGGACCAGAAGGAAAAATCAAATCTCCCAAGTTCAAAATGCCAACAATATCAGGTCCAAAGATCTCAATGCCTGATATGGACTTTAAACTTAAAGGCCCTAAAGTAAAAGGGGATGTTGATATCTCAGTGCCAAAGACTGAAGGTCACATTAAAGCACCAAAAGCTGAAATTGAAGGTCCAGATTTGGAAGTAGAAGGACCAGGGGGAGGTTTCAAGATGCCAAAAATCAAAATGCCATCATTTGGGGTTAAAGGTCCAAAAGTTGAGGGCCCTGATATTGATGTAAATCTGCCACCATCAAATATTGATGTTAAAGGCCCTAAGATTGATATCAAAACGCCAGATATTGATATTGAAGGGCCAGAAGGGAAAATCAAAGGGCCCAAATTCAAAATGCCAACCATATCTGGTCCTAAGATCTCGATGCCTGATGTGGATTTAAACCTGAAAGGAGCTAAAATAAAGGGGGATATGGATGTGTCTGTTCCCAAGATTGAAGGTGACTTTAAAGGACCGAAAGTAGACATTGAAGGTCCGGAATTTGATGTAGAAGGCACAGGAGGAGGTTTCAAGATGCCAAAAATCAAAATTCCATCATTTGGGGTTAAAGGTCCAAAAGTTGAAGGCCCTGATATTGATGCAAGTATACCACAATCAGATATTGATGTTAAAGGCCCTAAAATTGATATCAAAAGCCCAGATTTTGATGTTGAAGGACCTGAAGGAAAAATCAAAGGGCCCAAGTTCAAAATGCCAACCATATCTGGTCCAAAGCTCTCAATGCCTGATGTGGATTTAAACCTGAAAGGACCGAAAATAAAGGGGGATATGGATGTGTCTGTTCCCAAGATTGAAGGTGATATTAAAGGACCAAAAGTAGACATTGAAGGTCCGGAGTTTGATACAGAAGGCACAGGAGGAGGTTTCAAGATGCCAAAAATAAAAATGCCATCATTTGGACTCAAAGGGCCAAAAGTTGAGGGCCCTGACATTGATTTAAATTTACCAAAGACAGATATGGATGTCAAAGGCCCCAAGATTGACATTCAAAGCCCAGATATTGACATTGAAGGGCCAGAAGGGAAAATTAAAGGGCCCAAATTCAAAATGCCAACCATATCTGGTCCTAAGATCTCAATGCCTGATGTGGACTTAAATCTGAAAGGACCTAAAATAAAGGGGGATATGGATGTGTCTGTTCCCAAGATTGAAGGTGACTTTAAAGGACCGAAAGTAGACATTGAGGGTCCGGAGTTTGATGTAGAAGGCACAGGAGGAGGTTTCAAGATGCCAAAAATCAAAATGCCATCATTTGGGGTTAAAGGTCCAAAAGTTGAAGGCCCTGATATTGATGCAAGTCTACCACAATCAGATATTGATGTTAAAGGCCCTAAAATTGATATCAAAAGCTCAGATATTGACATTGAAGGGCCAGAAGGGAAAATCAAAGGGCCCAAATTCAAAATGCCAACCATATCTGGTCCAAAGATCTCAATGCCTGATGTGGATTTCAATCTGAAAGGGCCTAAAGTAAAAGGGGATATGGATGTGTCTGTTCCCAAGATTGAAGGTGACATTAAAGAACCAAAACTTGAAATTGCAGGCCCAGATTTGGACATTGAAGGACCCGAGGGTGGTTTGAAGATGCCGAAGATCAAAATGCCAACCATATCTGGTCCAAAGATCTCAATGCCTGATATGGACTTCAATCTTAAAGGTCCTACAATAAAGGGGGATGTCGGTGTGTCTGTTCCCAGGATTGAAGGTGACATTCAGGCACCCAAAGTTGAAATTGAAAGACCTAATGTCAGTATAGAGGGAGCAGAAAGTTTCAAAATCCCCAAAATCAAAATGCCATCCTTTGGAATTAAGGGGCCAATGGTGGAGGGTGCTGATGCTGAAGTAAATGCTCCCAAATTTGACATTGATATAAAAGGACCAACCGTGAATATCGAAGACCCTAAGATTGGTAAGGGTCACAAAATTGATAGCAGATTTGAAGGCCCTGATGTGGACATTAGTTTGAAGGAAAAGAAAGGTAAACTGAAAATACCCAAGGTGAAAGGGAAGATGAAAACTGATATTAAAGTTGACTCTAATGTTGACTCTAAAACTGGCAATGTTGAACTATCTGCAGACTCACCTGACTTGCATCTCAAAGTACCTAAGGTCAAGAAGCCATTTTTTGGAAAACTACATTTTCCTGATGTGGAATTTGACATCAAATCTCCAAAGGTTAAAGGCAGTGGTTCAGCGTCTGGAAATACAAAATCCACTGAATTTGATTCATCATCTGGAAGCCTTAAAGCAGATATACCAGGCTTTGACATTCAGTCACCAAATGCTAGCTTGGAGGGCCCAGACATCAAAGATAAAAAATCCAAAATCAAAATGCCAAAGTTAATCTCAGGAGCCAAGGTCAAGTCTGCTGATGTTGACATCAGTGTTCCAAAGTTACAATCACCTGAAATGAGTATGAACCTGAGTGCTCCTGATGCTAGTATAGGAGGACAAGGCATAAAAGTTAAGGGCAGTTTGACAGACCCTGAGATAAAAGGGACCTTTGAAAGTAGTGTGAAGGGGCACATGGATGCAGAGGGATTTCAGGGTGTCAAGCTGAATGTACCAAGTGCAAAGCTTAAAGCACCCCATGCAAGTTCTTCAGATGAGAAAACAGGAGAAATAGGCATGCATACAGATGTTTCAGTACAAAGTGAAATGGAGTGTTCTAAGGGTAATGTAACCTTTCCCAAGATGAAAGTGCCAAAATTTGGAATAGCTTTGCCCCAGGTAGAAGGAAGAGAGATGGGTGTGGATGTAGGGTCAGGAGAATTAACTGCTAGTGGTAATGTTAGTTCTAGTCTGGAGGTGCCATGTCCAGATTTAAAAAGCAGTGGCGGGAAAGTCAAAGTAAAAAAACCACGATTCTTTGGCAAGTCTAAAGCTAAGGGTGGAAGTGCAGCTGATCTTACGTTTCAGGGACCTCAAGTTGAAGGTACAATTGAGGGGAGTGCCAAAGTGTCTAAAGGATTAAGTGCAAGTTCTGGGGAGCTTATAGGTGGAAAGATGGTAGAAGGGAGTTCTGGTTTAAAAATTTCACCTAAGAGTAAATCTGCTTCACTTGATCTTTACAAGAAATCAAGGCATCGTTCTTCATCACTCAGTGATGAAGGAGAACTTGCTTCTCCAACTTCTGTTGAAGGGCATTTAGAGACAGAAGGTGGTAACATTTCAATGGATGTTGGAGGGGCCAAAGTAAAAGGCAAAAAAGGAGTGCTGAAGTTTGGCACATTTGGTGGGTTTGGCTCAAAATCCAAGGGTTCGTATGAAGTAACACTTGGAGAAGATAGTGAAGCAAAGATTGAAGGAGCTGGAGGAGTTTCCCTTTCCAGAAAATCTAGAGTGTCATCATCATCTAGCAGTGATAGTGTTTCAAAGGGTGGTTTTCGCTTCCCAAAGCTTGAAATTGCTGTTTCACCAAAAAAATAATATGTTGTTACATGATTAAAAGGCACTAATGTTTAGCCTTTCTATATGCTATTTGTTGACATACACTCCAATGCTTTATACTAGACATCTACATTATAAGACTCACCTAACTACAGTGCACTGTCAAAAATGTAGACATTTTGTCCAGTTTCCTTTTAGCATTCCAAATAATAGTCCTTTCATTTTGCTGGGGGGTACATGTCATGTCTTTTAACTGTAAATAAGAGAAATCTGTATTGTAATTTTCATTATCATTTGTAAATAGAAAAAAAAAAATGAGTCTACCATCACATTTCCTATCCACTACCACAGCAACGTTGAAATGGCATATTTGCATCTGGTTTTAACACTTTGTGATATGATAATTATATTTTTGTATTTGTTAATCAAGAGGGGAAATGGTTTCACAAGCATCTGTCAAAAACATTATTTTGTGTTGTTATTTTACTGTTAACAGGTTGTATGTGCCTTTCCTATACTGTTTCATCAAACCAAACAAACCCAGAACATTTAATATAAGTGAGATTTTATAATTTTGAAATCGAGTCTGTATAATATAAAAAAGTGAATTTTTAAAAGTGACTTCATTCAAATGACACTTTATATTTTAGACCTGTAAAAATGTAAATAAACTGCTGATACACTTTAATACATTGGGAATTATCCTTTTAGTGCCACATAAACCAATAAGCCAAATTGCATATATCGTTATGCAATCTATACAAACTTGTGTAGAGAATTTATATCTGATGAGACCGTGAACTTGCACAAATCAGTAAACCAGTAACAGCTTCATCAGCCATTATTATTTTAATGAACACTTCGACTTTGCTGTTCCATCTCTCTCTCTCTCTCTTTCTCTCTCTCTATTTGATTATTTGACCCAGTGAATGGCTGTGCTGGAATTTGTTTATTTTTGAATTCCTGTCATCTGCAAAACCAAATAAAGTGTTCAGTTATCAGTGCGTATATGTATTGAATATGTACAAAAATTGTATAGTTCACTCAGAGTGAGGAAACCCATATGGAAACGAAATAGAAGAAACTTATCAAAAATATATAACTTTGCATCACCTTCAGTTTATGTTTGATGTATTGTGCATCATATGAGGAATATGATTTACTCCT
>JAPEIY010000027.1:40376419-40381419 GCA_026122135.1 Cathorops aguadulce | reverse complement strand
GGAACGCTGCTTATTGATACAGCCTCGAATTCACAAAATTGATTTTTATTCTTCCCCCTAGCCAGTTTGTACGGCAGAGAAATATTTTTATTCGTGCGAAAGCTGAAATAAGTGCGTAATAAAACGATGATATATTAAATTCGTTTCCCCCGTGTTGAGGTTTTATTATGCGTCATTTTTCATTTTTATTGAATTGAAAGCGGCGAATCCTCTGTGTTGCTTGAGGCGCAGAAAGGTTAAATTATTTGTGCCAATCAGGCAAGTCTGAGTATCACTGAAGGCAAGTGAGGCTGCTCTATAGCTTTACACACCATAGGCTATTATATATATATATATATATATATCAGTGGAATTTGATTTCACTTGATATAACAGTCGCCTGTCATACCTAAGTATACGTATATCCATGTATATTACAGAATCATTATACACATTATACAAATTATTTTTATTGAATGTCAGAGTTCACAAAATTATATATATATATATATATATATATATTTTTTTACTGCCATTTTGCTGCTGTTTGCTTGACTGTTTACATCTGGTTGCACATTCGCACATTACTGCCCTTCTGCTGCTCCGTCTGATCATTGCCTTATGTTCGTGTTACACTACGTATTTTGCATTACATTTACCTACACTGGGTGTCTTTGTTTTTGTTGCTTTTGCTTTTGTTTGCTTTTATTTTTGCACTATATTGCCTTTACTTTGCATTACTTCTTCCGCCTATTTATTTATTTATTTATTATTTCTAACTGGCATTGATGGTGGACAGCAAACTAAGAATTTCATTGTGCAAGTGGACATGTCCTTACTGCGCATATGGCAATAAACACTTTGAACTTGAACTTTATAGAGTTTTGGGATTCGACATAGAACCTTCTCAGTCTGGCCAGAAAGCCAACCAAGAATCCGGAGTTTTATATTTTGCGCATTTGTAACGTTAAACTAAAATTATATTCTTTGTTAATCTGACATTTTCGTCCACTTTGGATGTTGGTCTTCTGTTGGGTCAGGAGCGTTGATGTGGAGCGCGTATGGAAAATAGGAGCGGCTCCTTTAAGAGCGGGGCGCGCGCGGGCAGCTCATCTCACTGTCCGTCCACCAGTCCAGCCAATAAGGAGGAACGTGAGAGTGTTCGGGCCAGAAGGGGTGTCTCACCTGCACACCATCACTTCAAGAGGAACAGGCCGTTTTCCGCTTTCTACAATTAATACACACGTTTCGGACACTTAACTATTCCGTTTTGATCATCATGACGCGCTGAAGTTGCGTTTGCCAAAGCCATGCGACTTTCCTCTGTTCCGGTGTCTGAGTAGTTCTTGCTCAGGGCAACTTATCAACTCGTCACAAGGAATTAACGGTTAGTAAGGATACTTTTTCCCCCCTCGCTGTGATCTTTTTCCAGGTTTCGAAAATGATTCAGACGAAATGCAAGAAGTTGGTGGATAATTTAAACTGAAAGCCTTGTCTGTGGTGTCTGACAGATGCGATGGATTCGCTGTGATTCGGTGTTGAGGCTCCAGGCCAGTCAGCTTCTTCCATCAAATGGCTGCAGCGCACATTTTTAGGGTTGCGAACATTTCGTGGGAACGCATTTGTTAAAAAAAAAAAAAAAATACTACGCTTTATCCATTGGGAATTAGGACCCGAAGTGAAGGAATACACCCAAAGCGCGACACTCGATCGCCGAGGCTTTTGCGTCCATACAGACCGAAACCGTGAAGATGGAGCACACGGGGATCGAGGAGGTGAACCAGACGCACCAGCAGCACGAACCCATCAGCTTCGGCATCGACCAAATCCTCAACAACACGGAGCAGCCGAGCAGCTGCATGGTGCCGAGCCGTGCCGGAGACGCGGACTACCAGCTCGCGCCCAACGTGTACACTAACGGGTACGGCGGCGTGTACAGCCCGGCATGCTCCATGGCACCCGGCCTAGCAGGCTCATACAACGTGAACATGAACATGAACGTGAGCATGAACATGAACGTGAATGTGAGTTCGGGGAACGCAGGGGGTGTGATCCGTGTCCCAGCTCACAGGCCGATGCCCGCTGCACCTCACCCGCCTCCCGCTGCACATCCGCCGGGTATCGCGGCTGGTTTGCCTACCGTGCCCACCATGCCCACCATGGGCAATCCGTCCACCTTCACCTTCCCATGGATGGAGAGCAGTAGGAGGTTTGCGAAGGACAGACTAACTGGTAAGAGTTTTTTTTTGTATTTTAAAGAGGCCTAATAAGAGTTTACATACTCCTAATAATTTAACTATTAGATTAAAACACCACCACCAACACCACCACCACCATCATCATCATCAACAACAACAACAACAGTAGTAGTAGTACTACTACTACTACTACTACTACTACTACTAATAATAATAATAATACATCCATAAAGACTTAATTAATACTGTCATATATTAGTAATTCTTATATATAGTAATGCTAATAATAGTTCGCTTTTTATTTAATAAAATTATACATATATTCTGCCTTGGCATATATTCAGTCATATTAATCGAAGTCTAACACTAGGCCTTGCATTAAAATTGGAGCATTTAAAATGATGTAGGGCATTTAAAAATATTATTTCCTTTGAACATATAAATGATAGCTACATATTTTGTCATTGAATTAAAAATTCAATTAAAAATATTTGGATAATAGTTGAGTGCTTCTAGTCTAAAAAAAAAAGCATACATAAATTTGCTTCCATATAACTAATGTACTAATGTGCTGTCATTTATATTTGTTTGTTGTTGTTGGTGGTGGTGTTGTTTTAATCAGACGATTATTTGTAGATTTATTGTTTGTCTCTGATTGCGTGGCTGGGATGATGGGAAACACTTCGCCCAGTGTTAGGGATATGCAAATATCTACGTAACAAAAAAAAGACGAATTTTTTACCCTGCAAGAGAAAATAAATAAGAAACTGTATTTTCATTATGGAAGCCCGTATCTCCCACAGAGTGCCAGGACATTTATCACCCATTCCATTAGGCCTCGCAGGACTGCAGTAATAATAATAATAATAATAATAATAATAATAATAATAATAATAATAATTAGATATTTGCAAATTACAAACACACACACACACACACACACACACACACGAGTGTTTTACTGGGAAATATGCCCAGTATATGGGGAATATTTTGTTTCAGATTTGTAGTAAATGATCTTATGATTTTTCCACTTCTAAGCCAGAATGCAACAACCGTTTGAAATAACTTAGCTGCTATTTAAAAAAAAAGGCATTATATAAGACCAGAATATGACAAATAAGCTACAGTAGACAGCGCAGTGTGTGTGTGTGTGTGTGTGTGTGTGTGTGTGTGTGTGTTTCTCACACCGGCGCGAGATCGCCATGACGTCACCTATATTAAGATGAAAATGAAGAACAATATGGATTTCTCCACATGAAATATTCACAGAGCCGCTCTATTCTCATCAATTATTAAAATGAGAGAATGATATGTCAACTGGAAAAGCTCTCTTGTAAATATGCTTATCAATTTTACTCATAGTCACTTTGGGCCACTCGTTTAATATGTTTTATCTTTGCCCAATCTTGGAATGGCTTTCTGAATGGTGTTGCGCAGTGCCGTTGCGCCTTTTACACTACAGTGAATTGTGGGTAAGCGTTAATTTTCTCCGGCGGTGTTCCAGGGATTTGTAGGCTCGGGCCTCCGATATTTCTATGCGTCATGCGGTTTTGATTGAAATAAACATTGCTCTCATTTAACACACGAGGCATTTGAGCATTCTCCGGAGTTTCAACACGTTTATCGGCCTATACATTCGATCAAAACAGATAAACGTGAAGGATGTCCGGATACATTCAGACGCCTTTGTCTCCACCTTTTTTTCTCTTTATTTCCCTTTACAGAAAAGTCACATGAACTTCACAAATAAAATTTACACCCTTCACATAGTCTATTATGTTTTTTTTTTTTTGCTGGTTTTATATGATTCGTTCCAGTTAACGTGGTATTTTTTACACATTAATGATTTATTTTACAGTGTGAACGTTGATCACGTGATCACTTATTATTTCCTTGATGGAAGTGACTTGTATGTGAAATGTATATTTCAGGGAGTATTTATTATTATTATTATTATTATTATTATTATTATTATTATTATTATTATTATTAATTTATCGATTAATTTATTTTTCCCAAAAACGTGATCACATATTACTCACAATCTCATCTCAACTTATTCTTCTCATCAGTCTGGAATTAAATTAACCCGATCTTTTTGTTTTGACTGTTTTTTTTTTTTGTGTGTGAATTTAGTGTGAATTTAGTCGGACTTTCTCCCAGCAGTGTTCTCCATCATCTCAAGTCGCATGTCCGCATTTCACAACAAGTGTCCCACTCGGGTCCGTCGTGCTGCCTGAGACCTGATATTGACCGCGCGCGCACCGCACAGCTCCGGACTGGGAGGCGATGAAAGGCAACACCACGTGTTTCTGATGTTAATTGACTCCTTGGCAGTTTGCAAGTTTATTAAAGCGCAGAAATGCATAAACAGCTCAGTCAATAAAAATAGGTGGCCTTACGAAAAGGACAAACTCGGAGCAGCGTTATATTTTTTTATACACGAATTGCATTTAAAATAGAGTTGTTATTATGAGAGACTGAATGTGTGCATGCAGTGCAATGAACAAAACCTTCCTACACAAACAAACAAACAAACAAAAACCCCAGCTGCTTCGGGTGTGTATGCTAATACAGGAGCTGAGAACAGTGTTTCTTGCGGTGATATATTTCTTTCTGGTGCAAAACCAGGAAACACAGATTAGGCTTAATTATGGAAACGCAACTTCGGGCTCAAGCGACAAAAATAATTACACCCAGCCATGTGCATGATGTCACTCTCCGGATCTTGATGCGAGTGATTCAGTTTCGCGTTCAGGAACATTTGACCGAGCATCAACAGCGAAGAATACTCAAGTTGGGTTTCAATACCCCCCCCCC
>JAPEIY010000027.1:39119805-39131843 GCA_026122135.1 Cathorops aguadulce | reverse complement strand
TTTTATACACCTGTGGCCATGGAAGGGATTGGAACACCTGATTCCGATAATTTGGATGGGTGAGCAAATACTTTTGGTAATATAGTGTACTGCCTTTTGATGAACGATGCTAATCTCTGTAATATTATTCTAAATGATGTGCATTTTATTGTGATATTATGCTAATTATGTATTATGTACTTCATTAATGTTATGCTCTGCTCCACAATGTATTGTCCAAGATCTGATAATATTGAAATGTTTTTGACTGAAGCATCAAACTAATTGTTGCTATTGATTTACGCATCTCCTTATGATAACTTGTGATAATTAATATATATTTGCTCATTATTATGCATTAATGCTATTTAAATATTGACATGTCCTGTACATCATATCCGTAAGGTTTTATTTTTGTAGCGTGTTAATTGTAAGGTATTTTTATTGATTCTGAGATAAACAGTTTATGAATAAAGAGCACTTAAAGTCCCTTTAAACCATCTTTTACCTGAAAGCCATCATAAACCAGATAACAGCCATGAGCAGAGTTGCGAGTCTCAGATCATGACCCAAGAGCGACATGACGTTCTTCAACACCTGGAGATGGAAAAATAGCCTTAAACACTTCCTGTGTGTAAAATACACAACACAGTTTATGGAATAAAACCATTGATTAGTTTACCAGTTTGGTAAGAGTCAGTGTGCGGACCGCCCATCTCTGGAGCGACGTTCCTGTGGCGGTCTGAATCTCAAAAAACTCGTCCTCGTGAGTCTTCGGGGTTTTGATCTGTGAAACCTGTGCAGTAAACAGAACCTTGTGTGTTTATATAGGTGAAAAATGTGACGTGATAAAATCCGTAAACGCCGGTCTGTTAGAGCATCACTCACGGTGAACACTCTCTCCGGTTCTCCTTTTGCTCTCCAGTTAGTGTCGTGAACGTGCTTCAGGATCATCCAGGCCTCGTCGTGTTTAGCATGCTGAAATGGACGGAAATCATTTCTGAATAACTTTATTACTGGGTTTTGATTCAGAAAATAAAGAAATAAATGAAGAAAGAAAGAACACTTTTTGCAAAACATGGTTTATTGTTTCATTGTTATCTTATATTTCGAATCTAAATGGAATATTGTATATTTATATACAGGACATCGCGATTCTTTTATCAAGTTTAAAAGCGCCATGAAGAAAACGACTCTTACTCTTGGCACTTTGTGCAAATGTAATATTTGTGATCAATATAGTTAAATTGCATTTATATTCTCAATTTAATGACATTTTAATTTAATATTTCTTATATAAGACCTTGATATGATATATATTTGATATTGACTTATTATAGTAGATCAGTGTTTGGTTTTTTATATTTTTTATTTCGATCTTTTATTAATTCAAATGTATTTGTTATGAGTCTTTGACTTGTACATATTGAAGATAAATAAAGCTATGATTGATTAAAAATTTTTTTTAAATCCGTTTATGTATATACAGTGCTTTGCAAAATTCACCCCCTTGGTGTTTGTCCTGTTCCGTCGCATTACAAGCTGGAATTAAAATGGATTTTTGGAGGGTTAGCACCATTTGATTTACACAACATGCCAACCACTTTAAAGGTGAAATTGTTGTTTTATTGTGATACAAATGATAATTAAGATGAAAATCAGAAATCTGGAGTGTGCATGGGTACCCCCCCATAAGTCAATACTTTATAGAGCCACCTTTTGTTGCAATTACAGCTGCAAGTCTCTTGGGGTATGTCTCCATTAGCTTAGCACATCTAGCCGCTGGGATTGTTGCCCATTCCTCAAGGCAAAATTGCGCCAACTCCTTAAGGTTAGATGGGTTGTGTTGGTGTACAGCAATCTTCAAGTTAATGCTACAGCTTCTCAAATGGATTGAGGTCTGGGCTTTGATTAGGCCATTCCAAGACATTTAAATGCTTCCATTTAAACCACTCCAGTGTAGCTTTAGCAGTATGTTTAGGGTTATTGTCCTGCTGGAATGTGAACCTTCATCCCAGTCTTAAACCTCTGACTGACTCAAACAGGTTTTCCTCCAGAATTGCCCTGTATTTAGTGCAATCCATCTTTCCTTCAGTCCTGATCAGCTTTTCTGTCCCTGCAGATGAAAAATATCCCCACAACATGAGGCTGCCACCACCATGCTTTCTTCACTGTAGGAATGGTGTTCTTAGGGTGTTGGGTTTGCACCACACATGGCATTTCCCATGATGGCCAAAAAGATCAAATTTTAGTCTCATTTGACAAGAGAATCTTCTTCCGTGTGTTTGGGGAGTCTGCCACATGCTGTTGGACAAACTCCAAATGTGTTTTCTTAAGCAGTGGCTTTTTTCTGGCCACTCTTCCATAAAGCCCCACTTTGTGGAGCATACAGCTTAAAGTGGTCCTACCCTACTAACAATTTTTCGTTCCGAGAATGTTCCTGGAACATGAGCCCTTGGTTGTTTTTCGGTTCTGAGCACGTTCCCTAAGAGTCATTTTTGGTTCTGTTTCGGTTCTAATTTGGTTAGCAGGAATGTTTAATTTTGGTTCCCAGAACGGTTTGCGTATGATTCCCGTTCGGTTCCATCGCCGTTCTCTCACCGTTCCTTTATTCGTGTTCATGCCATGTTCGTTCCCTTGCTGTTCCCATGTGGTTCCCATAACCTTTTTGGTTACATATTTGGTTCCCTAGACGTGCTCCTGCTGTTCCCCCAACCTTGTTTATTATGTGTTGGTTCCGCTACTACATTCTAGTACCCTTGTTGATTACATATTTGGGTTCTTTCCCACAATGTTGTCGTATTTCAAGTTTGTAAAAGTTTTGTATGCATGACTACTATTTACTTCAGAGCATAAGCAGTGATGAATGACCAGGCAAATGTTGCAGGACGAGAATGTTTAATATCAAATCAATACAGTTAAATACAAGAATAAACATATCAAAAATGGGTGTGGGTGCATAAATTGTTGGAATAAAACAAGGGTAATAAAATATAATCAAGACAAAAAAAAACAATATGAATAAAATACAATTAAATACAAGAATAAAAATAGCAAAAAACAAGGGCAATGAAATGTAATTAAGACAAGAATAAAAATACCAAAAATGCATGTGGGTGCATAATTTTTTTGAATGAAATATGGGTAATAAAATGTAATAAAGACAAAAAAACACAATATAAATAAAATACAAGGGTAAAAATTGCAAAAATGGGTGCTGGTAATATTTGGTGTGTGGTTCAGTCAAGAAACCCCCCCCTCGAAAAAAAACCCAATATAAATAAAATACAAAAAGTAAGATTACAAATGGTGCAAGATTTGTGCAGTTGAGTAATGTGCCGTTCAGTATGTGGTTCCGTCTTGAGGAGCTGGCCTAAAAAGAATACGAAACGGTTTAATCCAATTTAGTACCAATATTTCATTTCATTATTGTGACTATTCAGAGATTGATATGAAAGACTAAAGTTTAAATTTACCTTCTGTGCGGTGCAAACTTCAGTGCATGGCCAATGCACTCCTCAATGTCGGCCACCTTCATGAGTGGGAAGTTCTGCATGCAGGCCTCTACAAATGAAATCAAATGAAAGTTAAAAAAAAACTTACACATTTAAATCTCAATCAAACTTGGCATAACACTGAACTGGAAAAAATACCTGTTAAACTTACCGGTAATAACTTTACACAGTGCCAGGTTCTGGAAGGGCTTTTTTGCCCTCCTCCCCCTCAGGCTGTACTCCCCCAGGACCTGATTGGTTGCCACCTGGCGTAAAATGCGGCGAACGGCAGCCCCCGGATTCGCCCCTCCCAGGCTTCCCAGGAAACGTTTCTACAAAAAACAAAACAAATGAAATGAACTGAAAACAAATGCAGAGCTTATGTGGTCTGCTTTCATTATTCAAATCAAATACATTACATACAATACATACATCTTCATATATAATTATAACCAATTAATTACCATTTGGTTCCTTCTGTCCTGTTGAGCGAGACTCCTGTCGAGGTCCTCCAGCTCCTCCACTGTGGTGCATGGACCCAACAGGACCTCTTCCTGCTGAGGAGGCTGATGCTGAGGCGGGTTGGAGATGATGGCAGCCTCCAACGTCTCCGACTTCTTCTCCATGCCCTCAATCCTCCATCCTCCTCTCGATGGCCTCCAACCTTCTGGTCACACGCCCCAAGTGCTCTTCCATTGCTAGGTGTATTTCTGTCAGGACCATTACAGTCAAGAAACACAAGACAAGAAATTCTCAATGCAATTTCTTTATTGAATAGTTAAGAATTAGATTTGGTGGTATGGCTCTGTTCAGAGGAGTCCCCTGGTTTCCATGAGCACCACGGAAAGCGGAGATTCAGGGGACGGCGGCAGCATAGGGAATGCTCACCCAATTTAAGATTAGGAGAGCAAACAATTCCCCCATGAACAGAGCAGGCAACATGACAAGGAGTAGCCCATGCCATGTCATACACGACAGGGTGATGCTGGGGAGGCGGTGGGTTTCGAAGAAGCGAGCAGCCAGGAGTTGGGAACAAAGCAGAGAACTTTTAAAAGGCGCCAAATTATAAACTGACCAATGAGGAGCAAGGAGAGTTGATTAGCTGATCTAGAACACCTGAGACAAATAACCAGCAAGCTCTTGACTACCATGGCCTGGCCAGAACTAACGCTGGCGCTAGTATTTATTATAGAATTGATATTAGTTTTTTGAAATTAATATACTTGTTATATGTGAAAATGTGTGCATGTAGTACTTACTTCTTGTTGTTCGCAACTGGATGGCCTTTTGTTCCTCCATAACTAAAGGTAGAATTGAGATGAAATTCATTATTCAAATTCATTATTAGTTTTACACTCAAAACACTTTTGCTGTGTGAACATCAATTGTGTATCAAGTACTTACGCTTTATTAGGACAGCAATGTCTGATGCCCCCCCTCTTCGCCATGGGTCATTCCTGAAGTTTTTGAAAAGAAAATTGTTAGTTTGCTTTCTTGGTTAGGAGCTTGTAATCAGATAGTATAAATATATAATTCAAAGCAAATATACCCTCAACTGCCTGGAATGATGCTTGTTCCTCAATATCCGAGTCTTCACCCGTCTGACAGCTGGGTGCATGGGTGGAGGGACTGGCGGCTACACTGCTCTGAGGCCCTGCATAGAAAGATGACACAGATGTCAATTATGTTATGGCGAGATTGAATGTAATTTGCAAAACAGAAGCCCATGCCAATACATCACACAACTGGGAAAACACTTACATGATGGTGGTGCAGGAATGTGTAGTTCTGAAAAGAAAAAAGAACCAATTAGATCACATAACATGTAATGGGTGATTTCTGTGATATTGAGACCAAGATACGCAAAATAATTTGACAAACTTACCCACGGACCAACATTCCTGGCCTGCTTCCTTTGTGGTGGAGGAGTATGTAGTTCTGAAAAGAAAAGAAAAAAAAAACCAAAGAACCAATTAGATTAGTCACATAACATGTAATGGGTGATTTCTGTGATATTGGCACCAAGATACGCAAAATAATTTGACAAACTTACCCACTGGGCTTTCGCATGGACCAACATTCCTGGCCTGCTTCCTTTGTGGTGGAGCTGACTCATCTGCAAAGAAACACCAGAATTTGTACCGACAGGGAAATATGTAATTGTGTGCATAATTCAGTCTGTACTGAAGAGGCCTTACCGTCACTGGAGGAATAAGTCCGGGTAGGCCTGCGCACTCTTTTTTTGGTTGTTGGGTGTGCCATCATCGGTCTCTGGGCATGAATCCTTCATGTATGCCTTACATTTCTTCTCTGCCAGCTCGTAGTTATCTGTGTAAGGAGACTATTTGCGAGCAAGTAGAAGAACAAAACTGTATTTCCCTGCATAGAAAAAAATATGAATTCAATATAGTACATAGCAAATACTATATAGCTCACCTGTTTTGTACCAGACTTTCCGAATGGCATGTTTCGCCCAGCTGATGTGGGGCGGAGCAAGGTTCATCACCTTCTTCCGGACGCTCACGTTTGTCCATGAGCACTCTAAGCCCCCCTGTTTGGTTAAAAAAAATTGTATGTGAAATCAGTGTGGTGCAAAAAAACCTCCAAAAAAGAGACAAAAAACTATAAACCGCTTACTTCAGCAGTCGTCTCCAGCCACGTGGTTGGCATCACTGCCATCGTGCTATCCATAAACTCAACCACAGTGAAACTCATCTGTTAATACAAAAAGGCAAAATTAGCATAGAAAAAGAGCCCAATATATCTTACAAATTGAATTTCCAAAGACAGTGTCATCTGTAAATACAGTGCACATTGTTATTAATTCTATATACAGTACACAGCATCAAACATATTCACAATCAAGTCAAAGGTATAAAAGGGTAAAAAGTCAGGTTAACAACCTAAAAATCATGCAGGACTGTCAGGAAAACATTTGTGTCTGTGGCTCCTCAATCATCACAGCCTGCGTTGTCAGTTCACATTCTGGCAACAGCTTCATTAAACAGTCTCTCTTTTTCACTCTGAAACACCCGATGATCCTTGAATCACAAGGATTTGTGAACAGAGGATCCACCTTTTCAAACACCTTGCATAGCACCTTGTCATTCCTCTTCTCAATGGCCTCACAGCATTTGTCACCTCCTAAGATGTACGCATTGTTGGGCCTTCCGATTTTCTTTTTTTGTGCTGGTGCTGTGGTGCTTGGCCCCTGTTCCATCTCCGAGAGCCTTTTGGCCACTTGGATAAGTGGTCTTCTTCCGGATCTGACCAGACGTTTCAACTGCCCCAAGTAGTTCTCAAACCGGAAGGCACTGCATGCATCCAGAGATCCAAAGTTTTCTGCGTCATCTGTTAAATGGAGCATGGCGTGGACATTGTACACCATGAAGTGGCGGCCATACAGGTCTGCTGTCTTTGCCACAAAATACTTCATTAGTCCTCTGCTGTAGTCTGCATGCTTGCGTGCCAGGCTTGGAGAAACCAAAATACTCAGTGCTATGCTGAACGTCATGAAATGCCTGTACAGATCATTGTGGAGAATGTCCTTGAGCACTAGTTTTCCTGTGTATAGTGCGAACTGACGCAGCTCTGTAGCCTTCCAGCGATCCACTTCTTCCAAGTTCCGAGGCTTCCTGGTAAAGCAACTTGGCATGGATTGCTTCAATCGACACAGTCTTCTGCTGGTCTCTTGGATCTGTCCAGCAGACAGCCTTACCCGTCGGCTTCCTCTCACCCATTCCACAAGCAGCTTCTTCATAACGCCCAAACAAGCTTGATGCATGTAGTCGATGGGAAACATTTTGATCATATCAATGGGAAGCTCCAAAAATGGGGACACAGCATGGCCCTCGTCCTTCTTGGCAGACATTTCTGTTCTGAACATCTCGTTGGTTCGCATGGTGTTACAAACATCTGGGTATGTTACACGTCTGTCCACCCATAGCCCTGTCTGTGTACATTTGTCACAGCCATTGTATCCAGTACACAGTTTTGTCGCTTTTACCATGGCCTTGGCTGGTGCATCGCATACAACACAACGCAACACCACGGTCTTCCCTTGTATTCCATTTTCCAGCAGATCCTGCATTTCAGCAACCACAACATTAAGAAATTCCAAATCTGTAGGTTTGGATGGCCCAGATGTTAAGGTTACAGGGAAAACACGGGTTGGAGAGAGGTGGATTGCACACAAAACAGGCCATAGAGTGTTCTTGCTACTTTTGAACAGTGGAAGGCCATCAATGTTGAGCGACAATTCCAGTGTGTTTAGGTCTTTCAGAACCTCCTCAGGGTAGTGTTTGAGTTGTTCTTTGATGGTTCTCTTCAATCCAAAGTGGACACACTCCATTCCTGACACTGTTGTTGACCTGATATCTGTTGGGGTTGATAACAAGGTTCTGGCTGTTGAGGGTAGCTCTGGGTGACCATTGGCTTTTAATCCGACAAGAAGTTCATCAAGTGCAGAGTGTGGGATGTGGTGTTTCAAGGCCCATTGTTGTAACATGTTCCTAAATGAGCTCTGTGGGTTGTTTCCCTTGTTGTATGCGTCATTGGTAGGTGTGTCCCACATGTCCATGTCCAATGCAGATCCATCACTGCTGCTGTCCTGCTCCGAACTGCTGACTGAACTTGTTGGCTCGCCCATGAGCTCATCTGGTTGTTCTTCAGTCTCCACCGGTTGCATCTCTGGCATGTGTTGAGGTCTGTGAGGTTGCTGATCTTCTTCTTGCATAGCCTGTCCTGTCCTGGCCGTCTCTCGCACGGCCTGCTCTTCCCTGCTTCCTGCAGGTAGTGCAGACTTCTCAGCCCTGTCTGCGGCATCTGCTGCATCCAGCTTGGCACGCACCAGTGCTCGCACATTCAACACCTCTCGCCGAGCCCTCTTCCATTCCTTTGTGTACATCTGTCTGGCCAGTCTCCTTGAAGTCATTATCTGCAATGCAATATCATACAATACAATGCAAACAATGTGTACCTGTGTAATGAAAAACGGGGAAATTTTAAATACAACATTACAGCACCAACATAAATTTAAACACAGTGTTTCAGTTTGCAACCATACTTGCACTTGACAAAATACACATAGGATTAAATTGGGGATGAGGTAATATGTGTGACATATGACCGTAGCATTGCATTCAATCGAGCAGGAAAGCAAAACATAATGTGTAACAAAACAATGGCCTAACAGACCAATATAGATTAGGCTGCATCAAACGCCCCTTGAAAATCACAGTTTTGCAAAATCTTTTGCAGTTAATGTGTGGTGGAATCTGAATAGTAGTAGCCAACAATGGCAGTCGTTATCAAGTAATTAGGCCCTTGACCTACTTGCGTCTGTCTGCATTTAACTGCATTTAAAACAACAACTTGACACAGGCCAACTTATTTTATTGTAGCATACTTCACTTTTTCTATTTCATCTTTGGTTCAATTAATATGCCATATAAACAATAAATGGAGAAAAATTAATAAAAGCTGCACTAATAAAGTGGTATGCTTACAGTCCAAGAGATAAAGGAGAATGCATACCAAATCATCAGAGGAAAATACTGTTGCAAGGGACCAAATCCAATAATGTTGTCTTTAAACATGTTTGCAGAAGATAAAATGCAGTGGCCAGCTAATCGGCCACTTAATATATGGAATTTTAATAACAGCCAAACCTGCATCATCTGCCTGCCTACCACACACACACACACAACTGAAGCATTCTGCCATTGTTCTCAGAACTAGTTTTGATCAAAATAGTCCAAAAACTCACATTTCACTGAATTTGCAAAAAAAAGTCTTAACTGCCATCCTACATAGTGCAACTTTAACTGGTCAACAAAAAGGCATGTTACCTTTCCAAGAGTGGATCACAGGTCTTGTCCTCCAGCAGAATCCGGTGCTCAGCTGCATCCAGGGAATTGAATCTGTTCACTGCGCTCAGCCTAATTATCCATGTCCACACAGCCACACCCCCCACAACGTCCTGATACAGTCCTTTAGCGAAAGAATCATACTGCCGAAATGCAGAAATGCAGTCTAGTTAACACATACCATCTAAACTTTAGATGTATCATGGTAGCTAAATAAATGACTGTACTACACCTTCTGTTGATCTTGCTGTAGTTGTCTAAAAACGTTTTCAAAAAGATGCATGCCGAATTGCGGTGCAATTAGATTTTTCGTTCGGGAAAAGTAGGCTACTTCTGCAACATAAACATCAGGTATCTCATTTCCTGAGCAGGCTAGTACAGGACATGACGTCACATACACGTGAGAAAGTCTTAAAGGCATACCTCTGTTTTTATCTTATTTATTATTAGTATTATTCATTTCAGTCCACAGCTACATGCAAGGCAATGTAATCTGTTGGACTTTATGTAGCAATGCAATATATTGGACTTGCAAAGTGTTGCTACAGCTTCTTTGTCAAACAAACAAAACAGGTCAAACCAGTTTCCAAAAGCCAGAATGCACACTAATGGCCCTAATAGCCCAGCCATTTCATGTCTGGCAAGCCATTAGCAAGTAGGCTAAATGGGTCTAGTTATTTTTGTGTGAATTTAAAACCCATTTTGGAATAGGAATAGACATCCACACACTACTTTTTTATTGCAGTCTACTTGACTTCATACAACTTTCTTATTTTAGCTTCGGTGCAATTAATGTGCTATAAAAGCAATGAATGTGAAAAAATGAAGGAAGGCTGCACCACAGGCAGCGCCTGCAACACTATGTGGAAACCAGCCGCCAGCTTACCCTAAAGGGGTTGTTTACGGGCATTTTATTCATTTTCATGTTGGGTGCAAGTTTTTATAGGCTACACTGCAATAAGCTTGCTGTGAGAAGTAGGCTATGTGGTAAAGTCTGGGCTTGCCTAAAATGGCAGCCACAGATAGGCCCAGGCCCGCCGACAGGGGGGGGGCAAAGGGGTATGTTGTCCTGGGCCCAGGGAGATAGGGGGCCCAGAATTGCTTCTCCATTACATTGTATGTATTGGGTAGGGGGGCTTTTCAGATGACTTTGTCCTGGGCCCAGAGAAAGCTGTCAGCGGCCCTGGGTAGGCCTGCCACCGATTGCCAGTGTTGTTTACTTCTGTGGGCTGTATTAATTAATGCAGTGATATCACTCTTTTTCATAGCAAAGATACACAAGGAGAGAACACACCAAATCATTAGGGGGAAAAGTGTTCTACTGCAGGATAAAAAAAGTCAGGTATTGTTCACAAAGGGTCGCAGTGGGTCCACTAAATATTGGTCAGTCAAAGCCATCAATAAGTGAGGGTGGTTGTGCAGGGGGGGAAGCTAATCAGCCATTAATGTGTGGAATCTATAGCAGTAGCTAACAATGGCAGTCATTATCAAGTAATTATTAGGCCCTTGACTTACTTGTCTGCATTTAACTGAATTTAAAACAACAACTTCAGACATATAGGCAAACTTATTGTATTGTAGCCTATACTTCACTTTTTCTATGTCATCTTTGGTTCAATTATGCTATATAAACAATAAATGGAGAAAAATTAATGAAAGCTGCACTAATAAAGTGGTATGCTTACAGTCCAAGAGATAAAGGAGAATGCATACCAAATCATCAGAGGAAAATACTGTTGCAAGGGACCAAATCCAATAATGTTGTCTTTAAACATGTTTGCAGAAGATAAAATGCAGTGGCCAGCTAATCGGCCATTTAATATGCCTATGTGGAATTTTACTTGTATTATCGACACTCCTGCCTACCACACCACACACACACACACACACACACACACACACACACACACACACACACACAATAAATGGGCCTACTTGGAATGAAACAACATAATTAACTTTGTATTCTTTGTAGACCCATGTTTGTGTCCCTTCACTGAATTTAAAACAAATATCATACATTTTGTGTTTTAATATTTTCTTTTTGGTGCAGTAATAATGAGCAATAATAATGAGCAATTGATGCATTGTAAGAAATTAAAATGTCACTAGTGAACTGTCAGCTGGTTCTCAAAATAACCGAAAAACAACTAAGCATAACGTTATGGGTTGGTAGCAATGTAACTAAAGGCTAACGTTTCATATGGGTGGTTCCCTAAAAGTCCAAGGAACGTTAGCATTTGCTTGTTTTTTTCTGTAACCAAAGGGAACGTTTTTAAGTGGTAGATTTTGGTTTGGTTATAACCAAACCTTTAGAGAACCAAAGTCAAACGTTTTCTTTCCGTTCTCTGTTAACTGTAAATTCGAATTAATCGATAAAATCGATTTATCGCCCAGCTCTACAACAAATCAAGCAAAATGTTAATTACTACCCTAATGGGTTTTAGGAAACGATGCTGATAAACCAGGAAAATGCCTAGACTCTAGGAAGCCCATACCATATTCAGGTGCATCAATAGAGCTTGCTCTTTTACTAAATAAATAAAAGAATATGTATATACTATATAATGTTATAGAAAACATATTGCTCTCAATGGTGCATTTTGCCCATGTTCAGGGTAGAAAATAAAAAAGAAAGATTCGAGTAAGACAAGCCAAATTGGTATTTTTAAAAAGAAGGGATCATGGAGAATAAAGA
>JAPEIY010000027.1:37873337-37886680 GCA_026122135.1 Cathorops aguadulce | reverse complement strand
CTCTTTATCTACTTTTAGGACTTGTGTGAAAATCTGATGATGTTTTAGGTCATATTTATGCAGAAATATAGAAAATTATAAAGGGTTCACCAACTTTCAAGCAGCACTATTTGTGCATGTGTATATACATATATAATCATCTGCTGAGTTTGAGGTAAGCAGGAACTAATTAAACACAAACTAAACAGTAAACTGACATTACAGTTGTCTTATTTTCATTAAATATAATGTAAATGATGATTGTCGTTGTGCTACGTGTTTTAGGCCTATATGGAGCATCACGTAATACCGCATTTGTGAAGTAATATGTATAACTGCTCTTGACTATAGTAGTTGTACTTTTGCCTGTACCCCTGCCTGTGTTCGATAGGATCCCTGTAAAAAAAAAAAAGCCACCCCCATTCTGAATGTCACTGTTTGATTCATACTCTGGGTACATTAATCACAGGAACATACAGGCTTGATAAGTGCTAGATTGTTTAACTCATGCTAAGGCATGGCTCCTCTGAGGGAAAAAAGATGTTGCATGGTACGATGTGCTTCTGTTGACTTGTTAAAATGAGCACAGATTTCCCAAAAAAGTAGATAACAGACATCAGTGGACATGCTGCATTGTTATAGAATTTTGTAATAACATTTAACATCTGTTCATCTGACATCTGCTGACTCATGTAAATGTCAATATGTTGACCAGTGCTCCATATATTACAATGTAAGAGAGTGCTTTTACGACTGGCTTTGCTATTGTGAAAATTCTCAGTTGATGAGGCAAGCACTCTTCAGTGTCATTGCATCTCGGATTATTACAGTCACTGACTTATTGGTGTTTAACCTGTGGGTCACCCAGCATGGAACCTTTAGTGAAACTGGCTTCCTTCATGAGGCTCAGACTTTCAATGAGATTTCTTCCATTAGTGAATTATGCTTATGTATTCCCATGCAGTCATCATATTTTGCCTTTTCCAGTTGGGATGTTTTAATATTAAGAATTAAATAGAATATGCCAAACTATGAAAAGGACATGATAGCCTATCATTAATAATTCATACACAATTCAGTGATGTCATTGTACCAAAATTTTGACCATGATATTGATACCATATTAAATAGCATGAAACTGGCACTGAAACTGAACCATAGTGATGAAGACCAGAATCACTTTGCAACACTGTTTCAAAGGTAACTGAGCAGGAAAGAAATGTATTAATAGTAACTATTCAATCTTCTATTTTCTTAATAAATCACCATGGGAAGCCTGAGGGAAACAGTATTTCAATTCAGTATATACTTGCATATGGATGTACTGGCAATAAAGCTCTCTTGAATCTTCAGTAATGGTCCAAGCAGTGGTTTGTTTACTATTAAGCAAGTTTTGCATTCTTGCAGAAGAAGGCAACTCTTAATATCTACTGAGTACTGATCACACCAACATTAATTCTTCAATTGCATGTACTTTTCTCCTGGAGATCTACTGATATACCAGTTTGTTATTGTTTTTTGATTGTGTGGGGCCTGCTATACCATGTCACGCCTCTGTTGTCACCACTGAAACCATGGCCTACACTTCTCAGAATCCTCAGCAGTCACACAAACCATGTTGGATAGCCACTCACATGGTCAGTATCCCAGACTTCTTCACTCACTTGTTCTGAATCATCACACTCACTATAAATAGTCAAACGCATTGCCGCACAAAGTTAATCATTACATGCCAGAGCTAGTGTCATATTGAACACTCTCTGGATCCAAATTAGCATGATCCATGTTAACATGACTTTGGAATACTTTTGGGAATGTCAGCCCTGGACCCACACACACACACAGCTTGTGAAATCTCACTCCTGATATTTCTGAGCCTTTCTAGTTTGTGTGTTGTAATCCCAGTCTCAATTTTTTACCTATGTGGGCTCAATATCTAGTTCAGCCTGTTTACTGATTGCCTGTCCCTGTGTCAAATTTGCATTTCTGATTACAGGTTTACCCTTCTGGTTTGTCAACCTGGAGTTGGATCTGCTGCTCTCTGACACATTGGCTTTGTGTAAATTTGCTTTAAATCAAATTTTTTTGCACTAATGGCAAATTTACAAGTTGCACTAAATATTACTCTTTTGTTTGTAGTTTGTACACTACAAAATAGCCCATAGACCAAAGTTCTTGAGAACTGTGATTAAAAAGAAAACAAACAAACCAGTTGCTGATTTGATTATTATAATAAACTGACTGACTAGTACTGCATACTTACCATCATATTCCATGTGCATTTCTTTAAAATGTACAGCATACTATATAATTGTTGAAGAATTGTGGAAGTATAGAAGCATACTGAATAACCACTTTATCCTCATCATGGTGGAGCCGCAGTCTATCCTGAGAACACTGGGCCAGAGGCGATTCTAGAGTCTGTTGTGGCCCCAAGCAAAAATTTCCAGGGGCCCCTTCTGACCAGTGTTCATCACCAATATGTTACGCCAACAAAAAAATGTATGAAATCAAAGTTTTTTAAAATTCCAAATGTGAAAATACAATGGTAAAGACCAATAAAAACAATAAAAAACAAAATAATTAAGCCCTCTGGCCCCGACTCTCGGGGGGGCCCTGGACCAGGGTGCCCCAAGCAGTTGCTTGCCTTGCCTGTTCACAAGCTGCGTGTCTGCACTGGGCATCAGGTGAGCATACACTGATGGCAGAGCACCATGCACACACCCATTCATTCAAATTAATTATTACCTAGGTGTGATTTAGGGCAGACAATTTACTATAAAAATATATTTTTGAGAGGTGGATGGAAACTCTAAAACCCAAAAGAAAGCCATGTAGACATGAGGAAAACATGTGAAACTTCGCACAGACAGTAACTTGAGCTTAGAATTGATCCAAGGACCCTAGAATCGTCAGTTGGCACCTCTCAGCTTGAGATATCTCTATATCTCTGTATTGCAAGAGGAATAATCACACATTCTGATAGACTCTGAGAGGTCTTTTGTATGTACAAAAGCTTTCACAATGCAGCCAGTGACTCTGATGCCATGCACAGGGATGGGATGCAAAATTATATTTTAAACACCTACTGTTCATAAAGGTGATTGTTACTCATCTCTTATTAAATGTGGGCTTTATTTGGGTTCTACAGGTTGTATCTCCAGTTGTTATGAACAATTAAGTGGTGTTATTCATTGAAATTATAAATAAAACTTTAGTGGTGAATAATATAGACATATAATTGAAGGTTTCATTGCTGCATTTTACATCAGAAAGGATAAGGAAAGTCATCCTTCATGTGTAGTGGTTGGATGCATGCTTTTGTGGATATGGGCTGTGCGTGGTGTGTTAAGCAGAAAGTTGGGGTATTTGAAAAAAGGAGAACAAGATCCTTCTGTGAATGTTATGAAACTCTGAAGTTCTCTTCATGTTTAACTCTTCCTCCTGGGATCTGTCCCAACCCCTTCTCCTCTTCAAAGACCAAATCGCTACTCTATTTTTAGAAGAAAGTTTTTTTTCCCTATTTTTCTGCCTCTTTTCCAACTCCCACTCTCTTGATACCCACAGGCCACAGTTAAACCCATTGCTGACTTTCTCTCTTAACTTTACAAGGAAGCAGCTTCTATGTATTTCAAGGCATCAAAGCATGTGCACCTCAAAAGTTGCCTGATGCCACAAGGAGTGTTCTGTATTCTACCTGAACATTCAGATCCAAAAGAAACAATGCATCTGTGTTCATCAAAGGCTGCAGTTTTCACCACATCGTTTTGCTGCACATCTTAACTTATGTCACATAGTGTATTCTCCAAGGAAGGCTTCCTTTTTTGAACAGTTCTTCCTGATTGCACTGCTTCTTAATAGGCAACATTTATTTTGGTGACTGTAGACTTCTTAATTATCTTAACATTTTGGTAACACTTCGTAATATAGTCCCACAAGCTCCCTGCTATTAACTGGGTGTGTGGTATAAATTCTGAAGTGCTGGATAATTGTTTAGAGTAACAAGATGGTAATGTGCCAAGACAGTTTAATTAAAGTACTCTGAAATGTCAGAAAATTTGTCTGAGACAGATTCTATCTATTAAGCAGATAAATTTGTGGTACAAAAAGGAAGGTGAGAAAAGATAAACATACATTTGATTTCATTGTTATACAAAATGTAGTAGTCCTTGTACATTTTAGAAAGAGTAATGAAAGCAGTCAGGAAAAAAAAAATTCCTCCACACTATTATTCACTGAACTTGCTCCGTAAAGTTTTCATGTGTTCATTATCTTTTTAGTTTCGCTGCTTCAATCATGAGAGACTATGCATAACACACATTATTTCTTGGAACACTTCCTTTGGTGACTGAAAAGTCCAATTTTTGAGTTACATTTGTGCTGACATGACAAACGTGACCATGAACTGGTTGTTATTCTTTGGTTGGTCCTGTGTTTTACTTGCCTTCTCTTTTTGGCTAGGTGTTCAGAGTGGCATTCCTCTCTTCTTCTTCTTCTTCTTCTTCTTCTTCTTCTTCAGCTGTCTTATCTTGCAAGACCATAATGTTGGGTGTGCCTGGGAATGTGAGTAACTGTACAGGCCTATCTGGGACTTGCAGACCTTGTTGCACACTTTGCATGTGAACTAGGTGTTGGAGTTTGATGTTTCCACCTACAGCCTCTTTCCTTGCCCTCTTTGTAGCTGCAGTCAGGCCCCTCTTTCTGTCAGCCTCCAAGGTGCACTTCTGGATGGCAAGGCGCCAAGCTGCTTGGTCTCTGGCTTGCTGCTCCCAGTCCTCTACAGGAATGTTGCAAGAAGTTAGGTCTCTTTGGCACACATCTCTGAATCTCAGTGCTGGGCAGTCAACTTGCCTGACACCAGTGGCCAGCTGACCATACAGGATATCTTTTGGCAATCTTCCATGTGTTGGACATGTCCAAGCCAGCGGAGGTGTCTTTGACTGAGCAGAGAGTACATACTTGGGATTTTGGCACGTTGCAAGATGTCACTAATGCCAAGAATGAGTCTGAGGCATCACATGTAGAAGGTGTTGAGTCATCTTTCTTGGTGCTTGTATCTAGTCTCACTTCTGTATAGTAGGATGCTGAGGACACAGGCCTGGTAGACTTGGATCTTGGTGTGCTCTGTCAGAGATGGGTTCTCCCATACCCTTGTAGTCAATTTTGCCATGGTGATGTTTGACATTCCTAGCCGTCTGTCAAGCTCGGTGTCAAGCAATAAGGTATTGTTGACTGTAGACCCCAGGTAAGTGAATTTATCCACCACTTCCAGGGTGGTGATGTTCATCCTGATGGAGGGGACTGTACTTGCACCTTGTATGCAAACACAAGTCTTCTTTAGGCTGACAGTAAGTGCAAACTGGGTACATGCATCTGCAAAGCAGTCACTCAGTCTCTGGACGGCCTCCTCTGTGTGGGCTGTGAGTGCAGCAGCATCCACAAAGAGCAGCTCTCTAAGGAGTACTGTTCTCACTTTGGTCTTAGAGTGCAGTCGAGCCAGGTTGTATAGCTTGTTGTCTGACCTTGTGTACAGGTAAACTCCATCAGTGAATGTGTCAAAGGTGTACAACAAGAGCAAGGAAAAAAAGATTCTGAACAGAGTAGGTGCCAGAACACATCCTTGTTTCACTCCACTGTTGATGGGGAAGGAGTCTGATGTTGATCTGTCAAAGAGGACTGTACCTTTCATGCCCAGATGAAAGGAAACCAGCATGCTGCGGAGTCTTGGGGGGCATCCAGTCTTCCTGAGGAGTTTGAAAAGCCCTTTTCTGCTGACCATGTCAAAGGCTTTTGTGAGATCAATAAATGTTAGGAAGAGTGGCTTGCCTTGCTCTCTGCACTTCTCTTGTAGTTGACGTAAGGTAAAAATCATGTCTGTAGTTGATCTACCTGACCTGAAGCCACATTGTGATTCTGGATAGACATGGTTTGTGAGCTGCTGGAGCCTGCTGAGGAATATCCAGGCAAAGACTTTGCCAACAATAGTGAGAAGAGATATCCCCCTGTAGTTGTTGCAGTCACTATGATCGCCCTTGTTCTTGTAGCTTGTTACGAAGGTGGCATCATGCATGTCTTGAGGGACTGCTCCTTCTTTCCAGCAGAGGCACAGAAGTTCATACAATGGTTGTAACAGAGCCGGTTTCCCACACTTGATGGCTTCCGGTGGGATGTTGTTGTTGCCAGGTGCTTTGCCAGAAGGGGGAGAGTTGATGGCTTTGCTGAGCTCTTCCATGATGGGCAGGTCCTTTATGTTGTTGAAGGCAGTGTTAGAGATGGATCTTTCTTGGGAGTAGAGTTCAGAGTAATGTTCTACCCATCGGGCCATCTGTTGTTTCCTGTCAGTGATCTTTGCTCCTGTCCGGGATTTCAGGGGAGCAACCCCTTTCATAGTGGGACCAAGAGCCTTTTTGATACCATCATACATGCCTCAGAGGTCTCCAGATTTGGCACTACATTAGATTCCTGTGCAGCGTTATTGCCAATAATCATTAGCGCACTGTCTGGCAGTACATTGTGCAGTCCTCTGAGCATTTCTAAGAGCAGCAAGTGTCTGTGCATTGAGGCAGCTCTTGTATACCAAGAAGGCTTTATGTTTGGCTTCAATTACTGGGTCCATCTTGGGGAGATGTGGATTCAACCAGTCGTGACTAGGCCGTTTCTATTTGCTGAATGCGGTCATGGTTGTGTTGTAGATAGCATCCTTCATGGCTGTCCACTTTGTTGTGACGTTGTGGTCTGGCAGGTCATAAAGAGCTTGGCTCAGTTTGGATAAGTATTCTTCCACCATGAGGGGAAATGAAGGGATCCTGTGTTAAGGTAGTGGTTCTACACACTTCTGCATGCTGTTTGATTCTGTTTGATGTAAGCTCTTCAAGGTGGTCAATGTCAAATCCAGCAGACTTAAAGTCTTGTTTGCATGCATCTTGTATCTGAGAATTGGGTGTCCTCTTATTCATTTTCCATGGGTAAGTTCCCCATATAATAATTGCTTGTGTACCCTCTTCTCATCCATTCTAATCACATGTCCAAGCCACCCCAATCTTCTTTGGGTTACAAGTGAATAGATGTCATGGCTGTGTGCTTTAGATAAAACTGATGCATTTGTAACTTTGTCACTCCAAAAAAATAGCAAGGATTCTCCGAAGAGATCACATATGAAAATTGCTCAGTTGCTTCTCCTGCTTTGCATATGTAGTCCAGGATTCACTGGCACAGAGTGTAGTACTTATTATGCAGGCTTCATAGACCTTTATCTTTGTGGCCACAGTTAAGAGTGGATTTTCCCAGATGTGATGCTTTAGTCTGGCCATCATTTTAGTTGCTTTAGTAAAGCATACGTCTATGTCAGCATCTAAAGAGATCTTAATGGTTACTGTTGAAGCAAGGTAGGTAAAGTGTTCTACCTTGTCTCATATTTGACCATCAATTACCATTTTTGATGGATCATCTTGACCATAATGTAAAGTATTGGTTTTCTGTATGCTGAGAGTGAGCCCAAAGTTCTTGCATGTGGATGAAAAATTGGCCCTGATGCTTTGAAGCTTTGCACTTGAGTGCATGACAAATGCAGCATCATCTGCATACAACAGGTAATTTATGTTCCCCTTTCTGATTTTGGTTTTAACATTCAGAGGATTTTGAATGAATAAGCCACCTTAAGAATGAGCAGTTATTGTTATACCATAGTTAAGATGACTGTTCTTTTTGAAAGTCATTAGAACAACAGCAAAAAAGATGCCAAATAGGACAGCTGTACTGACATCACCTTGCTTAACTCCAATTCTAATTTTGAAAGGCTTTGATGTTCTGTTGTCGTGAATGACCTTTCAAAGATGATTTTCATGGAATAACTTGATGATATTAAAAAGCTTCAGAGGACATCCTATCTTGTTGAGTATTAGTATGTCATGGTTGATGAGATCAAATGCTTTGGTTAAGTCAATAAAGATGAAATGAAGTGGCATTTTCTGCTCTCTGCATTTTTCCATGAGTTGGGAAAGCAAGAAAATCATATCAATGTCCAAGTGGCTTTCTCTGAAACCACATTGAGAATCTGAGTACACTCTGTTTGGCGGGATGGCAAGGCAATAATTAAATATTCTTGCATGGACTTTCACTATGATGTTCAGCAAGGAAATACCTCTATAGTTATTACATTCTTTTCTAGGTCCTTTGTTTTTGTGAAATACAATAATGTTTGAGTTTTGGAAATCTTGAGAGATATCTGTTGTCCAGCACTTGAGAAGCATATCATGTAGTGGTTTCAAGACAGTTGCTTTGCAGTGTTTCATGACTTCAGGTGGTATGCCTTCATCTCCTGGAGCTATACCTATGGAAAACTTTTTAATAGCTTTCTCAAGATCTTGAATGATTGGCTCTTCATCAAGTTCTGCTAGTTTTGGGAAGACAGGGATTTAATTGAGTGCCTTTTGTGAGATGGGTTGGTCATTGGAGTACAGCTCATAAAAGTACTCAGCCAATTGTTCTAACTGCTGTTCAGTGTCTGTAATAACTTCACTGACTTTAGAGTTAATGGGCAATGATGTGCGATGTTGTCGACCAGTTACTTTTTTGATTCCTTCATACATTTTTCTGGTGTTGCCTGAGTTTGATGCTTCTTGAATCAGGGTACTTAGAGCTATCCAGTATTGCTTTGTACATTGTTTGGCTTTAGCCTGGAAATTATTCATGGATTTGTGCAGATTTGCAAGATTAAGACTATTTGGATGATTCTTTTACTCCAGGAATGCTGTTCTCTTGGTTTCCTTTAGAGGGTCTAGAATTTCTATGTATTCATTATATCAGCCTTGGAATTTGGGATTTTTCTTACCAAAAGCATACAAAGTGGCATTACGTATGCTGCTGCTTAGATGTTGCCAGTGCTTTTCATCGTTGGTGCTTTCACTGGGTGGTTGAAAGTTCTTATTGAACTGTATGTGAAAGGCATTCTGTTTTTCTTTGTTTTTGGTGTTAGCAGCATTGATTCATGATTTACCTCTTGGTTTCACCTAGTGAAACAATCAGGGCCTTAGTTTCACTGTAGTTATTAGTCAAACATAATCTGTATCACAGTCTGTGCTATGACAGCTTGGGTTAAATTGATATTACTTTGGAAGCTTCTTACCAGGATATGGCCAATTTGGTGCCAACATTGAGATATAAGATGACACCAGATTATCCTTCTTTAAAAAAGCAAACAAACCCAAAAAAACCCTCCATAGAATGTGTTTATGGTACAGAGATGGTGATTTGCACATAGTTCAAGGTGTTTTCTTCCATTATCATTAATTTTCTCAACAGCAAACTTTCCTATGTGAATGGACCACATAAAGTAATCTGCACTAATGTGAATTAAAATCACCAAGGATTGTAAGATGTTATTTGGATGGAATTTTGTTCACAGATTTGTCTATTTAGTCATAAAAATTGCCACTTATTTCAATGGGTGATTGCATAATTGGGGCATATACATTTATTAACCATACTACTAAGTTGGTGTGGTGCTTCACTTCTATCATTTGTTCACTGCCATCAAAAGGTGAGATTATATAGCTCATCACATCATGTTCCTGCTTCTGTCCATTATTTTTTCCTTTCCAGAAAAAATATGTAATTCTTTTTGGTGAGAGAATCAAGTTCAAGTAATCTTGGTTTTCACACAAATTGAATATCTGTCAGAGTGCATGAGAGAGGTGGATGTAAGTGCAGAAGTGTTCAATATCATACAGTGCAATTTAAACATAAAGCACATGAAACGCACACAGTGGCAAACAGTCCGAATCAGCAGGTAAGGTCATAAACAGGATAACAGGCAAGAGGTTGATCGAGGCGCAGACAGGATATTAGAGACAAAATGAGGACGAGAACTAGGAACAAAAACAGGAGTCAAGAAACCAGGAAATCAACAGGAATGGGAAGCAAGGCTTGGTATGCACACTAGACATGGCGTAATACTTCGCGTAGCATTACCCTTGGCACAGTCCTTAAATAGCCTAACATAGAAAACAGGTGCACCTTGTTCACGGCGTGCGTGCTGTAGCCCACTTGGTATGTGCACAGCCTGAGGCATGCCTTCAGGTGCACGCACCAAGGCACACAGGACTGACAGAACCCCCTCCAGGAGCAAACAGTCCATAATACTTGGCCCAGTGGGGGTTCAGGCTCAGGCTCTGGACATGACTTGGGTTCTTGGCTAGGAGTTGGCTTGACCTCAGGACTTGACATGGACTCTGGACTGGACTCAGGCTCTGAAGACGACATGGACTCTGGACTGGATTTGACTCCAGCTCTGTAAATGACGGGGACTCTGCACTGGATTTGGGTTTGAGCTCTGAAGATGACTAGGACTCAGGCTTGGGTTCTGTAGATGACTCAGTTTCAGGACTGGACTTGGGCTCAAGCTCTGAAGATGATGAGGACTCGGGCTCTGGTTCTGTGGACGATGAGGACTCTTGACTGGGCTCTGGTTCTGAAGATGGCTCTGGCTCTGGCTCTGAAGATGGCTCAGGCTCTAGAGATAGCTTGGGCTCTGGCTCAGGCTCTTGGCTGGGCTCAGGCTTTGTAGAGGGCTCTGGACCTTGATCAGGCATTGTAGAGGGCTCTGGACTGGGCTCCATAGAGGGCTCTGGAGCAGGAGCTGGCTCCATAGAGGGCTCTGGAGCAGGCGCTGGCACTGACTCTGGCTCCACCTCTGGCTCAGGAGCAGGTGCTGGCACTGACTCTGGCTCCACCTCTGGCTCTGGCTTGGGAGCAGGTGCTGACACTGAAACAGGAACAGGTGCTGGCATGGAAACAGGAACAGGTGCTGGCATGGAAACAGGAACAGGTGCTGGCATGGAAACAGGAACAGCTGCAGGCACGGGAACAGCAACAGCTGCAGGCATGGGAACAGGAACAGATGTGGGAACAGGAACAGCTGCTGGCTCTGGCTGAGGAACCAGCTCAAATGGGACAGCCTCCTCTGCTGTCTCTATATCAGCCACTGGAGGGAGCTCTGGGGCAATGGTCTCCTCAGCTGAGTTGGCCTCAGGAGTGGTTGTCTTTAGAAGCGCTCTAGAGCAATGGCCTCCTCCACTGTGTCAACCACTGGCCTGATTGCCCCTCCCCAAAAATTTTCAAGGGGTTCCTCCTTTACGAAGGATTCATATATCAACTTGAGCATGGCAAAGAAAGTCAGAGAGTTACCAAGGCATGGGTGTTCCACCCGAATTAGATAGTTAACTCATCTGCGTGCTTGTCCAGAAATGAAGGTCAATACAAAGCTTACCCAGATGGATTTGGGTGGCTTGGGCTCTAGGAAGTCTTCATAGAGAACCCCACACTGGATTCAGAATCCAACCAGGTGATAATCTTCTTCGTAGGGTGTAGGAGGATGAGCATCGGTACGTTGGCGGAAATATGTGGTTAGTCGCAGGGACAGGGAAACCCGGAAGTGGCATGGGATCACATATTAAAACAGACCCGCTACATCCATAGTAGGGTGAAGTATTCTGTCAGAGTGTGTGAGAGAGGTGGATGTAAGTGCAGAAATGTTCAATATCATACAGTGCAATTTAAACATAAAGTGCATGAAACATACACAGTGGCAAACAGTCCTAATCAGCAGGCAAGGTCATAAACAGGATAACAGGCAAGAGGTCGATTGAGGTGAAGACAGGATATCAGAGGCAAAATGAGGATGAGAACTAGGAATGAGAACAGGAGTTGAGAAACCAGGAAATCAACAGAAATGGGAAACAAGGCTCGGTATGCACACTAGACACGGCGTGATACTTTGCATAGCATTACCCTCAGTGCAGTCCTTAAATAGCTCAACATAGTTCACTGATAGAAAACAGGTGTGCCTTGTTCACGGCACGCGTGCTGTATCCCACTCAGAGCGCCCAAGGTGCACATGACTGACAATATCAATGTTGAATCAATCTTGATTGATAATTGCAGATTTTTTCAGCTCAACATGATCAGTGAGTGTGGTTGAAGTCATCATTCTGATGTTCCATGATGTGAATCATAGTTTTCTTGAGTTTACTCTAGTTGTCAGTGAATTTTACAATCCATTTATTAGGAAAACATTCCTATGCTTTGTCCACCCCAAAGAAAACAAATAGAATGTGGTGGATTAATACCCTACCGACTGAGGACTGCTCAGTTTATGGCAGGAAGTGATTGATCATTGGAGTTAAATTACCCACCCTACCATCAGAAGTGACCTGTAGCATCTTATTTTACACCAATCAAGTATAGATTTATAACTTGTTGAATGGCACTTCCCAAATTTGGTTTCGTCACTGGAATGTTGACATGAATTACTCTCCGATATGTGTTGCCTGGGCAGAGATAGAAGTAATTTAGTATCAGTGGAGTGCCTATTGTCACAGGTCCTCTCTCGGCCTTTTCCCATTGGACCCAAGGGAAAGCTGAGTAGTACACTTGAAACAGGATCAGACTGCAGTGTAATTGTTAGTGAAACACAAAGGCTTAACACAATCCTTTGCAGTATCCAACTTACTTGGAAAATTGGTCTTCATCAAAATAATATTGTGGCCAAGCATCAATTTGTGAATGGAGGGCAAAGTTGGGGAAGGTGAGTAGCCAAGTCATTGCACCTGTTGTTAATTAATGTGTGTGTGTTTGTTGCAGTGATGGTGGGGCATTAAAGGAGTAGGAGAGCAGAAAAGAAAAGCCAGGACCAGAACATGACTGTGTGTGTGTACGTGCATGTGTCCTAGAGTTAAGCAAAGGGAAGCTGAAAAGCTTAAATAAATGTGTATGTGAACATTATCTCCAGCCTGTCGTACTTCCGTACTCCTCCCACATCAGGGAAACCATTACAGTGGTGCCGAAACCTGGGAGTACCGAAGGGAGCCAGCCCCATAGAGTGCTTGCTGTTCACGGACCTCATCCATGCCCTCACTACTGCTCAGCAGAACCAGCATCAAGTGCTGACTGCCCTCTGGAAGGAGCAGGAACAATGCTTCGAAGCCTTGGTGCTAACCCAGCAGGAAGATCACCAGGCATTCTGGCACCTGCTCGCGTCGATGGGGTCCTCAGCCACCACCACAGTGGATCCTCCCCACCTCACCTTATGAAGATGGGCCTGCATGATGATCCAGAAGCCTTCCTAGCACTCTTTGAGCAAGCAGCCGAAGTGTGGGGTTGGCTGGTCAAGCAGCACGCAGCACCCCTACTTCTGCTGTTGACTGGCGAGGCGCAGCTCGCCACGCTGCAGCTCCCTGCCAACAACCAGCTCATACAACCCCTGGCAAAAATTATGGAATCACCGGCCTTGGAGGATGTTCATTCAGTTGTTTAATTTTGTAGAAAAAAAGCAGATCACAGACATGACACAAAACTAAAGTCATTTC
>JAPEIY010000027.1:37808427-37819195 GCA_026122135.1 Cathorops aguadulce | reverse complement strand
TGGATTGGTGGAGTCCAAACTCTTTAGAGATGGTTTTGTAACCTTTTCCAGCCTGATGAGCATCAACAACACTTTTTATGAGGTCCTCAGAAATCTCCTTTGTTCATGCCATGATACACTTCCATAAACATGTGTTGTGAAGCTCAGACTTCGATAGATCCCTGTTATTTAAATAAAACAGGGTGCCCACTCACAGCTGATTGTCATCCCATTGATTGTAAACACCTGACTCTAATTTCACATTCAAATGAACTGTTCATCCTTCATGTTCACATACTTTTGCCACTCACAGATATGTAACATTGGATCATTTATCTCAATAAATAAATGACGAAGTATAATATTTTTGTCTTATTTGCTTAACTGCATTCTCTTTATCTACTTTTAGGACTTGTGTGAAAACCTGATGATGTTTTAGGTCATATTTAGGTCATAGGGGCTATTGGCAAACCAACGAAGATGGTGACCTCATTGAAAACTGGGCTGATGTAAACCAGATGTCTCTCATACATGACTCAAAACTTCCAGCTTCCTTCACCAGCTCTAGATGGAGATGTGGATACAACCCTGACCTGGTGTTTGCCTCCAACACCATTGCTATTCAATGCGAGAAGGTAGTGCTGCACTCATTCTCACACTCCTAACACTGTCCAATTGCGCTCAGAGTAAATGCAGTCATCGTACCATGAACAGACCCCTTCCAACGGTGGTTTAACATGAAGAAGGCTAACTGGGAAAAGTTCGTCGATGACCTGGGCCTGTACATCCAGGGTCTACCCGCCCTGCCTATACACTATGACACCTTTGTCAAAATTATAAAGAAATCCTCATGGCAAAACATTCCCTGAGGGTGCCAGACAAAGTGCATCAGAGGCCTGAATGAAGAGTCTAAGGCACTGTACAACAAATACATTAATCGCTTTGAGTCTGACCCATTCAGTGCAGAAACACTTGAGTGTGGAGACTTACTCACAAGCATAGTCATGGAAAGTTGACAGATGCAATGATGGGAGTTCATTGAATCGACTGATCTAACCCATAGTAGCCGGAAGGCATGGGAAACAATTCGGATCCTTGGCAATGACTACACTAAAGCTCAACCAGTGCCACAAGTCACTGCAGATCAAGTTGCTCACCAACTTCTTGTGAACAACCAAGGAAACCCCAACCATCACCCCTGAAGAGCCAAGCTCCCCAAAGATGATGTTATGAGCTCTGAAGGAACCTCACTTTTCACAAGGCCCTTTAGCATGGATGATCTATGCAATGCCATCAAGGACATGAAAAACAACAAGGCAGCTGGACTTGACAACATTCTATGTGAGCAGATCAAACACTTTGGGCCTCTTGCATTTCAGTGACTGCTCAACATGTTCAACCAAAGCCTGAGCACCAACAGGATCCCCATGATTTGGAGGAAGTCTAGAGTGATTGCCTTACTGAAACTTGGCAAAGATCCAACCATACCCAAGAACTACAGGCCGATCTCTCTGCTATGCCATACATACAAACTCTTTGAAAGACAAGAGTCAACTTGACAACTGCATTGCACTATTTGTGGATGAGCTCCTCATTCCTGAGCAGGTTGGCTTCAGACCTGGAAAGTCTTGTACTGGCCAACTCTTGAACCTCACACAGTACATCAAGGATGGCTATGAGAAAGGCCTGATCATGGGAGCCGTCTTTGTGGACCTCTCCACAGCATATGACACTGTGAACCACAGGATCCTCACCTAAAAGCTCTTTGAGATAACGAAGGATTTAAGGCTAACTGAACTGATCCAGAACCTACTATCAAACAGACGGTTCTTTGTAGACCTCAATGGTGACTGTAGCAGATGGCGAAGGCAGAAAAACGGCCTCCCTCAAGGCAGTGTCCTCACTCCCTTGCTCTTCAACATCTACACCAATGACCAACCAGTACATCCCGACACTAAGAGATTCCTGTTTGCTGATAACCTCAGCAATGATGCACAGGGAAGGACCTTCAAAGAAGTAGAGAACACTCTCAGTGATGCCCTCATAGTCCTCACCCCATACTATAATGCAAACCACTTGCGAGCCAACCCTGACAAAACACAAGTGAGCATCTTCCACCTGAAAAAGCTCTGACCCCCAGAGGAAGGGCATGTGTGGAGTACTGGAGCAGGAGAGTGTAGCAGACTGAGGTGGTGACCCGAGAAGAAGAAGGTCATATTTATGCAGAAATATCAAAAATTCTAAATGGTTCACAAACTTTCAAGCACCACTGTAACTGTATCACATCATCAATTAGAATGTTTTACTCCCCTTTGAGAAATTGAACTGATTTCACTAATTTGCTCATCAAAAACTTCAACTTGTGGACTAGATCCCTTACCTACAGTGCATGACTCTTCAAAAAGATAATACCAGCAATTGAACATCTTCTAAAACTAATCAATTCTTCCCATAGAATTGGCTATGTACCCACATCCTTTAAACTAGCAGTTATCAAACCCTTGATTAAAATACCTGACCTCGACCCCTGTTAGCTGACCACTGATCGGCCAATGTCAAGACCCCCCTTATCTCCAAGAACCTAGAAAAAACTGTGGCATAGAGGTTATGCTCATATCTACATAGGAATAACATCTGTGAACTGTATCAGTCAGGATTATGATCTCATCATAGCACAGAGCCAGCACTGGTTAAAGTAGTAAATGACCTACTCTTGACATCTGATCAGGGCTTTGTCTCCCTGCTCATATTGCTTGACCTTCCTGCAGCTTCTGACACCATTGACCATTCCATTCTCCTGGATAGACTAGAAGATGTTGAGGGAGTTAAGGGAATGGCCTTCTCCTAGCTCAGATCTTATTTACCTGATCACTATCAGTTTATTGATGTAAATGGTGATTTTTCAATGCATACTAAGGTAAAGTTTGGTGTTCCACAAGGTTCTACCTTAGGCCCACTGCTTTTTTATTTATATATGTTACCTTTGGGTAATATTATTCATATGCATGGTATTAGCTTCCACTGTTAGGCTGATGACACACAGTTGTATGTTTCTGCAAAGCCATTTAGAGACACCAGCTTATTAAAATTGAGGAATGCGGAAAGGACATTAGACACTGGATGCTTATTAATATCCTTCTACTTAACAACACAGAAGTACTTGTACTAGGACCACATGCAGCTAGATGTAGGTTTTCTGATTACATAGTAACTGGCCTTTCTGTTTTTTTCATGTGCAGCTGTAAAATACCTTGGGGTGATTATTGACTCCAGTCTTTTGTTTGAAACTCATATTGATAATATTATGCAGATAGCAATGTTTCTGAGATGAAAGAAAGCTAGCATAAGAAATATAATATCACTACATGACACAGAAAAATTAGTTCATGCTTTGTTACCTCTAGGTTGAATTATTGTAATGTCTTACTGTCTGGATGTTCCAATAAGTGCATGTAGAAGCTGCCTGGATGTGGGTGGAGCACAGAAGTATGGAAGGCTTTTGTTAGCTTTGAATTTGCTTTTATTTGGCTTTTCAGCACAAATCTTTCTCAGTTGGGACACACACAGACACTCAGACACACACACCATCGTGCTCTGGTCCCAATCTCTCTTCCTCCGCTTCTCTTACTCCTTTTATGGAGTGCCATTACTGCAAGAGACACACAAACACATTAATTGACAACAGGTCTAGCAATTTGACCACTCTCCTTCCCCGACTCCGCTCTCCATTCACAAACCAATGCTTGACCACACCCCTGCTGCCACAGTGCATAAACAAGCTCCAGTTAGTTCAAAATGTAGTAGCAAGAGTTCTTACTAGAACTAGAAGATATGACCACATCACTCCTGTCTTATCCACATTGCATTGGCTTCCAATCAAATTTTGCATTGATTATAAAATACTACCATTGGCCTTTTAAAGCACAGAATGGTCTTGCACCACAGTATTTGAGTGAACTTCTGGTCATTTATGACCCGTCATGCCTACTTGGATCAAAAGATACAGATTATCTGTTGGGACCTCATATAGTGAAGGCTACATCAGGGGCAGAGCCTTTTCTTATAAAGTTAAGGAACAGTCTTCTAAATTGTGTCTGGGACTCTGACACAGTCTCAGTGTTTAAGTCTAGGCTGAAAACATATCTTTTTAGTCAAGACTTTTGTTCATAGTTTTTTTATTAGGTAAACGAGTAGATCTGGTGGGTCCTCAGGCATAGTGTTTTGCTAAACTGGGATGTATGGGTGCTGTCCCCCCCCCCACACACACACACATACACATGTTCACTCAGGTTTGTTGACAATGGAGTGGCTGGGTGATTTATATTCCAGACCTCCCTTATGTCTGTTTTACCTTCTGGCTTTCCCAGTCACAGTCAGGACCGTGAAGATGTGGTCTGAAAATTTCTGCTTGGAGGCGGCCACAGAAATGAACATTTTTAAGGAGGCCACAGATAATGTACATGAATACACAGATACTGTCAGCAGCTACATTGACTGGTGCACTTCCATACACATCCCCTCCCAGAATATTTGTGTGTTACCCAATCAGAAGCCCTGGTTCAATGCAGATGTGTGCATCAAAATCAGGAACTGGTGCATGGCGTTTAAGTCAGGAGACATCACAGAGTACAAGCATGCTCGATATGAGTTCCAAAAATCCATCAAGGCTGCCAAGAGGACATACACCCAGAGACTTGAGAACTGCTATAAGGGAAACAACATAAGAGAAACGTGGCAGGGGATACAGTCAATCATCAACTACAGGAAGGATGCAAACAGAGTGGTAAACCAGGACATCTCTCTACCAGACAACCTCAACAGCTTCTACACCAGATTCAACCAACACAACAGAGACATTCCCTTAAAGACCCCTTGCGACCAAGTGAATACTGCACTCCAGGTGACACACACACACACACACACACACACACACAGGTCCTCAGGGCTCTGAGGAAGGTGAACTTCTGTAAGGCAGAGGGACTTGACCGTGTAGCACCGAGAGTCCTAAAGGCCTGCGCAGAACAGCTGGCAGAGGTGTATATAGACATCTTTAACACCTCACTCTCACAAGAAACAGTCCCACGCAACTTGAAATCCTGTGTCATAGTGCCAGTCCCTGAAAGAACAAACACAACCACAATGAATGATTTCAGACCTGTGGCACTCACATCAGTTGCCATGAAGTGTCTGGAGAAGCTGGTTCTGCAACACATAAACTCTGTGGTTCCAGACACAGTGGACCCTCTTCAGTTTGCCTACTGCATGAACAGATCAGTGGATGATGCAGTGGCACTTGCCTACTGCATGAACAGATCAGTGGATGATGCAGTGGCACTGGCACTTCACTACATCCTACAACACCTGGACATTCAAAACACATGTGTGCAGCTATTGTTCCTGGATTACAGCTCTGCCTTTAACACAATCAGTCTGATGAAACTGACTGCTAAGCTGGCAAACCTGGAAGTACCAACACCCACCTGTAATTGGATCCTGGACTTCCTCATTGACAGGCCACGAGTGGTGAGGATGGGAAAGGAGGTCTCTGCTGAGCTTACAGTTAGCACAGGGACACTGCAAGGTGGCTGTCTCAGCCCTAAACTTTTCCCATTGTACACACATGACTGTGCATCCACCCAAGACAATACTGTCATCAAGTATGTGGATGACACAACCATCCTTGGCCTCATCAGAGCGGGGTATATGTCGTCATACAGGGACTTGGTTCACAAGATCACCATCTATGGAGAGGACAATGATCTTGTCCTTAACATAGTCATCATCCTAGTTTTTCCCCCTCCACTGCTGCAGCAGGTGGGGTGCTGAGCAATCTTGTTAGCATTGGCAGGAACCTTTCCTTGTCCTGCATTTCACGTTGTAGCTGTATCTTGGGAAGGCCTGTCAAGGATTCATATTTTTTCCAGGGATCTCGGCTATATGGCTTTTTGTTAGTTCGGAACAGGATTTGCTTCTGGAGTGCAGAGTTAGGGAGGCGGGTGACATGAGCGATGTATTTCAGATGTTGGAGAAGGTAAAAAGTTACGGATAGGCATGGAGTGGGTGAGCTGTAGTATGTCAGTGCTGGTGTATCTGTATCACCAGTCTACATCATACTCCTCGGTGGGCATGACTGTGTTTGTATTGTTAGGTTGAGCTGGCACATTGACACGCTCAAACCCATTTCTGACAAGTTTTCTAAGAAAGTTTGTCCATGTAGACTCCAGTTTTGCCAGCTGGGGTGCACTGAGATAGCAAGATTGTATGCTGTAGGTGATCCGTACACAGGCAGTGAGAAATTTAACTCGCGTTAGCAGTTTTATGCAACGGTCTGTAAGTACAGTCTTGAGCTCATTCCATTTCTTATGGGCAGAGGAAATGCGTTGTATGGTGAACGCAGACTGGTCTTCTTCATTTGAAATAGTATGCCCAAGGTAGGTGAAACTGGCTACATTTTCAATGCACGTACTGTATCTCTGATTCTAGTTAGTGATTGTTTTTCTTTCATTTCTGGAGGGGCATTGAAACACATCGTCTTTGTTTTTGAGATAGTTAGCCCGTACCTGGTGAATTCCTCATCAAATACTTTCAGCATTTTGTCCAGCTCAGATACATTTTTACAAAAGAGGACAATATCATCCGCGTAACTAACTTAGATTAACCGGGTCTCTCCGTTGCAAGGATGACATAGTGATGTAAAGTGAAAGCACTGGTTCACTGCTGTCCACCAGGCACCCAGCTGAGCTGCACCATAATAAACGTCGTGGTGGTGTTTCTGGCGCATGGCATGCGGTGTCAAAGAAAGGCATAAATATGTATTCAGAAATGCGATGCACATCTCATTATTGGTATCACTGTTACAAGAGAACGCAGCAATTTACTGATGTGAAATGCCCGACACGACAATTCAGTGGTTCATATGCTATATTATTCTATTCAGGTTGATTTTGCGTCCTTGCAAATATTTTGCTCATACACTCATCAGGAGCTCTGCTTTTAGGCAGTGTTGAAAATATACGTCGAAATCATCACATAACGTGCTCAGTATCTCAAACAGATCACAGTGACCAGCTTGAAGCTGGAATTACTTTCCGTCTCACATTTTGGCACAAAACCTGAAGTCAGAATTTAAAGTTAGAAGTGATTTGGATGGGAGGAAAAAAAAAATCCCAGTTTGCTTTTTTTTTTTCTTAAAATACTAGACATATTGTGCCATTTTATGAAACAGTTTAGTATTTGATCATTCAAATGATCATTCTGAACCAAAACACAGTTTGCTTTTGTCCAGCATTAGACTCGTAGCTTCGGTGTACAAGTGAAATTTGACGAAGTGCAGGGCGTGCAAATTTCACTCTAAAGAAGTGAAATTTGGACGCCAAATACATTCTGGCAGATTGACCACACCTTGAGGTTCTTAATGTGTTAGTTCTGTAAATGTTAAACAGTATTTCTCAGATACCAGTGTCGGGGGGGGGAAAAAAACCACACAATGCAGGAACTGCTTCACAATATTAATTGGTAATTAAGAAGCACAGTAAACTGTTAAAGCCAGTATTGATGACTCTCTGCTACAAGGTTTAAAGGAAGCAGATAGTAAGCCATGAAAAAAGAGAGGGAAATAAAGAAAGAAATAAAAAGAGCGCGCGCGCACACAGGTGTGCAGTCTGCCAGGGTCGCTGAGGGTACTGTAAAGAGCCAAAATGCACACAAGCTTGCAAGAGGACATGCACAAGGACAAGCCTGACAAACAAGATATGAACATAAACCAGAGCACATCATGCCTTAAACACAACCAGGATCACAAGACGACTGGAACAGAAACGATTTCTCTGATACAGTGTGGCATGAGACATGAGGAAATGGGAGAGAACTGAACTGGATCGATTGGGACGAACTGAGTTAGTCTATATGACCATGGACACTAACTTGGCTGTGCAGCAGCGCCCCTTCAGGAGTGTCAGGGAAGTGCAGGGCTGAGGGGGAGGGCACGAGGGGCAGCCAGGGCCGGTTTCCGGCGCTGTACAGACGAGGCCGTTTGACCTGGTCGAGACTGGACAGAGGGGTGTAACTATTCCGCCGGAGCAGCAGGGGGGCCGGAGTCCTCCGAGCTTGCCCCTGGGTCAAGATGGGAGAGACCATGAAATGTTACAAAGAGAAGAGAGAGAAACGAGTGAAGGAGACAGACTGAGAAAGAGTGAGGTGATTACTCCGGGCCTCATCTTAGTATCAGAGACTAAAAACAAATGCCAGTAAACGCCACATAATAGAAACTTCAGATTCTTTAGATTTTCACACAACACAATACCAAATTATTAAGGTTGTGTTCCAATTACTGCAACACCATGCCATCGTTGACTTGCCAGCACGTTCCAGTTCGAGTTTTTCAGATGACGTCAGGTCAAATCATCCTAGTGACCTAATGCAATTTCTAGCACATGAAGCCATTTTTAAAAAGCTTTTATGTAAGAAGTAACACCTAACAAAGCATCATGATAGCAGAATATAAACAGTTGTGGTCAGAAGTTTGCATACAGTGATATGAAGGTCAACTTGGGCGATACAGGTAGTCGTCGACTTACGACTGCGTTTGGTTATGACCGACCGGTTGTAAACTGATCTGGTCGTAAGTCGGCCAGTGTTAAATGAGCGCAAGTATATTGTGATGTGTAATGATACTGTAATCATCAAAGACTTATTTTATCAACATTTTCTTATTTCATTACCTTGGCTCATTATTTGGTTTAAGTCAAACACTGCATACTACACTGCGTACAGTACAATTCGTTTAATATGTGCAAAACAAAAAATACGAAAAATAGAAAACATTTTATTTTGAAACATACCAAAATACAAATGTAAAACATAGCAAAATACAAAACTTAGGGACCGCTGACATCACTGGTGCTTGGCTGTGGGTCGTTTACGTCATCATCAGCTGTTGCAGCGCTCGTGCTGGTGGGAGCATTTGCTCGTTTCATACAGTGTTGCCAGATACTGCTGACATTTTCCAGCCCAAAATATGTTCAAAATCTGCCAAAATACACTTAAAACTGGCCAATTGGGCAGGAAACCTCCCAACCTGGCAACACTGTTCATAAACCAGGAGCTGGGGCGGAAACTGTATGACGGCGTGCGCGAGGGAGCGCAAGATACTGCGCGTGTGCCTGGAGCTGGGGTGGAAACTGTTTGACGTGGTGAGAGGCACTGCCGGGAGCTGGGGCGGAAACTCTCGTATGCTCAGCTAGGAAACACTTGCCAGTCATAACCAGACGGTCGTAAAGTCGATCGGTCGTAAGTCGCAAAGGTCATAAGTCGACAACTACCTGTACTTGAAAGAATAATTTGTCACACATACATTACAGCACAATGAAATTCATTTTTTGCATATCCCAGCTTGTTACGATGTTGGGGTCAGAGCACTGGGTCTGCCATGATGCAGTGCCCCTGAAGCGGAAAGGGTTAAGGGCCTTGCTCAAGGGCCCAATAGCTTGGCAGTGCTGGGGCTTGAACCCCCAGCTTTCTGATCAGTAACCCTTAACCATTCAGCCACTACTGCACTGTATGTCCCCAAATACATTATGATCATTAGCTCATCTGGCTGATAGGTGATGAGCTTATGCCATCATGTGCTGTCCGTCGTCCATCATCCACATTTCATGAAAATTGCTTCTTCTCCCTCAAGTCTTTACCGACTTTTATTCTTTTTGGCAGGAAGGTAGGTCTACCTGGGGCGCATATGGCTTCTACCCAAAGTTGCATAATTGCAATTAATAATGAAGATATGGAGTAATTAAACCGTAACGAGCAGTTTCCACACAAATCGCTTCTTCTCCCTCAGTTTTTCACCGATTTTGATTCTTCCTGGCATGAAGGTAGGGGTAGCGAGGGTGCATGTAAGTTCTACTCAGATTTGCTTAATTACAATTATTAATGAAGTTATGGACTAATTAAGCCTTAATGAGCAGTTCAGCAAAAAAAAATCTCTTCTCGGTCAATTCCTCACTGTTTTGGATTCTTTCTGGCAAATACGTAGGTATTCCTAGGGGGTATATAGCTTGTATATAATGTATGTAGCTTGCAACGTTTATTTCACAAGGTGGCCCACTTTAGATCGTTCCTTCTGGACTAAACGGGCCGGAGTGAGCTACATGGTCATTGATAGTCTTGTTCATGTGTGTCGCAGGCAGGGTTGGAATGAGCCCAGGAATGGCCCACGCTTGCACTTGGGATGTCTACAATGACAAATCTACAGTTTAAACTCTTTCGACTATTTATTTGCAAATATATTGTACAGTACACGTTGGACAAGGTGTGTCCTCGACTACTGAAGACCTGCGCTACTGAACTGGGTGAACCATTCCAACGCATCTTCAACCTCAGCCTGCAGCTGGGGAGAGTGCCAACCCTCTGGAAGACATCATGTATTGTTCCAGTTCCCAAAAAGAATCGGCCCAGCGAGCTGAATGACTTCCGACCAGTGGCAGTCACTTCACATCTGATGAAGATGTTGGAGCGGCTCTTCCTCAGCCTCCTCAGACCCCAGGTACAACATGCTCAGGACTGTCTGCAGTTTGCGTACCGGGCAGGTGTTAGTCTGGAAGACACCATCCTCTACCTGCTACACCTAGCCCACTCGCATCTGGATAAGGGAAATGGCACAGTGAGGATCCTCTTCTTGGACTTCTCGAGTGCCATGAACACCATCCAGCCCCTATTGCTTCAGGACAAACTGAACAGGATGTGAGTGGACCCCTGCCTGGTCACCTGGATCTCCAGCTACCTCACTGACAGG
>JAPEIY010000027.1:37314909-37327039 GCA_026122135.1 Cathorops aguadulce | reverse complement strand
AAGAGCATACATGGAATTATAACATAACCAAGGTCAGAGGGAGGCTGGGAAGTGCCAGTTACACAAACAAACAAAAAGAAACAAAACTACTCTGCCACTTGGGTTAGTTAAGTTTGATTTCCCTAACACAGAAATATAAGGAAGCCAAAAACTCCTAACTAACTTAATTACTCTAATTTAAACTAACACAGCTTCAAAGAAATACAACAATGGTATTTATCCACTTACCTAATGTATCTATACAACAGTTAACCAGCCTAAGTGCAGTGTACCACCCAAACTTGCCTGGCCTACCCTCGTCACAAGGTTTGAGTCAGAGTTTTCTACTAACTAAATGCAGAGAAAGAGACAAAGAGAAAACTAAACACAAAGTATAACAACTGGCTTATATAGAGTGGAAGATGAAAGGTGATTGGTCACAGCAAAGGGAGATGAATGCACCAGTCACTGACGATGACAGAGGGAGACTTGATTGGAGGGGTGCATGGGAGGGATGGAGTCCTGCACCAATCACTTGTAGGAGCTGGCACACCAGTATCTAAATGAATAAGAGTAAACATGAACATAGGAAAAAAAAAACATGACAAGTGCCATGGACATAACAGATGGATTACTACATGCCATTAAGTTTTTGTTAAGTTCACATTCACGTTCAGTTTCCTGATTTGGATTATGTATTTTGGACAAAGATTTTTGCCTGACAATTTTGGGATTTTGACTGGGACTTTTCTCCTGAGATTATTGTCATTTGATATGCTGCCTTCGCTCTGTCTTCCTGGGATTTCGCCAAGCTATTTTCAGACTGCTGCTCCACCTGCTTCCTGCCTGCTCTCCTTATGAGCCTACTCATCAGGTATGCCTTAGTTTATTCCTAGCAACTGCACATTGGATCCAATCTGTTCCTGTGACCTGTGGGTCATGACAGAATTTTGCTACACCATGGACCCAGTAGACTATGATGCTCTCAAATATGCATTGGCTAAGCAGGGGTCTGTTCTTGGGTCTCATCAGCAAGAGCTCATAGCTGTTCACCAGAGCATGTCCTCCATTACTGATACCCTACAAAGACTCTCCTCACAGATAGAGAGCCTTCAGACTTCAATTGCAGGCCAACCAGCACCGATTCCAACTCGTCAACCAGCCACTCCGGCCTTAACCCCCCTGTGAGCCTCGACTACCTGCTCCACAGCCGTATGATGGTGCACCCAGTACCTGCCATTTCTTCCTCTCACAGTGCTCCTTAGCCATGGAACTTCAGGCATCTGCCTTCCCATGAGAGTTCCCTTGTAGTTTATGTCATCATGCTCTTAACAGGAAAGGCACAGGAGTGGGGAACAGCTCTTTGGAATGTCAGGGTGCCCTGCTGTTCAAGTTTCAGAGAGTTCACTGAGGAGATACAGAAAGTTTTTGACCATTCTCCCAAGAGCAGGGATGCAGCGAGACAGTTGATGGGGCTGAAGCAAGGTGCTTATTCAGTTCATGATTACGCCATCGAATTCCCGACTCTTGCCACAGCAGTTGACTGTAATGTGAGTGCCTTTGTATGATGCCTTCTTTCATGGGCTAAATCATGCCATCTTGGATGAGATTTCACCTCATGATCTTCCTGACAGCCTGGATGTCTTGGTAGACCTCGGGTGGATGCTCGCCTTCTGCTGCACAATCAGATAAGGGATCAGAGATAGAGCCCAGGACCATCACCTCTCCGTCGAAGGGTGCCACCCCTGGTGAGTCAGAGGCCATGCAATTAGGCAGGACCCAGGTAACCCCAGAGGAAAAAAAGATGCTGCCAATAAACTATTTCCTGTTTTTACTGGGGACAGTCTGGACATTTCATCTCCCCATACTCTGCCCAGTAAAAGGCTTTGCCCACCAGTAGATGCAGGGATATGGGTGGGCATCTCTACACACACTTCCCCTGCTGCGAGGACAATGTTGGCCATTGAGGTTTCATTTCAAAACAAAGTCCAGTCTTTTCAAGCCCTGATTGATTCTGGTGCAGACCAGAGCTTTATCAGGACCTCCTAGGCAGAAGAATTGAGCATCCCCTTGTGTCAGCTAGATTGCCCCCTTGTGACCAGAGCTCTGAACAGGGTGGGACTCAGACCCATTTCCCATGTCTCTGACTAAGTTACTTTGAAAGTTTCATGCAATCATGTTGAATCAATTTCGTTTTGTGCCATGAATGACTCCCTTGAGTCTATTGTCTCATCAGGACTGGTGACAGGCCCCCCTGTCACCAGTCCTGATGAGACAATAGATCTTTCCAATGTGCCCCTTGAATATTTGGACTTTCATTTGGCATTTGGTGTTCAGTAAGGCTCGTGCCACCTCTGTTCCTCGACATCGGCCCAATGATTGTGCCATAGACCTGTGACCTGGAACCACACCTCCCAGGGGTCATATCTATTTCCTCTGGAGCAGGAGGCCATGGACAAATACATATTGGAGTTTCTAGCAGCTAGCATTATTCATCCATCATACTCTCCAGCTGGAGCAAGGTTCTTTTTTGTGGAGAAGAAAGACAAGTTCCTCAGGCCCTGAATTGACTATCAGGAAATTAATGCCATCACAATCAAGAACTGCTATCTTCTGCCACTCATGTCCACTGCCTTCGAGTTACTTCAGGAGGCTCAGTTTTTTACCAAGTTGGCAATGCCTACCACCTGCTGCTAATAAGAGAAGGAGATGAGTGGAAAATGGTGTTGAACACTCCTATGGGCCACTACAAATATCTAGTTCTTCTGTTTGGGCTCATTAATTCCCTCTCTGTCTTTCAAGCCCTGATCAATGATGTATTACGAAATTTCATTAGCCAGTTTATCTTTGTTTATCTCAACAATATCCTCATCTTCTCCCCCACCTTGGAGGTCCATCAGTTCCATGTCAGACAGGTCCTACAATGACTCCTAGAAAACCAACTCTTCACCAAAGCAGAGAAGTGCAAGTATCACAAGTGCACCATGTCCTTTTTGGGTTTTGTGATTTTCCCTGGGGTGGTCCAAATGGGTCCTGAAAAGGTCAAAGTGGTCTCTGAATGGCCTGTTTCCTCTTCCCATAATGAACTGCAGTGCTTTCGGGGGTTTGCTAAATTTTATCAGAGGTTTATCAGGAACTATAGTACCATTGCTGCTCCCTGACTGATCTTACATCTTCCAAGCACCCCTTCTCATGGACCAACCATCCTGAGAGTATTGTACCTTCTCTTCTATTCTATTCTCTTCTCTTCAGAGCAGATTCACCATGGGCCAGTTCTCATCATCCCTGACCCTGCCATTCAGTTCATCCTCAAAGTGGATGCTTCAGACACAGGTGTGGGGGCTGTTCTGTCCCAGAGGTCAGCCAGGGATAACAAGGTGCACCCCTGCACATTTTTTCCTCATTGCATGATTCCAGCAGAATACAACTATGGCATTGGTGATTGAGAACTACCAGCTATCAAGCTAGCCCTGGAAGAGTGGAGGCATTTGTTGGAAGGGACTGAGATTTTGTTCATCATATGGACAAATCATAAGAAACTTGAGTACCTCAGGTCTGCTAAATGCATCAACACACAACAAGTCAGGTGGTCATTCTTTTTCTCCTGCTTCAACTTTGTGCTCTCCTTTAGACCAGGCTCTAAGAACATTAAGCCAAATCTTCTTTCCAAGCAGTTGTATCTGGACTCTAAGCAAGGTACCACCAAACCCATCCTCTCTGCCCACTGTCTTGTGGCCACTGCCCAGTTTGACATAGAAACGGCTGTCCAAAATGCCTTGCCCAGTGATCCAGGACCTGATAATGGCCCACCCAATTGTCTTTATGTGCCTTCTTGCATGTGCTCCCAGGTGCTTCAGTGGGGGCACAGCTCCCTCCTAGCCTGTCACCCTGGGGCAGTCTGGACCCTTGCCCTCCTTAGGCTACATTTCTGGTGGCTGACCATGTGGCGAGACTTTAGGACCTTTGTGTCAGTCTGTGATGTCTGCTCCAGAAACAAGACAAGTAACTAAACTGCTTCTGGACTATTAAGATCCTTACCTGTACTTCACCATCCTTGGTCCCATACTGCAGTGGATTTTGTTACTGGCCTCCCCAGCCACAAGAGTAATACTTGCATGATGATCATCATTGATTGCTTCTCTAAGGCTGCTCACTTCATTCCCCTCCCTAAGCTGCCTTCAGCTAAAGAGACAGAACTGTTTATCAAACATGTGTTCTGGATTCACGGTCTGCCTATGGACACTGTGTCTGACAGAGATCTCAAATTCTCTGCCAAATTCTGGAAGGAGTTCTGCAAGCTCATTGGGGCCACTCCAAGCCTCCCCTCAGGTTACCACCCCCAGACTAATGGACATATGGAATGTACCAATCAGAAGCCAGAGGTTGCTTTACGATACCTGACATCTGGTGATTCTTCCTCCTGGAGACAGGTGCTTCCCTGGATCGAATATACCCACAACAACCTTCCCTCATCATCCACTGGGCTGGCACCTTTCTAGTGTTACCTCAGTTACCAGCCCCCTCTTTTTCCTGAACAGAAGAAGGAGGAGGAGGTGTCTGTTCCTTTGGCCCAAGCCTTTATCCAATGCTGTCGCAGAGTTTGGGCATGTGTCAGACATCACCTTTTACGCACCAATCACCCATACAAGAGGATGGCAGATTGACATTGCAGACTGGCTCATGTCTATTGCCTGGGACAAAGGATCATGTTGTCCACAGCTAATCTCCCTCTAAGAGTTCCCTCATGAAAGCTGGCCCCCAGTTTTGTTGGCCCCTTTCCCATTTCTATGGTCATTAACCCCATGACTGTGATATTGGCATTGCTCAAGTCTATGTGGTGGCTCCACCCATCCTTTCATGTCATCCAAATAAGACCCCTGGTCTCTAGTCCCTTCTCCCTCCTTCCAAGGCTCCTCCACCTCCCAGGATTGTTGATGGAGGGGACACCTACACAGTCAGGAAACTACTAAAGGTCCATCAGTGAGGTAGGTGGTTACAGTATCTAGTCGACTGGGAGAGTTATGGCCCGGAAGAGACGTGTGGGTGCCAGCTTATTTCATCCTCTACCCTGCACACATCAGGGATTTTCACCATAAGAGCTCTGGCTGGGGTACCCAGAGACATCCGTGGGGGGGGGGCTGTCATGATACAGCCTGGAACTTCCAAATCCTGATCTGCACCTTTTGGCTCCACTCCATTTTCCCTGTTCTCCCCATGCTGTACTAGCACACCTGCTACGCATTTGGTGTTGGCCACTCTATATAAACATACTGAGGAGAATTACACAATGTGGATAAATACTCACTGTTAAGTCTTTAAGTTCACATTCATGTTCGGTTTCCCGATTTGAATTATGCTTTTTGGATGAAGATTTTTGCCTGCTGATTTTGGGATTTTGACTGGGACTTTGACTCAGGACTCTGTTTTTTTTTTTTTTCTGGCTCTGTTTTTCCCCTGGGATTATTGTCATCTTTAACTCTGTCTTCCCTCTGTTTTCCTGGGATTTTGCCAAGTTATTTTCAGACTGTACTGCTGCACCTGCTTCCTACCTGTTCTCAGCATGAGCCTATTCATCAGGAATGCCTAGTAGTTGCACATTGTGTCCAGTCGGTTCCCACAACTTCCAGGTCTTGATACAATTATATCACTTAGAAAATGTTTAACAGCTGCAAAAAAATTATAATAGAATAATATAAAATAAAAAATAAGCTTGGCTTCTGGGTAAAAGTCATACCCTTTATTGGATCAGGTGGACTGCATTGAAGGTTTAGATTTTTATTTTCATATAGTTTATATTGGCTACAATAAACACCTTTATTATTTTTTAAGTGAAGTTGGCAAAACATGCAAGTCAACTGGTAAATTTTAATGATATTAAAAATAAAACTGTGTTATGAGACTTTCTCTGTCGACTTAAGTTAGAATATCATGGCAGCTGACATTGCACCTCGTTGCACTTTTAGTTTGTCAAATTAGGTAAAGAGAAACTGTACACAAATGTCATTAGAATGTTGTAACATTTTTATAAGTATCTATTCAATCTTGTAATCAGTAATGTGAAATACACACAACACATACACGTTAGTGTTGAAACTTTCACCAAGTAAAAGTGATTGATATACAGCAAATTCTCATGTTTCCACCGAATGTTCAAGAGACACAGCTTTTATCATTATTCCAATTTTCCTTCCCTGGTAAGCCTCATCATCATTATGTAACTCAGACATCACAGAAGTACCCAGAGTTACAGAGAAAGAGTATCAAAACACTTTATGTCAACAGAATCTGTCACCTCAGACAAGTGTTATATCAACTTGACATCAAAATAATTGAAGTCTTCAAGACAGCTGACACATTTATAAATGTTTATTTAGGTTTAATGTCAGTTGTCATTAAATGCTTGTGAAGGTGTCATCTACTTCTCTGAAAACGTCCCTTCAGTAAATTGTTCATCTGTGGCTATACACACACCACAGATCTCATGGTTAGAGGTTCGATTTAGTTTATTTTTGTAATGTTGTGTGTGTGCATGTGTGCAGCAGGGGTGTTCAGGTTTGGGGCAGGCTAAATATGTAGCCATTAATGGAGCACAGAGGCACTTAGCCACAGCCTGGACTCAGTTCAGTGTAACTGTCTGTATTTGAGGGTTTTTTTTTTTTTTGCTTCAACCACTTTCACTTACAGCACCAACTCAAGGAAGATCTTCAGCAGAAGATGAACTAGCAAGAGTAAAGATAACGAGAAGATCAGAGGAGTAAAGAAAAAGGGAAGATCAGGGGGGTAAATCAGTGGTTGGTTTGGATGGTAGATGGATGGATATAGCATAAAGGAGATTTGTTATACTCAGTGTAACTAGTACAGCTTTCCTGATCTCAAATTGCATACCATTTAATTTCTCACATGAGTACTGTAAAAAGGGAAGGTGGGGATGATTCTGATGGCCCTGAGTAGAAAAGGGCCAAAGATGACACAAGAGAATAATAAATGTCTGGGGTAGGGGGCCCAACATTAATACTGGCACCCCTGTATCCTCATTCTCTGTCTCCAGCCCTGCTGTCCAATTGAACTAGGTAGGCATCTGTGATGACAGGACACTGATGATGTGACTATCTGGCAAAAAAAAAAAATCAGGTATGAGTATTACAGAAGAAGTATAAGCACTACATTTTCTCCTTACTTTGTGGAAAAATTATGAGTAGGCTATCAAATTTTTCTATAAATAAATACTGAAAGGTCTTTGAATCAAACTATTACAGCCAACTAGAACTGTATGAGCACCACATACTATGCTGTCTTATAACATTTTACAGTAATAACCACAGCATCTCTTACATTTAACAACTGAGCACTTATTTTTGATAGATATAAGCCTAAGCTCACATTTATGCCATGACTTACCTTCAAACCTCCTTATGACACTGTAATTTAGTTTTTAAATAATAAGATTAAGAATTTTTTATCTATGGTATTTTAATACAGAGGCTATTATGTTTCTCTAAAGCATGGTTCAACTTGTTCTCTGTTTTGCCCAATAAATTTAGTAATCTCCAAATCTCACCCATGAGCTAATCCCTCCCCATCAAACTGCAAAGACCAAAGTGATTCTTATATTACTTATGAGGTCAACCCCCAACATTTTATAACATCTGTTAATATTAGTATCATTGGGTAGGTGATTATTTTTAGGAAAGCACTACAAGCAGACTCTACACAAGAGCTAACAGACAATTCATCCATTGATTCTTCTTTTTTCCGTTTTCTTTACACGTGATGTTTGCAGTGACAAGAGGCTGAGTTCAGTCAGCTCATTCCAGACCTCTCTATCCTCAGTCACAGCTCCTCCTTAGTTATCTCCAGACATTTCCAAGTCAGCTGTGAGATAGAAACTCTATAGTCAGTCCTGAGTCTCCATCCAGTGGGACATACCTGATGCAGCTCTACCAGAAGCTGACCAGAGGGAATCATTCTAAAGGTACTTAAACCACCTCAACCAGGTCCTTTCCATTTGAAGAAGCACTAGGCTCTGGAAATGACAGGGCTATTACTTCTAACCCTCCATACTGAAAATGTCCCCATCCTTGGCCCCTTTTTCATATCCTATCCCTGAAAACATCAAAACAGGAGTGGAGACAAGATACACCACTGATCATTTAGTCAGACACCCACTTTATATGACATTGGTGTAATGTTAAATACACAGACTGCAATACTCTTCTAGTAAGTATAAAGCCACACAATCATATGCCTTCTCAAAATCCACAAAGTACATGTAGACTGGATTAGCATACTCTGATAATTCAGTCTATATGTATAAGTTAAGAAAAAGAGCTGTTCCACTGCTAGGTATGCAGGTGACAGACATAAAAGCAAAAATGGGTATAATAAGGCAAACTGGCAAATAAATACAAATCATGAGGCAAAGGGCAGAGTCAAAACACAGGCAATAGTCAAGTGAGGCACAAACAGAAAATCAAAGGCAGGAGGCAAAGAATTAAAAAAAATGCAAACAGTCAAAACTAGAATAATAGTGCAGGCAATCAAAGAATTGGTAAAGTCAGACCAATGGTAACTGAGCATTTACTTTACAATGGACCAGGGCAGTGAGTATGCTTAAGTAGTGTGGTGGGATGACTGAGTCCAGGTGTGTGCAATCAGTAGTCGGGAGACTGTGAATGGTGAAGTGCAGAGTGGGTGTTGTAATCTGTGGTGGACACATTTAAAGGCCACTTTGAATTCTGGGAAGTGGAATCTTGAGTACAAGCAGGTGTAGGCATGGCATCCACAGCCTGGGTAAGACCTGTTTGCTCTGAATCCTCAGTTTGACCATCAGATTATACTCTAAGAACTCTTGCATAGGCTTTTCCTGGGAGATAAAGAGTAGTCTGATTCCTTTATAATTGGGACACATCCTTGTGGCAGCAGGGTCATAGTCAAGCTTCAGCAATGGACAGAGAGGTGGCAGGTTGATTCAGCAGGTAGCACGTGATGAGTCTCACATGTGTAGGATTACCAGTAATTTATTTATGTCCTTTGTTTTTGTATGGAGATAATCTGATGACCAAAGAGAGAGCTGATCAGCAGAGAGCCATGACATGACACAGTTTCTGTGTGTGACTGATATGTGTCTCAGTTCAAGACCTGAAAATAAAAAGAGAAGCTAAACTGAAAGCAAAAGTGAGAAATAAATGAACCTGTGAATTATCACAAGCACCATTCATCATTTACCCCATGAACCAGTGAGTGTAACACTGGTGCCAAAACCTGGGATTTGAGGAGGAAGTGCTGTCATAGAGTCACCACCACTCTCTGAGATCATCCAGACCAGCATCCACCAGGTTCAACATCAGGCCCTTCTTGTGCTGTGTACTGGGCAGGAGCAGCAGTTCCAGGGCTCTGGGCCCAGGCAGGGGCTCTGGAGCCTAGTCCAGCTAGTGAGTACTCCAGTAGCAATTCCAGCAGCCATCGTGGCCTTAACCCTATGGCAAGCTCACCAAGATGGGCCCATAGGACAACCCTGAAGTATACATAGAGCTTTTTGGGCATTCTGTGGAAGCATGTGAAGGTGGCCAAGCACACATGGTGGTCAGCTTATTGCCACTCCTATCAGGGGAAACCCAGCTTGCAGCCCAGTAACTCCCACATTACCAACCTGTTGGAGTACGTGGACCTCAAGTGGGCTATCAGATCCAATGGGGCAGCCAATGCACAAGCTCAGCATCGATGTCTCCACACACTAATACTCAGTGAGCCCATTTTCCTTCACATAACAGCTCTGCTATGCCTGCTGAAGGTGGCTGCTGGTCAAGGGGTGCAACACTGATGATGACATCAACTGAGTGGTACTGCAGCAGTTCTTCACCAGACTGCTGGAAGGGACAGCGGAGTAGGGCCAGTGACCCCATCCAGTATCACTAGAAGAGGAAATTCGGTTTCTGATATGTCCCCATGCCTGCTACTTCTCCCTCTTTCTCTCTTTCATCCTTCTGCTATTTCTCTCTGCCCTCCCCCTGTCTGTGCACCATGGAAATGGGGGTTAATTCCCCTGAAACCATTTCCCTGAACCTATGCCCTTCTGTTTCAATGTATTCACTATCCACTGACTCCCTCTCTCACCACAGGTGGAACTGTCCATGCCCACCAAGACCGGGGCAAAGCCCAGGCAGGCCTGCAGGGGTGGTGGGAAAGCCAGGCAGTTCCAGAACCAGTGTTACCTCACTAAAGCAGGAATTCTGATCCGGATTCTTGATGCATGCCAGGCCTCTCACACTCAAACAGGAATGTACTATGTGTCAGTGAATATTCAAGGGAGCACACATCATGCCTTGGTGGTCTTGGGGTGTAGCCAGACTACAGTCTACCAAAACCTGGTTCAAGGTGAGGCATTAGGAAATGCATGATTGAAAGTGAGGTGTTCATGAGTATCTGTTGGTGCCCTTCAGTATTCAATTCTGAGGAGAAAAGCATAGCATGGGAAGAAGCAGTTAGTCCATGCCTCACCCAGCCACTAATTCTGGGCAGAAACTGGTCATGGTTCCAGGCATTAGTGAGGAAAATGCTTGTGGATGGGTTCTACAATATCAATACACAGATGGGTTCCAGCACTGCATTGGCTGGTGAGGTGATCCCAGTGTCCTCTACTGTACATCAACTCCATGTCAGCATGGGGGATGGGGAGGGCTTTACCTCTCCATGTTTCACAGGGATTCCCCTTGGGGATTTTTCCTTGGGCAAAGTGACATGATGAGACCCTGAAACATGCTTTTGACTTAATTAAATATAGCATTAGTTCAGGCAGGTCACGGTAGTCTGACTACTTCCCAGCTATCAACTGACAATCAGCTGACTCACCAATACCAATTAAAATTGCTCTTTGAATGAAGGTGGTTCTTTTAAGCAGTGCCCATCATTCCTTTTTTGTTTGCTTGCTCCAAAAGAGCATCTCACTTGCAATACAGTATTCCACTACCAGAAATCATACATTTAAATGCTCCTTCCTTGTGCATTAATCATCATATCAAGCATTGATCTAGAGGAAAGCTGCTGCTAAATGCAGATTTCTTGAAGGACCCCCAGCCATATCCTCCGTATGAAGATGCCACTGCAGGTCCTCTCCCCTCCAGATGCAGCTCCAGGTTGGTGGCTAAACAAGAGCAACCAATCCGTGACTGGCTGTTGAGAAAATTCTCTTCACCTTATATAGCCACAGCATTCAGGCTCCCACAGACCTATCAAGCCAAGAGCTTTAATTTCTTTTGGGAGCACATTTTATCTCCATCAGAGATGACCTCTTCCTCTCCAGCTACCAGGTGGAAGTGACCTTGTTACAGTCCAGCACAAGCTCATAACATAAAGGGGGAGACGCACAACAAAATAGCTCAAGTCTAGGGTGCATTATTATTGAAAGAAACCAAATTACCATAAAAACAGGAGACGGTCGGCTTGAGCAAAATGGGGCACAGTCACATGAGGCACAGACAGAGCAGTATTGATGAGAACACCAATGTGCATCTCCTCTGGAATGGTGTCAAGTACTGTAGGTTTATATAGGCACCTCCTGCCATGGACCAGGTGCTTCCAACCTATTCATTAACAGGTAAAAGAGAAAGATACACATATGCCACCAGCAGGGGTAGACAACGCTTACTATGCAAGTTATTTAGGTGGCCACCACAGCTAGGGAACATAACAGACCCATAAAAGAAAACATAGCCCCAGGGATTCCACTACAGCACCAGCTTCCAAGCAATCTAGAGTCCAACATGCTACTGAAGCAAGGGAACATCAGCAGCTGCAAGTGGCCAGTGATCATCTCCTTGACCACGGGAGCCTCTGATTACTCCAGCCTCCAAACACCCATCACCTACAGTGGTGCTTGAAAGTTTGTGGACCCTTTAGAATTTTCGATATTTCTGCATAAATATGATTGAAAACATCAGAGTTTCACACAAGTCCAAAATGTAGATAAAGAGAACCCAGTTAAACAAATTAGACAAAAAATATTATAATTGGTCGTTTATTTATTGAGGAAAATGATCCAATATTACATATCTGTGAGTGGCAAAAGTATGTGAATTTTTGCTTTCAGTATCTGGTGTGACCCCCTTGTGCAGCAATAACTGCAACTAAACATTTCCAGTAACTGTTGATCAGT
>JAPEIY010000027.1:36308556-36319464 GCA_026122135.1 Cathorops aguadulce | reverse complement strand
GCAGCTTTTACCTCAGAGAAGGCCTGTTGGCACTGCTCTGTCCACTGGACCAGATCTGGAGCCCCCTTTTTAGTGAGATCAGTTAGCAGGCTGGTGACGTCCGAATAATTAGGTATAAACCTATGATAATAGCCAACCAGCCCCAAGAACTCTCTCACTTCCTTTTTGGTCTTGGGCCTCGGGCAGGCCACAATCACTGCGGCCTTGTTAATTTGGGGACGCACCTGCTCATGGCCCAAATGGAACCCCAGATACTATACTTCCACCTGCCCAATCGCACACTTTTTTGGCTTAGCTGTGAGGCTCGCCTGCCTCAGCGACTTTAGAATGGCCCTCAGGTGTTCCAGGTGCCATGGCCAATTATTACTGTAAATTATAATGTTGTTTAGATAAGCGGCCATGTAGGCAGCATGAGGGCAGAAGACCCGGTCCATAAGCCCGCTGGAACATAGCGGGCACCCCAAATAACACAAAAGGGAGCATGCCAAATTGGTGTAATCCAAACGGTGTGGAAAATGCAATTTTTTCTTGGGATAGAGGAGTCAAGGGGATCTGACATTATCCCTTTGTTAGATCCAGTATCAAATAAAAGTGAGTAGTGCCTAACTGATCAAGCAACTTATCAATGTGAGGCATTGGGTATGGTTCAAATTTAGACACCACCTTGACCTTTCTATAGTCCACACAGAACCAGACTAACCCATCAGTCTTGGGAACCAAGACCACTGGGCTGCTCCAGTCACTGTGGGACTCATTGATTATGCCTATTTCGAGCATGGCCTTTAGTTCATCCCGAACCACCTTTTTTTTGTGTGTGTTTGGGCAATCGGTAAGGGCGGCTACGCACTACCACCCCCAGGGGCATTTCAATGTGGTGTTCTATGAGGTGGGTATGACCAGGAAGGGATGAGAACACATCAGAAATTTCCTTCTGCAACTTGGTTACCTCTGTGAGTTGGGCCGGTGAGAGGTGGTCTCCACAAGGGACCAGAGTGGTCCGAGATGTTATCTTTTTTACCTCTGGCCCCAGCTCCGCCTTCTCTGGGACTACCAATGCCATGGGAACCCCCTCATTCCAGCATTTTAAAAGGTTGAGGTGGTAGATTTGCAGTGCCCCGCTCCATCTGCTTCACCTCATAGTCAACGTCCCCAACTCGCCATGTGACCTCAAAGGGCCCTTGCCACTTGGTGACTAGTTTAGAACTTGACGTAGGCAATAATATGAGCACTTTGTCTCCCAGCATGAACTCTCTAAGGCGCATGCCCTGTCATACAGCCGGCTTTGACGTTCTTGTGCCTGCCACAAATTCTCATGAGTTAGGTGCGTGAGAGTGTGAAGTTTTGCATGCAGATCAAGAACATACTGAATTTCATTTTTACTTGGTGAAGGTCCTGCCTTCCAATTTTCCCATAGCACATCCAGAATGCCATGTGGCTTACACCAATATAATAATTAAAATTAAGAAAACCCCCTTGGAGACTTGTGGGACCTCTCATACTGCGAACAACAGGGGCTCGATCTACTTATTCCAATTACATGCATCTTCACTCATGAATTTGCGGATTATGTTTTTGAGTGTTTCGTTAAATCGCTCTACTAAGCCATCTGTTTGTGGGTGATAGACACTGGTGCAGAAAGACTTAATCCCTAGTAACCCATACAGCTCATGCAGTGTGAATGACATAAATGAAGTACCTTTGTCTGTCAGGATTTCTTTCAGAATCCTGACCCGGGAGATAAAGCTGAAGAGTGCTTCTGCAATAATGCATGCTGAGATATTGTGGAGAGGCACTGCTTCTGGATATTGCATTGCATAGTCCACTAGGACTAAAATAAAGTGGTATCCCCATGCTAACCGATCTAATGGCCTGACGAGATCCATCCCAATTTGCTCAAACAGTCTCGATTAGAGGAAGAGGGCACAATGGCGCTTTTGGAGTGGCTGCGGGATTTACTAATTGGCATTCATGGCATGCCGGACATCCCCCTGAATCCCTGGCCAATAGAACCGGGCCATTATTCAGACTAGCATTTTGTCTTGCCCCAAGTGTCCAGCCATGGGATTAAAGTGAGTCGCATGGAATACTATTTCTCTACAGCTCTTCAGGATTAACAACTGGGTTACTTGTTCCTCAGTTTGAGTGTCCTGCGTCACTCGGTACAATCTATCTTTAATAATGGCAAAATAGGGGAAGATCAGTGCCGCACTTGGCTGAAGAGTTTGACCATCGATTACTCTCACTTGGTCAAATGTATGCCGCAGAGTATCGTCTCGCAACTGCTCTAACATGAAATCCCCAAGGGAATCCCCGAAAGAGGGAGGAAGAGAAGGCTGTTCCTCACTCTGATGCAGCGTTGATGTAGACAGCTCTGTGACAGCTTCTCCCACCAATGCCACACAAGGATCTTCCCATGACCTACTAGGGCAGGACCCACTGCATGTTAAATATTCCATTTGTTTTTTTAAATCCTGGCCAATCAGTACCCAAATTCAACGAGTGGGTAAGACGGGGACTACCTGCTGCCTTTATTCTATGCATTTGGCCCCAGAATAGAATATGGACAGACACTAGAGGGTAATGGTGAACATCCCCATGTGCACGCACACAACACTTTCACCGCTTGTGCTCTCCTCAATGCCTCACCTTGCACCAGGCATTGGTGAATTGAGATCTGGTTACAACCAAAATTCACCAAAGCTTGATATGCATCCCCTTAAATACTCACCAGTATGCGATATGTTCCAGCCCAATCGGGGGTGGTTTCTGGCATGTCGGGGAGGGGATCCGGATGACAGCACCCACATCCCTTGTGTAGCTCTGACTCTGGAGATTCTCCGATTCCCCGCCGCACCAGCACACTGGCCCAGGCTTTCCCTCCACACTGGTGTTATGGGTGTCACTCACCTGAGGGGGAGACAGCACAGACACAGAAGATAGATAGGAGGACACCATGGATGCGACAGACCGGCTGGGGAGGAGCCAGCCACCACCTCCGTGGCAGGAGAATGGGGTGGAGAGGGGGACAAGAGACAGGAGAGAGAGATAGAGAGAGAGAAAAGAGAAGCAAGGGGAGATGCCTCATCTGCCTGCCATTGGAGCCGCCTCCAGATTGTCCTCTATCAGCTCAATGGCTTGTTCCAGTGACACCGGGCGGTGACACTGGACCCATTCCGCCATTCCTTCCGGAAGTTGAGAGATAAACTACTCCAGTGCCACCAGATTGATGATCTCGTCTGTGTCGCGGTCTTCTGCCCTCAGCCACTGAGGCATCCCGGAGTTGCTGGATGAATGCAGATGGATGGCTGACCTCCAGTGCCAGTATCCGGAAGCGCTGATGTTGCTCCGGGGAGCAGCCGAGCCGCTGCAGAATGGCTTTTTAGATCAGCATAGATCAGTCAGCTGTCAGCAGGGAGCTGCTGTGCTGCAAGCTGTGCCTCACCAGTCAGGAGAGGGAGGAGGCACACCGCAAGCTGCTCCTGTGGCCACCCCCAAGCCTTGGCTGCTTGCTCAAAGAGAGTGAGGAATGCTTCTGGATCATCCTGCGGTCCCATCTTCGTGAGGGTGGCAGCAGCGATGGCTGATGGTCCTGCTGACATGAGCAGTTGCCGGAATGCCTGGCGATCTTCCTGCTGGGCCAGCATCAAGGCTTCGAAGCGTTGTTGCTGCTACTTCTGGATGGTGATCAACGCTTGATGCTGGTTCTGCTGGGTGGTAGCGAGGGCAAGGATGAGCTCTTCAAATGGGAAGGACTCCATGGGGTGGTTCCCTTCTGTGCTCCCAGATTTCAGCACCACTGTAGTAATCCCTAATGTGGGTGGAGCACAGAAGCATGGCAGGCGAGAGTTGGGGTTCACACAAACACTTTATTTTACTTATTTTCATCAGCTTTTCAGCTTCGCTCAGTGACCCATGCAACACACATTTTATGGTTGGGGGTGACTCTTCTCTGCTCTCACCCTCCTTTTATACTCCATCCCTGCAACAAACACACACATTAATTGACACCAGGTGTAATGACAGCCACTTACCTTCCCCGACCCCGCCCTACATTCACAGACTGCTGCTTGGCCACACCCCCACTGCCACACACACATACAATATCTGTAACCGCTTATCCTGTGCAGGGTTACAGGCAAGCTGGAGCCTGTCCCAGCTGACTATGGGCAAGAGGCAGGGTACACCCTGGACAAGTTGCCAGATCATTGGCTGGCTGACAGAAACACAGCCATTCACAACTACGGTTAATTTAGAGCCACAATTTAACCTAACCTGCATGTCTTTGGACTGTGGGGAAACCAGAGCACCTGGAGGAAACCTATGCAGACATAGGGAGAACATGGAAATTCCACACAGAAAGGTCCCCATTGGCCACTGGTCTCAAACAATCAATGTAATTCCCTTACCTGTCAGTGTTTTTAATTTTATGGCTGACCGGCGCGTGTTTTATTTATATATATATATATATATATACACACACACACACACACACACACACACACACACACACACACGCGCCACGTCTGTCAAACCCATGCAGGTAGACCGGGTTTGGGTGTCAGTGGAGGAATGACATCACTGGCAGAGCATGGGGGCCTGCTTCTACTGCAGTCAGCTGGGACACATCTGCCAAGCCTGCCCACTAAAAGGACGAGCCCACCAGTGAATCAAGGGGCCCTGGAGGGCAATGACCGGAACCAGTCCCTCGCTAATTGTCCATTACTTCCTTTCATCATTATCCATGACAACCAGCATCACCACCTCCAGGCCCTCATTGACTCAGGTGGACAGGAACCTGATCTGATCTGCCACTGCCAAGCGTCTGGGAATCCTGCTACTTGCTCTTGACTGTCCTGACACTCAATGACACTGGCTTGACCAGCATCACCTACCTTACTGCCCCACTCACCCTAAGGATTTCCGGTAACCACTCAGAAACCATCCAGCTTCACATCATGAACAACCCCCATGTACCCATTGTCCCAGGATTACCATGGTTAATGCAGCACAACCCCCACCTTAACTGGGCTGACAAAACCATCCTAGGCTGGAGCCAGTCCTGCCTAGCTTCCTGTCTGAACTCTGCTCTACCTCCCACCAAACCACCACAGCCTTCAGCCAGTGAGTTCCCCAACCTCTCTCACATGCCTTCAGAATATCTGGATCTCAAACTAGTTTTCAGCAAGACCTGAGCAATATCCCTCCCTCCTCACAGACCCTATGACTATGGAATCGACCTCCTACCCAGGACAGCACCACCCAAAGGATGACACACTCTCTCTCTCTCTCTCTCTCTCTTCCATTGAAAGGCAAGCCATGGAGAAATACATCTCTGAATCTTTGGCAGCTGGGATCATCCTTCCTTCCTCTTCCCCAGCAGGGGTGGGATTCATCTTCATGGAAAAGGACAAGTCACTCTACCCCTGCACTGACTATCAGGGTCTCCACAACATCATGGTCAAGAACCGCTACCCACTACCACTCATGACCATGGCCTTTGGCCTTTGAACTACTCCAGGGATTGAAGGTATTCACCAAGTTAGATCTATACAATGCATACCATCTCATCATGATCAGGGATGGGGATGAGTGGAAGATGGCCTTTAACACCACCACTGGTCACTACAAGTACCTCTTGGTCCCTTTCAGCCTGACCAATGTCCCCACAGTCTTCCAGGCACTCGTTAATGATGTCTTAAGGGACTTCCTAAACATCTTCATTGTTGTGTACCTGTATGACATCCTGATCTTCTCCTGCTCCCTGGAGGAACATTGGGGTCATGTCTGGCAGGTCCGCCAGTGCCTGCTAGAGAACAAGTTGTTCGCCAAGGCAGAAAAGAGTGAATTTCACCAGAGCTCTGTCTCATTTCTGGGGTTCATCATCTCCCTGGCAAGGATCCAGATGGACCCCATCAAGCTCGAGGCAGTTGCCAACTGGCCCACCCCATCTTCGAGCCGAGAGCTCCAGCGCTTCTTAGGATTCGCCAACTTCTACAGGTGCTTCATTTGCAACTTCAGCATGGTGGCTGGACCTCTCTCAGCTCTGACCTCAACCATGACCCAATTAAAGTGGGGGGAGGAAGCAGAGCCTTTTTCATGCTCAAGCACAGGTTTATCACAGCGCCCATTCTCACCATACCCAATCCTACCAAGCAGTTTATTGTTGAGGTCAATGCTTCTGAGTCAGGCGTCAGAGCTATACTATCCCAGAGGATCAGGGACTACAAATTCCACCCATACTCCTTCTCCCACTGGCTATCCCCAGCTGAATGGAATTACGACATCGGTGAGCTAGAACTACTGGTTGTTAAACTAGCCTTGGAGGAGTGGAGGCACTGGCTTGAGTGGTCAGAGCTCCTCTTCCTAGTCTGGACCGACCATAAGAATCTTGGGTATTTCAAGTCTGCCAAACGTCTTAATTCCCATCAAGCCTGTTTGTCTCTCTTCTTCTCCCAGTTCAACTTCATGCTTTCCTACCACCCAGGCTCCAAAAAATGGTAAACCTGATGCCCTGTCCAGGATATTTTCCTCCCACCAAGAGGAGTCTAAGCTGCCCAAGACCATCCTTCCTCCATGCTGCCTGGTGGGAGCTGCCATTCTAGAGGTTGAGATGCTCATGCAGAAGGCCCTGGAGCAGGACCCCGGTGAAGGTAACCCCAACAACATTCCTCCTAACCATCTATTTGTTCCCTGTCCTGTGCGAACTTGGGTGCTGCAGTGGGATCATGGCTCCAAGCTAGCCTGTCGTCCGGGAGCCACCCAAACCCTGGCACTCATCCAGCAGTGCTTTTGGTGGCCATCCATCAAGTAGGATGTCCAGGAGTCTGTGGCAGCCTGTGACTCATGCTCCCGAAACAAGACAACCAGTCAACCCCCTGCCGACTTGCTAAGACCTCTCCCGACCTTGGTCTCTCATCGCCCTGGACTTCATCACAGGACTCCCCAACTCAGGTGGCAACACATCCTCACCGTCATTGACCGTTTCTCCAAGACTGTCCATTTCATTCCTCTGCCCAAGCTCCCCTCAGCCAAAAGAAACACAGAATTACTCATACACCATGTCTTCCACCTACATGGACTACCCACCTATATAATTTCTGACCGGGGCCCTCAGTTCACTGCACAATTCTGGAGGACCTTCTGTAAACTCATCAGGGCCATCTGTAGTCTCACCTAAGGCTTCCACCCACAGACCAACAGCCAGGCAGAACAGGCGAACCAGGCTTTGGAGGTTGCACTCGTGACTAACATTAGTCAAACAACTCCCAAAACATAAAGTAGTCGTAAAATTCTAACAGAAAAAGTCATAGACACTATAAGGAAAGGAATATAATATATCCATAAATATCAATTACCTGTATAAAACCGAATTTAACCCAAAAAACACAGCTCTGGAAGACAGACCACAAAGAAACCCTGAACTCCACGGTGTCCAGCTTTGTACTGACTCACGGCGGCGCGTGTGCATCTCATGTTAACCAGAAGTACGTCACTGCGATTTGGTAGAATGGGCGGTCTTCTTAGAGGAAGTATAAAATCAGTCAGTCAATTTGATTGGACAACCCGGACGTCCATCATTGATTCAACCCACCCAATCCAACTGAAACTAGAAGTCTAGCTCCGCCTTCTGGCTATTTTTTTTTTTTTGCCCTTCCACCAAAAATGTTTAATACTGGCTCTTTTTGAAATCCCATAGTTCACTCCGAGTTGCCTATGCATGCTGCATGTGAAAATGTAATTCTCCTCCCATTCCCTGTATAAACTTATGAAAGAAAATAGTGGGAAAAACGAGCAGATCAGAAAAAGCCATACGATCTTACGTCACTTCGAAAATTAGTAATTCATGGCCTCACGCACCTTGGCTTGCGACCGCCCACCGGAAGGAAGTTCGGATTGAAGCACGAGGAGAGAGCGCGCGAGGAGAGCAGTGTTCTTCTTCTTGTTTTAAATGGCGGTTGGCAAACCAACTTAACGGTGCATTACCGCCACCGACTGGGCTGGAGTGTGAATCAGGCGATTTTGGAACTTAAGCGATGATTTAAAAAAAAAGGAGAGGGGTTTTAAATCCTTTTGGCTAATCCTGTATCTTTCAGGAATTTAAGAACCAAATGATAATTATTGCTAGATGTTTTCCCTAATATACCTTTTAATGTGAAATTATTTTGTTTGACCATTCTGAGTGACTGAAAAAGCTGCTTTCTTTCTTGACTATATTTTGTACAATTCAATAAGACATGTTCTACAGTTTCTAACTGACAGCAGTGTTGACATTTTCCAGTTAGATGTTTTCCTATTATTTTCAAAGATGAATTAAGCCCTGTGTGTCCTATACGTAAACGTGTGATTATAATGTCCTCTCTACGACTCCTACACTCTGTCCTTCCATTATCTACTTCTGGTTGTATATGATATAAATGTCTCCCTTTTTCATGATCTACCCAGTACTCCTGCCATGCTGATCTTGCATATGTTTTAATATATACCTTGGCTTCAGATTTACTAAATGGTACTTGTAATATTCTGTTATGTTTCAGTGTTTGTTTAGCTATTTTATCTACCATCTCATTTCCCTCCACTCCAACATGAGCAGGTACCCAGAGAAAACTGACTTTTAAATCCTTTAAATTATACAAAACCATATTGATTTGGTGAATTATATCAACTCTAATAGATTTACCAGATTTGATGCTCTCTAAAGCTGAATAACTGTCAGATATAATGACTGAATTATCAAAGCTGTTTTCCTCTACCCATTCCAGGGCCAACAATATTGCTACCAACTCTGCTGTATATACTGACAGATGATCTGTTATTCTTTGTTTACAAATAACCCCATTTGATGGTATATAAACTGCTGATCCAGCATGTCCTGTGCTTGGATCTTTGGAACCATCTGTGAATATGTAAATGTGTTTTGAAAAGTTTATATCCAGATAATTCTGAACTATATCCGTCACTGCTACTTCCTTTGGTTTATTTTTTAATTTATGATGAATGCCAAGATCTACGACTGGTTGAGGGAAAAGCCACGGAGGAATAGGTGGGACTGAAACTGTTGAACAATACTTTAATGTATGTAAACCTATATCCTCTGCTTTTGCATTACCAATCCACCCAAAACTTCTGTAATTTGATTTACTGTGTTCCCAACATTCTTTTAAGATAGATTTAGCTGGATGGTTATCGACTTGCCCCTTAATATTAACCCAGTATGCCAACATCAATTGCACCCTTCTGATCCTTAGAGGCATTTCACCCATTTCCACTTGCATGGATGACACTGGAGATGTTTTAAAAGAACCACTACATATCCTTAAAGCCTTAGCTTGCATAACATCCAACACTTTGATATTGGAATCAGCTGCTGACATATAAGCTATACACCCATAAAATACAGCTCTCATAAGTGCCCAATATATATTTAGAAGAGATGCCCTACTTGCTCCCCACGCTTGTCCTGATAAACATCGTAAAATATTAACAATTGTAACGGAAATTTATAATTTCTATGTATTAATTATTATTAACTATGATTCAGTAATAATCATTGGATCCATTTCATTCAAATATGTTCAGCTTAGAGAGAAATGTACCAGTGTGGCCTTGCAGCTCGAAGTAGGGCAGGATGTGTAGTCTCCGATAAGCATTTTAGAAAATAATGTTTTAGAACATAATATCAGAACACACTGACATGACCTAAGGGGTTATTTATGAAATAACCATTATGGTTTAGATAAATGATTTGTATATGAAATTATGATCTTAGGGCTATGGTATAAATGAATGATTGACCCTTTCTGTTGTGATTTTGTCTCTGAACTGTATTTTGCTGACCATGCTGATTCTCTAGCATAGATTGTCTGAGTATTTTCTCTTTCTGTTAAATCCAAGTTATAATATTTTAAGACATAAGATTAATCTGACACACACACACACACACACACACCAAATGTACTTTAAAAAGCTCAGCCTGGGAGACGTGGGGGGGGGACCCTCATTTTAAACACGGGGACACTCTCTCTCTCCATTTCTATTCTGTTCTGTACCCTAAATAAATCTCAGTTCTGTTGAGACAATTTTCTCATTGACATTACTTTTCTACCACAAGTACTAAGGGTACTGTAAAAGTACATCATGATCCCCTTGCTTGCCTAGAGGGTTGGAGCATACACAGAGAGAATGGACCTATAGCTTTCATATGTTAGTGGAACACATAGCTTCATGATATGCTCATTGATACTGCAAGGACCTTTGATCTGATTTATCAAACTTGTACAGATAGCAAACCCAACTCCACCTTCTCGCTGTTCTCCTTGTAGTTTTCCAATCCAAAGAATGTAAATCCTGAATACACTTCAGTTAGTTGGTCCTCCTTAGGGTTGGATACTGAAACTCGGTACCGGTAAGGCACCGGGGCGAACATCAACGGTAGTAACCAGTCCGAAATACAACGTGAATTTTGGTGCCACAAAAGACACAGCTGTGCCCTCTGGTGTTCACTGTTAACAGTGGCACCGCAGTCCTCTCAATAACTGCCGGCAGCCAGCGATTTCGCCACCTACAAACACTCCATTACCGGCTACTCATAGTGTTTTTTCTTAAAAACATTTTCTGGGCTTTTTCACTTGGATAGGACAATGTAGACAGGAAATGAGCTCTATCGGGATTCGAACTCGGGACCCTGGATTCATGGTATGGCACCTTATGCAACTGAGCCGCAACCCGGGGCTGTTTGACAGTGCGTTATGGTTAACAAAAAGCCGAAAAATGTGGGGGACGCGCCAGGCAAACATCAGCGACTTTTTCACTGCAAAAAGGTCGAAAACACAAGGTAATAATGTTTAGAAATGGATCCTTGTTAGTTTTAAAAGTTTTTAATTTTCCGGTGACCGCAGATAGGGCCGATAT
>JAPEIY010000027.1:35825060-35837726 GCA_026122135.1 Cathorops aguadulce | reverse complement strand
GTGCAAAAATGTTTTGTCTGGGTGGGGTTTTGTCCATTTCCCTTCAAAATGACGGGCCGTACGGGGGATACACTTGCAGTTGCGTGGCGCAATGGTTAAGGCTAGTTTATTTATTAATTTTTATTTATTTTTGTTTGTTTATTTTTAGAAAACATGAAATATTTAATAGAGAAAGTGAAAATCATAAAATTGTGTTTGGACTCTCAGATGATCATAGTGAATATTGGAAAGTTAATGTTCTCAGTCTCAAATCAAATTGTGTTGTGTTCTCAAACTGCTTCGGCCACCACAGTCTAGGTAACTCATGGAAAACACTAATAAGCATTGCCTCATGTTTTTAATGAATTATACAATTGGCAGTCTGCTTTACCTATCTGCTTAATAATTATTTGGCAGTCTGCTGTAGTGCAATCTGGGTCATATCTTGCTAATGACATTATAGCCCATTATAATGTGTGTGACATTCTTCATAATCGATAACCAGCTTAAATTTGGTGTGCCTTGATGTTCTGGTTTGATATGCTTCAGCCCTAACAAGTTCAGAATCCTCTGGTACATATGACAGTCACTTATGGTTGTGCAACTTGCAGCAGTTTTAAATGAACATGCAGCCTAGCCTGTAGCTATGTGTTTTAATGTCCATCTGAAGTCTTCAGTCAGATCCTTGAAAATAGCATTGCGGGCCAATTCAGGATGCTGATGCCCGGACTAAAAAAAAAAATACAGGTAGTCGTCGACCTATGTGACTTGCGACCGATCGACTTTATGACTGGCAAGTGTTTCCCAGCTGAGCTAGCTAAGCGTATGACAGTTTCCGCCCCAGCTCCCGGCAGCGCCTCTCGCCACGTACAACAGTTTCCGCCCCAGCTCCAGGCACACTAGCAGTATCTCGCACGCCCTCACGCACTTCGTCATACAGTTTTCACCTCAGCTCCTGGTTTATGAACAGTGTTGCCAGATTGGGTGGTTTCCCACCCAGTTGGGTGGTTTTAAGTGCATTTTGGCGGGTTTTGAACATATTTCAGGCTGGAAAACATTAGCAGTATCTGGCAACACTGTTTATGAAATGAGCAAATGCTCCCACCAGCACGAGCGCTGCAACAGCTGATGATGACAGACAGCCCACAGCCAAGCGCCAGTGATGCCAGCGGTCACCAAGTTTTGTATTTTGCTGTTTTACGTTTGTATTTTGGTATGTTTCAAACTAAAATGTTTTCTATTTTTCACACCTGCATTTGGTATTTTTTGTTTTGCACATATTAAACAAATTGTACTGTACGCAGTGTAGTATGCAGTGTTTGACTTGAACCAAATAATGAGCTAAGGTAATGAAATAAGACTTTTTTAGATGACTACAATATCATTATACATCACAATATACTTACGTTTACATCGGTTTACGACCGGCCAGTTGTAACCAAACGCAGTCGTAAGTTGACAACTATGTGTTTTTGTGTGTGTATATATAAAAATATATATATTTTTTTAAATCCAGCAATTCCCCTGCTGCTGCAGCCCCTCTTAAAACTACAGGACACATTTTACAAGTACTATGCAATTATCTGCAAAAACTATGACTAAAACATGGACTAGAATTAGACCAAAGTAAAAAATTTTACCACTGATTAAATCTTGATGGAAAAAAAGTCTAAAATTTAACTACAATTTTCAGTACACAACTAAGACTAAAAGTAAATTTAAAACTCTTAAAAGTGAACACTGCTATACTGAACTAAACCAAACACTCCCAAACACTTATGGCAAAAAAAAAAATTACTTGTACAAATCCAAAGTATTTTATATAAAACCCATTTTGTGACCAAACTGACTTTTTAAAGTTGTGTCTTTTTGTAGCTGTCTGTTTAGAGACTAAAACACAGTGGACAAGTATTTATCAGCGAAGTCTGATTCATAGTGCAGCTTTGCCATGTCAGATGTAAAACCTTTTTGAGAAACCTTTCCTTTGCCTAAATTCTGATAAAGTCTTGCCTGCTTCTTCCTATAGTTACTAAATTCATCTTGGAGCTCGTCAGCTGTTTTGTGAATCTAAAGATACAGTTAAGAACCTTGAATTCAGCTTTCATGAGCCTTAATATAATATTGGCATGAGCCATTGTTCTCGTTTCTGTATCCCTCATTTAAATGCATGGATTGAATTAGTGAAGACAATGTAAATGTGGTATTTTTCTACAGGTATACAGGAGCATGCAATGTGAATACATCGATGCCAAAAGAGAAACGCATGTGAATTGGATGAGGTGAGCAGTACACCAGCTGTTGGGTCGTTTTAGTGATTTGATTTTACAGCTCATCATTTGTTGGAAGAACTTTATCTTCATATCATTGATATCTCCGCCATGCTTTCTCCAAGTCTGTAACTCTGATCTGATTTTTACCTTTTCTGGAACATTACCTCACTCTTTTAGGTATGTGAATTGTGCCCGTAATGATGAAGAACAGAATCTTGTGCCATTTCAGTATCGAGGGGGAATTCTGTATCGTTGCTGTCGACCCATTAACCCAGGACAGGAGCTCTTGGTGTGGTATGAAGAGGAGAACGCCAAACAATTTAATCCTGCACCTACAGGAACAGCCAGTCAGCAAGGTGTTACTTTTGCCGAAGAGGTTATAGAGTTTACTTTCTGCATCATCTTGTGATGCATATATTTCTGAGCCTAACCATGTTTGTGGAATGAAAGCTGTTGTACAATGCAGTCTACAATAAACAGAGCACACTCCCACAGACCTCATTTTGGCCAGTTACACCAGCCAAGTAATTCTTCTCTATCATCTGCCAATGACCAACTAGAGAGGGTGAAGTCTGTCGGCTTCCTTTGAGACATGTGAAGTCAGCCCACTGCATCTCTTGCTATTGCAAAACTGACTCTATAGTAAACTACAAAATACTGTTGCATTTTTATTCATCATGCACAGTTTAACCAGAAGTAGCGTAAAATGCATGCCCTGTGGATCCTGAGTGTCACAGCAGAAAAGTGTTGTCCCCATCATCCTCCCCATTATCCAGATATTGTCACTTTCAAATCCTGATGATGCCACAGTCATCTGTGGTTGGGAGCTCAAGAGAGCAAAATTGTCTGGGCTCTCTGGGAGGGAGAAATGGCATGCTGTCTCTTTCTTGCCCTGTCAATTACACTAGCCAGTCAGGGGTATGGGTATGAGAAAGGGCACATTAATAGAAAGTGAGTGGATTGAGCTTTCCTCCAAGTGCGCTTTGCCGCCCCAACATTGTATGAGTAAAACATGCGGTCAGCTGGTGTTACTTGTCACGGAGGAAGCACGTTATGGCTCTCCCTGGTTGGTAGCTGTTATGTAATACTGGAGAGCAGTCTAATGGGTGGGAGTTGGCCATGGCTAAATTAGGGAGAAAACTTGAGAGAAATCAGGGGGACACATGCCCTGTCACCATAAGCACACAGTATAAGCTAATACTGTCCAACCTCCCCATTATTATAGAAACACAGGGGTTGTACACATTATTATACCTTCAGTGCAATACAACCAGCTGGCTGGAGAGAAGTTAGTTGAAAACATGCATGCAGCGTGCCTGAACCAAGCGAAGTTGTTAATTGGCTAATGCAGATGTCAGTCAAACCATCAACCATTATACAAATCAGTTGGAGCACATTTGCTTTATTTCAGGAGTGTGTGGTGATAGTTATCAATCAATTTAACAAACAATATTATTTTTATGGAATTCAATAATTCCATAAGAGTCATGCCATGGAGAAATAATCTTTTTAATTCTATTTATTTTTAGCTTCTTAAACTCTTGCATCTGAAGAACTTAAACATGTTAAGGGAAAAGTAGCATCCAATGAATACATAATTAAACACGTGGAGGTTTGGTTTGCTTTATTATTACAAATCACACTGTGGCATTCTTCAAATACCACAGTAAGGAAATTCCTACTGCTGCAAACCTACTTGAATGCCATCTGAACCATTGCAGTGCCTTCCTTTTTTATGTCTGCATTTTTTTAAATTAAATAACTTTTTATATATCTTGATTTATGAATGTAGGCTTTCTTTCATTAATTACATTTATATGAATCAACTGGGTTTCACAAAACCCCACAAAATGTAATTTCGTTAAATTTGTGTTTCATTGAAATTAATATGGATTGGGTTGTCAAGTATAAAACACTTGTAAGAAGAGCAACAACTTTTACTCATCACATGTACACTTGTGAAATTCTTCTCTTCATTTAACCCATCTGAAGCAGTGAACACACACATGCACACACAAGTGAGCAATGAGTGCACGCACATACCCAGAGCAGTAGGCAGCCATGCTACAGCACCCCGAGAGCAGTTGGGGGTTAGGTGCCTTGCCCAAGGCCACTTCAGCCCAAGACCACATGTCTTTGGATTGTTGGGGAAACTAGAGTACCTGGAGGAAACCCATGCAGACACAGGAAGGACCCTGTCAGCCACTGGGCTTGAACCCAGAACCTTCTTGCTGTGAGGCGATGGTGATAACCACTACACCACCGTGCTGCCCAAATCCCCAATATGTTGTGTGTGTGTGTGTATGGAAAAATACAGACTTGCTTGTAGGTGGTAAAAGAGAGCAACTGGAGTTGCTTGAAGACGTTTCACCTCTCATCCGAAAGGCTTCTTCAGTTCTGACTGCTAGGGACTCCCTGTCAGTCGGACAGAACTGAAGAAGCCTTTCAGATGAGAGGTAAAACGTCTTCAAGAATCTTCAAGCAAGTCCAGTTGCTCTCTTCTACCACCTACATTTTACTATGACCTGGATGACTGAGAATCTTCATAGACAGACTTGCTTGTGTAAATGCTACTAGAAACTATTAGCAAATAAATCTATTAATATCCAGCTTGATAATTAAGGCCCATTGTTGTATGTTTCAGAAACTTGAATGCTGGGGCTGAGTTTCCTTCTCAATCCTGGATGAGCTGTAAATAAGGCGAGGCTTGCCATTACATAGACTTGACATAAGATCAAACAGAAACCAACAACCTCCCGTTGGTTGCTCAGACCAGAGAAACTATGACCAATGCTGTGCATAGCTGCTGTTCCAGCATGTTATTGAATCTACCAGTATTCCAAGCTGGAGGCTGATACATCTTTGTCTTCAAACTTTTATTTTTGTTTGGTCTCAGTCTTCATTCATGTAGAATCTTGAATGTTTGAGGTTCAGTAAAATGTTCAGTAAAAAATTCTAAAATCTAACAATACTAATCCAGTGTAAGGACACTGGATGAGTATTGTTATTTTATAATCTTGTTACATTTCATGTTCAATTTCTGGTATGTTTGTCCTTTCACTTCTCCAGATGTAAAGAACGCTCTGCTGCAAGTCTTTTCCTGCTCCACATGTCCTCGTTCCTATGCATCTGAAATTTACCTCGACAAACACATCCCGAGATGCCACGATGAAGAGTATGAGAGACTTCGGGAATCAGGAGAGATTAAATATGAGCTTCAGATCCCTTCCAAATGCTCCAGTAGTCAGCCAACATCAACTGATACTCTCAGTTCTGACACTTCTCATAATGCTGTAGAGAAGGGAATTCACCACAGCTCAGACTGTGGAAAGAGTTTTGGTCACCAGAATGCACTCAAGTCAAATCAGTGCAGTCACAGAGGAGGAGATCCACATTACTGCTCACGGTGTGGGAAGGGTTTTACAGAGCAGCATGCTCTCCAACGACACCAGCACATTCACACAGGAGAGAAGCTGTATCAGTGCTCACAGTGTGGAAAGAGTTTTACTCAGCAGAGTGATCTCCAGCGACATCAGCGCCTTCACACAGGAGAGAAGCTGTATCACTGCTCACAGTGTGGGAAGTGTTTTACTCATCGGAGTAATCTCCAAAAACACCAGCGCATTCACACAGGAGAGAAGCCGTATCACTGCTCACAGTGTGGAAAGAATTTTACTCAGCAAAGTGATCTCCAACGACACCAGCGCATTCACACAGGAGAGAAGCCGTATCACTGCTCACAGTGTGGGAAGAATTTCACTCATCGGAGTAATCTCCAACAACACCAGCGCATTCACACAGGAGAGAAGCCGTATCATTGTGCACAGTGTGGAAAAAGTTTTACTCAGCAGAGTGATCTCCAACGACACCAGCGCATTCACACAGGAGAGAAGCCGTATCACTGCTCACAGTGTGGGAAGAGTTTTACTCAGCAGAGTGCTCTCCAAACACACCAGCGCATTCACACAGGAGAGAAGCCGTATCACTGCTCACAGTGTGGGAAGAGTTTTACTCGTCAGAGTCATCTCCAACGACACCAGCGCATTCACACAGGAGAGAAGCCGTATCACTGCTCACAGTGTGGGAAGAGTTTTACTCATCGGAGTCATCTCCAACAACACCAGCACATTCACACGGGAGAGAAGCCGTATCACTGCTCACAGTGTGGGAAGAGTTTTACTCGTCAGAATCATCTCCAAAAGCACCAGCGCATTCACACGGCAGAGAAGGCGTATCACTGATCACAGTGTGGAAAGACGTTTACTTATTCAGTTACATTTAAGACCTATAAGTGCACTAACTTGGAGGCATTGCATGATTTAAAAGTTGTCAAATTAAATATCGTTATTACTACAGTTTTGGCTGAAAAATGACCTGTACTTTGGACTTTGTTTATGATATATGACTGTTTTAAAATATGTAACCTTATAGCAATGTTTAAAACAAGACTTAATGTTTTTCTTTTGATCTTAAGTAATCCTTAATTACCACCATACAAGTAACAATTTAACTGCAACACTATTATCGGTGTACTACTGCAGCATGAGACTAATTGTTAATGGAATCATTACTGATTAGGAGTTTAATGTACTACTATGTTTAACAAAAATGTGGATCAAACAAAATGACTATAGAGCATTTAAGTGAAGCTATATGTTTCATCCTCAGCTGTATACATCAGCCTCATCTAACTGGTAGAGGAGGTGTCACATTTATTTATAATGATCTAAGAATCATACAAAAACCTGAACAAAAATTCAGTATGTTTGAAGTTCTTTGTATTAACTTATGTAGCCAAAATTGTCTACCTAGTTGATATAACTAATTATTATTTACAGACCTGTAGGTGCAATTGCACTCCTCACACGAGGCACCAAAATTATGTAGGTACAATTATTAAATTGGTCTCATGCAATCAGTCTCATTGAAATATCAGTTCATTAATTTTACAAATCAATATTTCTGTTAATTATTTAATGAATTAATTACTCTCGTGCTACACTAGATCAGGGAAGGCAAAGTGAATTATTTGATGACAGAGGATGGATTCAAGTAATACTGCAGCAAAACAGACAAGACAGTTTCTTGAAAATAATTTATTAAAATGGCAATCAAGATACTGATCAGGTACATTTTAATAATACTAGTAGTAGTTTAACAATCAAGGCACAAAATGGTGATATGAGGTAGTAGTGTGTGTGTGTGTGTGTGTGTGTGTGTGTGTGTGTGTGTTTTGTTTTTTGCAGGTAAGTGAAAGTGCATGAAAAAGGTTGGGGAAGGGACCATAGGTGTTCTGTGTGATTGATTAGAGACAGGATTTTAACAAAAGGTGCATAAGTAATTGGCCCCTATTGGGATCAAAGCCTCAATCTCAGCTTTATAAGCACCACACGCTAACCAGCTGAGCTAACTGGCCTTTGGGTTAGCAAACTCTGAATGTTCAGTTGTGTATAATAGTGCATGGTAAGAAACCAATAGAGAAAAGTAGTGTTTTTGCATGCTCCATCTACCAGAGTAAAAATGAGAGATACAATAGCATGGTCAATAGCACTTTTCACATAAACTGATTAATCTAAGACTAACGTTGCCCAAATGCCAGCCTTACTTGGGACCATTCTCACGTGGCAGCATGAAGGAGTTCGTCAGTGATCCTCCATTTCAGCGTACTACTTCTGAAAACAGTGGAGCACAGCTTCAGTTTAGTTTAATGCAGCTCTGCTATGCTGCAAAAGTCCTTCCCAGGTGGGATCTCATGATCCAGAAGATCCTTGAAGAATGCCCATTGGCTGAAGACATAGAGGAAACCACTTGCCTCTAATCTTCCTGGTTTGCATTACTACAGTGTAGTAATAACGATAGCCGGTTTCAAACACAGGGGTTTGATGCCATTTATCCCAGTTGCGTGCGTCCTCGCTTACGAATTTTTTAATTATATTTTTAAGGGTCCGATTAAACCATTCGACTAAGCCATCCATTTGTGGGTGATAAACGCTGGTGTGGGTCGGCTTAATTCCCATTAACCCATACAGTTTGCGCAGTGTGCGTGACACATAAATGTAGTGCCTAGATCAGTCAGAATCTCCTTGGGGATTCCAACTCAGGAGATGACGTGGAAGAGCACTTCTGCAACACTACGCGCTGAAATATTGCGAAGAGGAACTGCTTCCGGGTATCGCGTTGCATAGTCCACAAGAACTAAAATAAAGCAATATCCTCGTGTTGACTGATCTAATGGCCCGATGAGATCCATCACAATTTTTTCGAACAGGGTCTTGATTAATGGAAGAGGGCGCTAAGGCACTTTTGGAATGGCTGCTGGATTTACTAACTGGCATTCGCGGCATGCCGTACACCACTGACTGACATTGCCACGAGTCCCCAGCCAATAGAATCGGGCCATTATTTGGGCTCGTGTTTTATCCTGCCCCAAGTGTCCAGCCATGGGATTAAAGTGAGCTGCCTGGAATATCAATTCCCGGCAGCTCTTTGGGATTACAAGCTGCATGATCTGTTCTTTAGTCTGAGTGTTCTGCATCACTCAGTATAATCTATCCTTCATAATAGTAAAATAGGCGAAGGACGGGGTGGCGTTTGGCTGGAGCGTTTGACCATCAATTACTCTCACTTGGTCAAACGCATGCCTCAGAGTCTCGTCCCATGACTGTTTCAATAGGAAATCTGCTAGGGATTCCCCAAGAGAGAGGAGGAGCCTGCTGCTCCTCACTCTGATGCAATGATGATGTAGATGGCTCTGTGACAGCTGCTCCTGCCAATGCTACACCGGGATCTCCCCCTGCTGAACTAAAGCAGGACCCACTCTTCACTAAATGCATCATTAATTCCCCAAATCCTGGCCAATCCTGGGGTGGAGCTAGCCCCCGCCTCCGCAGTGGGGGAATGGGGCGAGGATGAGAGAGGAGAGGGGAGAAGAGATCTGCTGTCCTGCTGTCGGAACAGCCACCAAATGGTCCTCCGCCAACTCGATGGCCCGATCCAGCGACGCCGGGTGATGGCACTGGACCCACTTTGTGGTTCCTTGGGAAGTCGTGCGATGAACTGTTCCAGTGACACCAGATCAATGATTCTCTTGGTGTCACAGTTGTCAGCCCTCAGCCACTGCCGGCAGGCGTCCAGGAGTTGCTGGCCAAACGCAAACAGTCGGCCAACCTCCTCTAAGCATAGAGCATGGAAGTGCTGGCGTTGTTGTTCAGAGGTGCGCTCCACATGCAGGAGGACGGCCCGGCGCAGGTCCATGTAGACCAGCCAGCTGTCGGCGGGGAGCTGTAGCGCAGCTAGCTGCGCCTCGCCCGTTAGCAGAGGGAGGAGGCGCACCGCGCGCTGTTCCACCGGCCAGCCCGAGGCCTCTGCTGCTTGCTCAAAGAGCGCAAGGAAGGCCTCGGGGTCATCTTGTGGGCCCATCTTCATTAGGGTGAGGTGGGGAGGGCCTGCGGCAGTGGAGGTGGTGGACCCCGCCAACACGAGGAGGTGCCGGATTGCCTGATGATCTTCCTGCTGCGCCAGCACCAGGGCCTCGAACCATTGCTCCTGCTCCTTCTGGAGGGCAACCAACGCCTGGTGCTGGCTCTGTTGGGCCGTGGCGAGGGCATGGATCAGGTCCTTGAAGGGGGAGGACTCCATGGGGTTGCTCTCTGTGCTCCAGGTCCCGGGTTTCAGCACCACTGTGGCAATATAGCAGGTGGGTAGAGCACAGAAGGACGGCAGGCCAGAACTGAGTTCCCAGAAATTGTTTATTTTGTACTTTTCAGGAACAAAACTCACACACTCTCCCAGCCACACGCACATACACACACACAGGTAATCTGGTTGGGGAGAGAACCCCCTTCCTCTGCTCTCTCTCTCTCCTTATAAAGGGCGTGGTCACTGGGAAGACACAAGCACACGTTAATTGACATCAGATGTAGTGATTCTGCCACTAACCTTCCCTGACTCTGCCCTCCGGTCACAGACCGATGCTTGACCACGCCTCCGCTGCCACAGACATAAGACACTGGATGGTTATTAACGTTCTTCTACCTAAGTCTGACAAGACAGAAATACTCGGACTATGTGCAGCTAGAAGTAAGCTTTCTGATTACATAGTAACATCGGATGGCCTTTCTATTTCATTGTGTACAGCAGTAAAAGACCTTGGAATGATTATTGTTTCAGGTCTTTCATTTGAAACTCATGTAGATACTATTACTAGGATAGCCTTCTTTCATATGATGTCACTACACAATGCAGAAAAAGTAGTTCATGCTTTTGTTACCCTGAGGTTGGATTATTGTAATGTCTTACTGTCTGCATGTTCCGGTAGGTGCATAAACAAGCTCCAGTTAGTCCAAAATGCAGCAGCGACTGTTCTTACTAGAAAAAGAAGATATGACCACATCACCCCTATCTTATCCATACTGGACTGGTTCCCAATCAAATTTTACATTGATTATAAAATAATATTATTGACCAAAAAATGCTGAATGGTCTCACACCACAGCACATGAGCAAACTGTCACCGTCCAGTCCACCCATGCCTTAGACTGTGGGACTTCCATACCGGCTCCAGGACAGGAATTCAGTCCTGCCTTGCTGAAGGCCATTTCCTGAAGCGGCACTCCCACATCTGCTACCACTCCTCTCCCATCAACCAGGGCTTTTTAAGAACTGTTTGGAGCTACTCCATTTGCCAGACTGGCTCTTGTAGACTTTCCTTATCTCACTACAGCTCATTGGTATTGTGTCTTCTTGATTCCCCCTGCCTGAATTTCTCCTTTTTTTTGTCCCTGTTTTTTGCCTGCCTGTTCTTTGAATTGTGTCTTTTGCTGCCTCTGCCTGGATTTCCCTTGTCCCTGTGTTCATCAGTTTTTGTGAAGATTTTTCTGTCCTTTTTTTTTGTCCCCGATCGTGTCTACCTGCTCCTCCGTGTTTTTTTTTTACCTCCTGGCCTGTTTTTTGACTACCAATTTTTGCCTAAGCCCTACCGTACCTTTTGTCTTTCTGCCATCTACTTCATTAAAGAAGTTTTCTCTTTACATTGCCTGTTTTCTGAGTCTGCTCTTGGGTCCTCACTTTACCTCAGCTCGCCATTCCTGACATGTGCACCTTTAAAGTGGTAGGCATGTTGTGTAAATTAAATGGTGCTAACCCCCCAAAAATCCATTTTAATTTCAGCTTGTAATGCAACAAAACAGGACAAACACCAAGGGGCATGAATACTTTTGCAAGGCACTGTAGCAGCTTATGATATTAAATTCATGATGATTCATAGGACATATTAAGCTGCTATATGAGACACATTAAGACAAGGTTATGCATCATCATTTGACCATCAAATGCATCTGAAATTGTACATTTGTAGAGCATACATTTAAGGATTTTTAAAAATGAAACAGAAAAAATGATCATACATGTTATCTGCAGAAAATAGTTGGAAATCATTTTAATATAAATATAATAGGTCCTGACGTAGTATAGAAGACTACATAGAAAAATAGTCATAAACGCACTACGAATTTGCCTTGGTTGTTTAATGAAGGCATATTGCATTGCTGCATAAGGCCTCAAGAGAAGAATCCAAGTGAAACTGAGGTTATAAAATTCTTATAAAATATTTCAAAACGTTCCTGTTTTTGTAAATGGTTGCATGTATAATTTAAATATTTAATTGTGCTCTCAGTGGATATTAAAGGGCTTTGCAAGTGTGTCAGTGGAAAGGTATTAGGTAAATTCCTGAAGGTTAATCTGATTATGATGGCTTATCATATAGAGTATAGTCTTCAGTCTTATGGCTATCACTGTAAAACGAACAATACGCAAAGAATTTCGCTAGTTGACAAATAAGTATTTAAAACCATTAATATTACAAATTGATTACTAACCATAGTATAATGTATAGTTTAACTGGTAACTACCTATGGTAAAATTTCAATTACACAATTCCCAATGTAACAGCTAACATCCTAAATATAATTTCAGTATATAAAGGCAATAACTAGTTTCTTGCTTGACTCTTAGCTTTAACTTAATACCATGCTATGACAGTTCTCCTCACTGACCCAGAGTCTGGCTGGTATCTAGTATCGGTTAATCGACTAGCGCATTAATATTACAGAGTAATACGATGCTTAGGCAAAGTCTTAGCCAAAACACACTATGCTTTCATGATGTGGTTCCTAGTCATTTGTTTAAAAATCCCTCAGTGCAAAATTATACTACTAGGCCTGATTTTGTGGAAATAAAACAATATCACTCATTTCACTGAGAATAGCTACAAATACTAAATATGCTAATTACGATCAAGGTAAGATTAAGACTATTTTGTATAATTACATAAGCGAATATCATAATTCTAGCGCGCTCATTGGTCGAATTTCACGCTGTAAGGAGCGATGTTCACCTATAGGTGAATATCACATTTTTT
>JAPEIY010000027.1:35361020-35371823 GCA_026122135.1 Cathorops aguadulce | reverse complement strand
AGAACAAGCTTTTTGATTTTCTGTTAGTTTAGCTTTATGCAGACAGAAAGCATTTTTTTTCCCGACTAAAAGTGGGGGGGACGGATTGAGGGTCATTCGAATCTGGGTATGTCAGAACACACCTGACACACCCGCTATCTGCGCCCCTGAGATGAGATGAGTTTGGGTATCGACTCAGTATAGTAACCATGGCTGTCTGTGATAAGTCTCTGGGACCACAATGCAATGTTCACACTTTCTTTGTGTAATCCTGGTTTTTATGCCATGTTCATACTGTATTTTGTATGTTCTGCATTTTAACCTAATAAATTTAAAAAAGTCAAAAGTAGCACAAGAGTTAAAAAGGTCGGCCGCATGGATCCCCTCACCCCACCCATTTCATGGGCCTGTTTCGATTCCCGCCTCTGGCTACAGCCCCCTTTTCATCCCGGTTAACACCCCTCATTGTCATGGATCCACAGTAACAATGGTGCTGGAGAGGAAGGCGGAAGGATATGACCACATACCATGGATTAATGTACAGTACCGGATTGCAACTCTTTCCGTCACTGTGTGTATGTGAGAGAGAGGAGATAGAGGTGTGTGTGTGTGTGTGTGCTTTGTCCGGGCTCATTCTTGTGGAACATGTGAAGAGAAGGCGGAAAGGAAGGTCATGTGACCATCATATGGGTCGGATTGTGAACAGGCAGCAAGTCATGGTGTTTGAGTCCCGTTAGCTGATGACCTTTATTTCTAATGTAAACAGTCGGTAGCCGAAGATTTCTCATTCGGGTCAGTAAGGAAAGAATGGGAATTTCGTGGAATTGTGACGTCATTCGTGCTGCGAGGTTACCTACAATACACATTCTTAGGGTAAAGGAAGGGAGAAGAAGTGTGGGGGGAGGGGAGAGTGAGTGAGAGAGAGAGAGAGAGAGAGAGAGAGAGTTGACATCAGCAGCCTCCAGAATCATGCTTGCCAAGTGGAGAAAAGGAAGCTCATCCATGAAGAAACACCTCGAATTTTTCATACTGCAGGCCTAACTGGGAATAAAATACACTTGTACTGGAAATTATTAAACAGCTGTATTACCGGAGGCTTCGGATTATCAGACATCTTTTATTATTATTATTGTTGTTATTATTGTTGCTGGTAAATCGCAAGCTCCAGCTCGGCAAAGCTGCCCTACATTTTATATTATATTCTCTCTATGCGTTTTTTTGTTATGTTTACAGCATCTGGTGGAGATATCTTCAGGCAGATGTTTGCTTCACCCGTAAAGGCATAAAAAAAATACCTACAGGAATGAGGTGAAGAGCCGAGGAGAGGAGAAGAGAAAAGAAAAGGCGGACATTGTGAGCCAGAAAACGGCCGCATACAGAAGATGCACAATTAATCCAAACATTCTCTTTTACATCGTGATACTCAGGACCGTATCGGTACAGTATGTAACACTGTTTCTATGGTCTTATAGCATCTTGTTGTTTACAGCAGTCAAACGACTTTAATATCGTCCTCAAGCCGTCGAATTGTAAAAATAAATAAATAATAAATAAAAAAAAATAGGTCGGGCAGTTTGCCCTGAATTTTGTTCAGGTTTTCTTTACCTATAGACCAGTCTGACATGTAAAGACGTTCCACTGTGATTTTGTGCCCTAACGTGATCAAGCGCTCACAGGACGTGGAGGAGAAAAAAAAAACACTTTAAGGCCTGCTTAAAGAGAACCACGTTGAAAAGAGCCCTGCCTGGCATTAGGATACACGTGCCTCATAAATATGATCAGATCAACTCAAAGGCATTGAGTTCCCGGCTACACTCCTGTGCATTCCCATAATATGCAACATACTGTTTGGGATCACTGACGGCACCTGGACAATCAAATCTGCAGGTCTACTTTTTTCAGGATACCAAAGTAAAACTTCCGGTGAGATGGGGAGTGATGGTGAAATCCTAAGCCATGATTTGGCAAAGGTGTCTGATGAGGACTTGCTGGCTTGCTCGAAAGAAGAGCTGGTGAGTCGACTGCGGCGAGAGGAGTCGGAGAAGATGTCGGCGCTAATTCAGCGTGGGCGCCTAATCAAGGAGGTGAACAAGCAACTTCAGGGACATCTGCTTGAAATCAGGGAGCTCAAAGCCATCAACCAGCGGCTGCAGGAGGAGAACCAGGAGTTGCGTGACTTGTGCTGCTTTCTAGACGATGACAGGCTGAAGGTGAAGAAGCTGGCACGAGAATGGCAGCTATTTGGCCACCATGCCGCCAAAGTGATGCGTGATGACCTGGGTGGCTACCTGAAGAAGCTGTCTGACCTGGAGCGTCTGCAGGATGGTCTGATCAAGGAGAATCTGGACCTGAAGGAGCTGTGTCTCGTGCTCGAGGAGGAGTGTGTGAGCAGGAGTGATTCCAGCCCAGGGGGTTCAACTGAGCTCAATCTGCCATGTATGGTGGCCCGGGACCTTGGGGATGGAAGCTCGAGCACTGGGAGTGTAGGCAGCCCTGACCAGCTCCACCTGGTGTGCTCACCTGATGACTGAGCAAAGAGATCCGAGAAAGAGAGAGGATAATAGCCATTATCCCTTTATTCCTCTCAAAGAAGGACAGAGAAGGGCCTGAATGAAGTTACATGGGCCAGCCCAAAGGAGAAGAGAAGTTTACAATTTTAGTTATCATCAAACATCTCAACTGCTTATGCTAGAGAAATAGATAGGTCATAGTCTTTTCTTTGCTTTTCTCTTTAGGCTGTTGTTAATTTTTCCCCTCCAATGTAGATAGACTTTCTCAATGTGAATGACATTTCTTTGCTGTGGAGAACAAGCATGATTGCAATAGTTTTAAGCTTTACTTTAGCTCTGTCCTATTGTGTTTCTTAAAGTTTTTAAAAGAAAGTAGTATAAGGACACTGGGATCCCCCCCCCACTAATATAAAAAGATTGTACAAAAGAACTAACTGATCAGCTGGCCATTTCCCACTTGTTTTTACTGTACTAAAATGTATTTTAAGGGGGTCTCATGTTTTAATGATGCACTAAACAGGGCTGAAACAAATCTCAAATGATTCACGTTTTTAAACTGCATAGAGCCATAAAATGATCTCTTTGAGGTCATGCACAACAGCACTGAATCATTTTCAAGGGTCTTTCAAGACCTCTGGTTTAAAATGAATGGATTACCAGTTATTTGGCTGTATGAATTGTGTACAGAAACTGCACATTCAGAATTAGGACACTTTCTCACGATAATGTTCTGAAGTTAGTCTAGGAAGATTTGTTACACTAAACCGTCTTGTTAACTACTACACTGGACACCAGATTCTTTGCATCGATGAATTTTATTACCTAACTACTTACTGTACCATTTTTTTATGTTTTTGATTGTTAATTTTATGGGAGTTTGCATAGCTACATGCTATGTTTACACACTGGCGACTGCACTGGGTACAATGATGTTTGTGAATTTATAATATTGTATAACTATGTTCTTTAGCTTTTACCTATATACTATGATTTAGATGTACATCAGTGTTACTTTAATGCTTTTTCCCTGTTTATATCACAATCTGATTTTGTGGTTTGTTTTGGGCTGTAATCTTTGGGCCATGGTTATTGTCAGTGGGGGAGCTTTCAATACACTTGATTGAGCTTGATTCAGAGACCTGAACGTGTAATAATCCTTGTGTCCTGGGAGCCACTGAGACGAGAAAATTGTAGTGTGAATGCTTTTATTGGTTTGCTTATTAAAATGGTTTGGTCATGTTGGAGGCCAAAAAGACAGAAGTATGAAGCAAGTTATATTTTTGGTCTGCCATTTTCCCTTGGAGTACAGAGGGGGCCTTTGCAAGTATGCAATTACTGGGTCACTCAGTGAAGAGGGGTTTTGTGCTCTCAATCATACATGCACCAAACTGAGTCAGAGCTGCTCTTTAGAGTCAACAGAAAACTCCATGTTAAAATCAGGGTCACCAGATTTATTCACTTGCAAATATTGTTAGTCACCATCATTCTCGTACATTCTATATAACCTGTTTTCATTTATTTCCAATTCCAAGTCATTTGTCTCTAACAAGCTGTGCAATCAGATGAGGTTATCCTCCACTAAAGGGATAATCAAGAACGAGTCTTAACCTTAGTAGTAAGGTAAAAGGAATACAGCTTCCACAGATATAAGAAAACAGAACAGTCACGCCAACTAAGGAAAATGCATACAGATAGTTTAACTGTTCTTAAACTTGCAATATTTCATTGCCATTGCGAAGTCTCCTGCCTGATGGTACCAAAATTGGCTCCAGATCCACCATAACCCTGGCTAGGAAAGTGGCTACTGAAGTTAAATGAATGCATTTTAGGTCTCAGTTAAAAAAAAAATAAATGTACACAAGTGTGCGAGAGAAATAAAGCAATACATTGAAAAACTTAAGCAATTACTGCAAATAAAAAGTACATTTGCAAACATTTAGTTGTGAGGGAGTCAGGGAATGCATTGGTCATCAGGATATCCTAAGAGGAAACAGTGTTGACTCCTCCTTTCCTAACCCCTAGGCTTCTGCTAAGCTGTTTTCAATCAATAGCTTCGTTTTATTGAGTGCAACCATAAAAGTCTGCATGTTCACTGAAAAAAAGGCTACTGGCAGAAGTAGCACTGCAGAAAGCTTTAAAGGCACACATTAAAATCAAGCCACTGAACCCCCCCCAAAAAAGCCAACTAATTGAGTTCTTATACTCTTGCATGTTGTACAGTATGAAAACATTTCACTGCCAAGACTTACTACTCAGTGACAGTTTACTCTTAATAAACACCTCTACAGTAAATTGTATAGACCAGCTTTAGTAGTGGATCAAATAAGCCAAGAATGAACACTGGAATTCAATATATTATGTACTTTATTTTTTAAATATATATAAAAAAAAAAACTTTAGGAGAAACACAGATTGCATCTAAAGAAAAGTTATATTAAGTGCATATTTGTCCAAGAACAGGTAATCAAAAAAAAAAAAATTAAAATGAATCAGTGTAACTCTTACTGAAGAGTCAGGCTTGTAACACGTGATCATATAAATCAAAAACAAGTATTTTAAACTCAACATGTAACCAAGTAGCTTAATACACTGTACCATGTAAAAATACTTTTAAAAATGAGACTTCGCTTTGACGTGCATAGAAGTCAGACCTGTCAAAAACTGTAGTGTCCATCTAGTCATAGCCTTACATGCCCATTCATCAGTATGTAGTCAGTTAATGAATTTCTAATAAGAAAAGTCTTGTATGAAGTATAAGTAAACACTTTTCTACATAAGGTAGTTTACAGCATAGTTCATAGTTATGGTTTTCATAAATGTTTAAAAAGCTTGTACTCTGAATATACTAAATACTATATTGTGCTTTGCAGCATTTCTGATTTGTTCTATTTAATGCCCATTGTGAGTGAAGTTACAACTGCTTAAATCTGGAACCACTGAGGGTTTACTGGATGCGTCTCACTGAGGGAACCCTTGTTCCAAATGTCATACATGGAATCCATCAACAGTGTGTTTCTCCATTAGAGAGTTGAGTGGAACCATTTTAGGAAGCCAGGAACCCTTAGTTGTCCAAAGGTTTACAACCCTATTTTCTCAGTGTACATAAGGCAATACAGTGCTAAAGGTACAAGTTTAGTACAATCAATACAATTGTCAGTGCATTCACAAGCATATGCATTTCTCTGATTTGGTATTAAAGACATTTAGAGCACTCGTTTCCCATGAGGTAAAATCGATTAAATGGTCAGGATGGTAGGGGAGTTGAGGGATTGATCTGACTGATCCCCACTGCTGCTGCTACGTCGATGGGCAATACTACATGACTCTGGATTACGGGAGGTCTGGGACATACCATGCTGAGTCACGGAGGATGCAGAAAGACTCTGTGCTTGTGACGAAGTAGGAGTACTGGTGTCAAGAGAGGAAGTAGGATAGGTGAAGATTAGGCTAGAAGTGAACGGAGTCAGAGAAGGCGTGGAAATGAGGATCGGCGTGTGGAGGGAGTCCAATTCTGGATTTATACTGCCAGAAGAGGTTGAAGGTGGAATGATGATTTTTGGCTTTGGTTTCTCTTGTTTGGTGGAAATCTGGCATTTTGTAGAGGGTCCAGGAAGTTCAGAATCTGCTGGCTCAATTTTGATTCCACCCAGGGGATGAACAGGATTTGAGTCAGAGTCTGAATCAGAGTCCTGGACTTTGCAGATGGGTCTGTGGGCCTCAAGAACCAGTTCAAGCTTCTCTTTTTCCTTCTGCAGCTCAGCAATCTCCTTCTGCAGGCGAGACTTTTTGTCTTCCAACTGGTCAGTCTCCTGAAACAAAGGAGGCAACAATTTGGTCCAGTCAGTAAAAAGAAAAGTGAGTAATACAAGAAGCCTCACTTATGGGTCACTGTAGAGATTTTATTTTTTAAAAAAAACATCTGTTAAAAGAGCAAATGTAAATGTAGATCAGCTTACATTCTGAAGAGAGTCAGTTAGTTCACGGCGACGAGTCCTACACTTGGCAGCAGCCAGTTTGTTTCGTTCCCTTCTAATTCTTCGTCTTTCAAGTTCTTCTGCTGATAACTAGAGACAAAATAGTCATGTTAGAAAAAAATCTTAATATCTAAACCAAACATGGTTTAGATATTCAGAGAGGAAGTTCTTTAGAGCAAAATGTAATCAACAGTACAAAATGTTTCAGGACTTAACACCAACATAGTGAAACTGTCACCATCACCAACTTTCAAACTGCAATACTGCCATCTAGAGGACAGTATCAATTCTAATTGATTGGTACCACGAGTAGAGGCTGGGTAAAAAAATCCCACTAGTTTACATCAGCATCTGTGCAATCTGCCTAATCCCATTTCAGCATTCACTCTTGTTTAATTTAAAAATTCAATAGCTTAATTTCATGTGCCCTTTCTTCCTGCCCCCTATATTGATGATTCATCTAGACCCCTCAGTGACTCAGGTGTGAGTCATATGATTTTACACCAATGAGTCACATGATTTCCTGTCTCATTATTTCACGTCTCACACCCCAAGACTGAGACTTGAGGGCATGAATCAGACAAAAAAGTGATCTGTTAATGTGCTAACAAAAGGTGAATCAAGGATATATTTTATTGCTGTACATCAAAATAGGAGTGGAACAAATATCCATATTGATGACAAATACTGAACCAATTTAAACTGAATTAAACCATAAATGCAAAGGAGACAGACACACCCAAGGAAGACCACATGAACATGCCATGCCTTTTCCACACCTTGTGTGGATCAGCATCGCACACCCTTCAGAGTCACTACAGGATATTACACATCTGTTTCTACGTCCCTTAGAAATTTCTACCAGCAACTTCTTCAGAATGGAAGGGGGTGAGGGTGTATTGTAGTCATTTAAGAACAGTATTACGTGACTGAAGACTTCTTGAGCATTAGCAAGAAGAGACGTATGGCCTTCAAGATTAAAATCACACTAATATTAACTCAAACCTAGGAGAGAAGCAAAACTTACTTGTTCATCATTCCTGCATCTTGTGGAGCTTCCTGAGCCTGTTATTGCCCTGATGACTCCTGATCGGAGAAAGTGTGACTGGGTGGGCTGAAGGTTCATAGATGCAAGTCTTGGGGGCACAGGGTAAGGGTGACGAAGAGGCTGCTTGGATGATCCTGGCATTGAAAAACTAGAGGGCTGCAGAAGCCACTGGAGGTCTTGGTTTGAATTGATGTCATTTAGAGTGGGGACAAACTGACTGGATCCAGCTACTGAGTACTTTGGCTATGGGTTAAAGGACAGACAAAGGAAGTGTTGGTCATTAAAAAGCATAAAAACATAGGTTTTGTCCATATTAAATATGTGAAAGTAGTAATAAGGCACCACCATCATCATCATCATCATCATCATGTGGAAACAAACATTTTATGCCATATGGCTTCTTAGGAGTCCAGTACAAAAACCCACAGGGCAAAGATACTTAAAATAAGTAGGTTATTATGGTTCTATTTTAACTCGAATTATGAACTATTCATTCTGTTCAATGTCACAACAAAGCTTTATAACTGGACGTACAGTTACTTTATGTCCATGTTTATGAAGAGACATAAAATAAGTCACTATGTACCAGCCCTACCTCTTCCCGCTGAGTCGTACCGGTGCTGGTAGCTTGAGTACCGCTAGCGGAGCTTGAAACAGACTCAGAACTATTATCCGGGAAGTTCTGATCCGTTCCTCGCCCAAAGTTCCCGTAGTTTCGATACATGTAGGCCGTTCACGGTCCGAAAATCCCAAGAACACAAACCAAATAAAAATGCCGCTTAGTCCGTGACAGCTCCAAACAGTCAAGCGCACCTGCGCTCACTAATTTATAGTCTCGTGTAGTACGCGGATTCAAAACTTAGTTCCGCCTGCCTGATTACTCAAAAACCGTGGAATCCACCAGTGACTTCTCAGGGGTGTAATCAAACACGAGTTTATATTCCTGCTGTTCAAACTATCGACAGTAATTGGAGAAAAAAAGTCAATATGGCATGGAAACCGCGTCGCCGATGTTTATTTTTAAACCAATGTGTCAGAGTGTTTTGCAAGCGTCCTCGCTTTACCTGATATAGTGTAGTGTACACCCCTCCCATTTTACGGGAAATGGTGCAGTCGACAAATAAGGTGACGAGCGGGCACGTGGACAGTGACGTATATGCCCATATTTAGGTTTTTTTCCGGGAATCCCATTTTGGCGTTTTTCAACACTTTTTGAGGGATTCATCCTTTAGAATGAACAGAAACGTGTGTGTGTGTGTGTGTGTGTGTGTGTGTGTTCGTTCGTTCGTTCAGCACAGTGGTAATAAAATAATTTTACTGTTGATAACGCAGTACGTTGTTTAATATCCTTTATAATGTCAGGGTACTTTAGTGTATCATCTTATGAGTGAAAATGAGAGTAAAGCCTAGTACATTTTGAATGAATTATAGAAGGAAGGGGCGGGAATGTTCCTCACAGTGAAACAGAAAGTAGTGGGAATGGTTTCAGCCTAAAGTTTCAGGATATTTGACAAACTGGAAGTTTATGAATGCCACAGATGCCATAGATAATAAATATTGGGTTTGATGAAACTGATAACAAAACAATCAAATTACTCACAGTGTTGTGTACATTTTTTATTTATTTTATTAACGTTGTTTTTAATTCTGTTTGTCTATGTTGTTGTTAATTGTTCATTGTTAGTGTGTAGGGTGGCCATGTGGTCAGTACGAAATATGAAAATCGACAGCTGCAGCTTTCTGCCACTCATTTCCCAGCAATCCTCTGACTCATCAGTGAGGTCCTGAATGAAGCTGGTGCCACATAACCCCAACTGGGATCATTAAAGACTAAATATCTATTGTTTTTCTAAATTTCTGAATAATAAAGCCATAAATGTCATTTTGGGATGATAATGGCATAATTAGTATTCAAAATCATAATTTAGAAGACTTTTATAAATATATATAAGTATTCTAAATTATTATATAATTATTATATAATATAATAATTATATATAGGTAATAATGACGTCACACGTACCTATTATCTAATTTTTATAATAATTACCTAATAGCTAATTTCTCACTTATATATAAGTGAGAAATTAGGGAATAGGTGCGTGTAACGTCATGTCTGTAAAATGTCAGACTAGGCCTAGACTGAGGCAGATCAGCCCGGATCAGAGCATAAGAAATAAACGCTAAGATCGCTGAGACATGCCCAGCCATGTCTATGGATGGCAGGTATGTGGTGTCTTGATGAGAGGATGTGGGCCTGTCCCCGTTATCCCGCGGGCTTTATTCTAATGAAAAGCGATGACGTGGCTGAGGTTTTTTTTTTTTTTGGGTACTACCCTTTAACACACCCAGATGACGAAACACCTGACTGACATTTGAAACATTTTAAATCTGCACTATTCCGGTTTTACAGTTAACTCAGTTGTAGTAGGATCTGAAACCTCTCATTTCATTTTTTTTTCCAGTAAACTCTTGTGATATTTTTTATCTTCGCTTAAGTGTGGCTGAAATTGTTTAATTAAATAATAAAATAACTAGCCTAAATGGAATTGTGATGCGTTTATATATATATATATATATATATATAATGTGTGTGTGTGTGTGTGTGTGTGTGTGTATGTGTGTGTTATATTATATAGAAACTCACCAAGGCATTACAAATGTACATAGGTGTCATTACATTGATGTTATTGTGCCTGGAGTATCTGTGCTCGATTTTGAAATTGATTTTATAGATAGATTTGATGAGAATAATATCCTCAGATAATAAGATAGACTAATCATTGTACTGTGTATTACAGTTTATTTGTCTTCACCAAAATTTCCAAAAGTTGCAAGTCCATTTTGGTGACAGTTTAGAGCCTGTCAAGGCTGTGGGACATTCACGATACAAATGGAGTCTGATAACAACAGAATGAAACTATAATATGGTGGAAAGACCACTAACCAAACGGCTGGCCTTACAACCAGCTAAAGACGCATTGTCCTTCCTACACAACTAAATGTTTATAATGGAGACATATGGTCACAGTAATAAAGTCTTCCTCTTCTTCTTCTTCTTCTTCTTTTGGCTGCTCTCGATTAGGGGTCGCCACAGCAGATCTTTCATCTCCATTGCTCCCTGTCTTCCGCATCCTTCTTTACCACACCTGCCACTTTCATGTCCTCTCTCACCACATCCATGTATCTCCTCTTTGGCCTTCCTTGTTATCATTTGCCTGGCAGCTCCATCCTCAACATTCTCCTTCCCACATGCTCTGCATCTCTTCTCAGGATGTGCCCATACCATCTC
>JAPEIY010000027.1:35292215-35302664 GCA_026122135.1 Cathorops aguadulce | reverse complement strand
CATATTTTAAAAAAAGAATGTTTAAGGTTGTTTTAAGGACATTATCGGACATGCCCATAGGAAGCCATTCTGAAGCAAACGGGGTGATTCTAAATGAGCCAAATAGCCGAGGCAGGACCAATCGTCAAAATTTTGGTGTCGGTCATTCGATTTCATCCTAAATACTAAAAAAAAAAAAAAAGAGGCTAAAAGTGTTAAAACTGGAATTTTCCTTTAAACAAGTCTTATGGATAATATGGAGTTCAGAGATCAGCCTTATCTGGGAGCTGTTTTTGTTTTCAGTAAAGATCTCAGGCAGGTGCCTACTCGGCTTGCAAGTTACTGATTTGTCATTCTTCATACACATTTTATGGCATCTCAATCCTCTGTTCTAGCCTCTGCGTGTGTATAATAGTTTTCTTCATTCATGCAATGCGAAGGACCAGCTTTAAAACTGCCAAGTGATCTTGATATATGAAGAGATCTATTCATATAGCAATATTACATTTCCTTATGCATTCCATTAATAAAAGTTATATGCATGTGATGTCTGTGGTGTTTACATTTCTTTTCACTACAAATTAATGTTACTTGATTTATGACTGTAGGGTGAGGGGTGTTTTTCCACACGACCTGTCAGCACTGATTCATATGTAAATCAGGAGCCATATTAAAATAAGTGCTGCTGTAGATATGAAAGCTGAATCTATCACCTGAGTTCAAGCTTCGTAAAGATACATAGTTTCACTTTGATATTAGGCTTTAGGCAGGCGATTGCGCAATTCTTCAATTCATAATAATAATAAAAAGAGACCTTTCCTTGTTTTTGTTTATTTCTGTCCTTTCCGGTATATGCACTCTGCCACTGTGTGGTGCTCCCTCTAGGGGTCGATGCGAGAACTAATGCTTCACGCGCACACAGCAGAAATGGCCTTTCTCCTTATATGGCGATAGGAGTCGCAAGCCGCTCGATGCGCGTGCACGACCGCCGCCGTTTGTTTCCTTATTTGGAAGCGAGTTAAGAGAACCTTAAAAGGGGCCGAGACAGAGGGACTGGAGACTCAGCCGGCCGCGGGCATCAGCGACAAGCTGAAAGTTCACATTGTTACAATTCATTCTTTTCAATCAGTCAGCAAAATACGCCCTTTGTGGCAAAAAAAAGGAATAAATTTTGGGAAACAGCAGCTGGATCAGATAAGCCAGCTGTTACAATCAGTATCTCAGAGTTTGAGTGTGTAGGCCCTACATAATACTGTATATCTAATCCAAGGGGCCCTTGTAATGAAACATTGTTTAAAAAAAAATAATACCACGAAAGCACAAGTTTGCCCCATATTAAGTAGGTTTGTAGGGAGTGCTGATCACTTGCATTACACACAATTATCAGAGACAGCTGTGCCCCAACACGCACATCTGTTTCTAGGTATAATGCGCTTAATGACTTGGTTAATTAAACGTATCAGATCATTCTAACCAATAACGCATCAGCAGGTTTTCAGGCCAATATAAAAGCCTGTACGTGAACGTCACTTTGTTGTAGGGTGTAGAACTCAACATCCCGTGGGTCAGCCAGGTATCACGTGATCATCCACGTCACGCTCGTGCTCCTCTAAGTTGCGGGTGCGCGCATCGAAGGGCGCGTCCGTGTGAATCAAGTGTGTGAGAGTGAAGGACCGCATCATCACCTCTCATTCAATTTTTCTCCTTACACGCCGACTAATACAGAGACGCTGTAATGGTATGTTTGGGTTTATATTTTTAGTTGATAATCACTGAAGCTTTTATAATGAATGTTAAATAATAGGCTTTTCTATTAATATGTAATTTTTTGGGAGGGGGGAGATTTTTTTTTTTCCCTTCTCAGTCTGGGTTGACGCCATTCTTAGCCATGTCCGGTAGCGCTGCTAGCTTGTTAGCTTCATCATTTAACCTGGCTTAATACTTGAGAATTAAATACGCCATCTGGAGCAAATAAATTACTAAATAAGCTTATTTTTAGTACGTTATCTAAAGCGAAATCTTGTCTCTAGCTGTCGAATGTATTTTATTTTTCGTGCAAACGCGGATGCATTGAATGACAACGACCCCAAAACAACTGGCGCCATTTTCTCTTCTATTATTTTATTTGTGGAAGCAGAGGCCCGGCTGAAGGCCGATTAAGCGTTACGTGGCTTTCACAGGCTTATTCTGGCTCTTTTTTTTTTCCCTCTTTTTGGGGGGGCTTTTATTCAAGCACCGCATGAGATAACGAGCTGTGTGAAACCGACGCCTTGAGCCATGTTTTAGTGAAGCAGGCAGAGAAGGCCGACATTACATGGGTTAAAGCTAACTTGCTAACGCGACTCGGTCCTTTGTCTGAGTGTGGGCATCCGGCGCGTTCAAAAAACGGGAAATAAAACTCGGCTGCTCAGATGGATCCTTTTGTGGGCTTATTTAGGAGACGCGTTTGACTCTTCTTAAAATTATTATTAAAGGCCTTTTTTTTTTTTTGCCTCAACGTTTTGTGCGTTTAGATGGTCAGCACATGCGTCGACCCGCATTCACACTGACCCCACCCTGATTACTGATGCACACAGAAACTGGCCTTTTATTTCCTAATCGGTGGAGATGAATTGGAATCGGATCACAGATGCGTGTTTATGCGTCAAAACCGAATTCTTGTGTTCTTATTAGTAAGCCGTTCGCTTGGTGTTTGACACTAAGGAAACTGTTTGCGTGTCGAAACCTCGTCGTGTCTTCCTGATTGCTTCGAGTTCGCAGCGCTTCATTTTTCTGCTGCGTTTTAAGGTTCACACTGCGCCGTCTTTGGTTTAAGCTAGATATTGTCGAGGCCTTGTTCACAAGTAGGAGCCTTACTAATTTGCAAATTCAGTAAAGTATGCATCGCTAATTTAAAGTCACTGAGTTTAGGGCTGTACAGTATAGAAGAGTGGGTTTTTTAACCACTGTTATTTTCCCCTCGTTATTCTGCATAGCGTGTCTTCGAATGTGAAGGAAATCCCGGTTCCGGTTTGAGCTCTCTCCGTTATCTGCCATTTCAAGCACGTGCTTGCCAGGTCCTGTACGGTAGACGTACAATCTCCATAATGGAGTCGTCCAGACGCTGATTACATGTTTTTAGGCGTCTACCAAGACATGTGAACTTTGGCCTTCAAATAATGTCCTTTGGTGTATAACAGGAAGATTTGGTTGTAGTGTGGGGGGGAAATCATACCACATCAGCTTTTGGAGCCATTCCAGAGCCAACAAATAAAGGGAGAAATTTGAGCCCGCAGGCTGTGGCTTATTGTGAAATGGTTGCAGAGCAAACCTTCCACGCCCTTTTATGCACACTTCCTTGTGATAGCATGAATGCTGCACAGTCATTCAGTAGCAAAGGTGCATAAATCTGTGGAATGCTTCTCGAGCCTCTCTTCTGCAGTGAGTTAGAACATGATCCACATGAATGTTGAGCGGCTGATCAAACATCAGTTTCCGGAGTCAGGTTATATTTGGTTCTCGGGTTCGTCCTATTGCAGTTGTATAGTCTCTGAATAGTGCACAAAAGCAGATTTGAAGTCTCTGTACTGTGGTTTGTATGTTGTAAGGGAAATCAGAAGACCTGAATAGGTTTTATCAGGGCTCAATTTACTGTGGTCCAGTCACTTGAGGTGACTTAATTTGTCATTTGGCTGGTAATTCCTGTCACTAGCCAGCTGGGCTGGCTAGTTGAATTATGTATGAATAGGACTGTGATTATAGCAAATATACTTGATTGTAGCTCTGAATTAAGATGTGTATAATTATTGTAACTATTGAGTATTTTATGGTCATCTGCTGACTTGTTTGTTTCATGTTTGCGTTTGTTTAAAACATTTTCTAGTGGTTTTCTCCTTGTCCCTCAGGCAGTAATGTGAGAGGCTGCCTAAGGGTAAAAGTCACACTCCAACCAATCCTGGGTGACATCTAGGTGCTGAAAGGAACCTGCAGGAAGATTTTCTAGTTTCAGTTTACAGTGCTGACTCAGTTTGTGCAATCACTGGTGTTGCATAGGCTACCATGTAAACTGTCAATGACAAATTAAAAATTGAAGCGGATGAATTGGTTCTTAAAAGAACTAGTAAGGGGTGAGTCATCTGGCATTTTTTGGTATTGCAAGGAGGACGTGTAACACCAAATGCCAATTTGTAGTGTGCAAAAAAACTATCACAAACAGCAGCAGCACTACAAGTGTTCCATCACTTGTAAACTCACCCATGAGCATGCCCCCCCTAAACAAATGACCATGGTGGCCTCGTTCTCCAAAGCCACCCCATGTGACAGAACGAGTCAGAGATGGAGAGCTGTAACGATGCAGTCACTAATGTCATTGCTGAAGACATGATCCCAATTACAGTGGAAAAAAAAACAGGCTTCCAAAAGTTAAATGCACTCGATCCCAAATGAGTTGCCTGGTTGCAGACATTTTGCAGAGAAGGCAATGTTTTTGGTGCTATAGTCATGATGGCAAGTAGGTTTTCAATACTTGTGCACCAAGTTGCCAAGTTTTCCAATATATTTATGGTGCTGTCTTATTTATGTATTTAACAGTATCAAAATACTCCGGTCTTGAAATAAATGCTGTCATGAACAATGGTAGCTACTTGTTATTTTTGACAGATGTAAAATTCATACATGAACAAATTTTGGCTAGTTGATTTTGTTTGGCTAGTTACTTTGGAAGGTGACTAGTCTGGCTGGCTGGTGAAAAAAATATGAATTTTGAGCCCTGTATATGCTGTGACTAGGGCGGTTTCTGACTTTCACAGTAGTGCTATTGTTTGCCTGTGTACTTGTGTTGCTTTCCTAGCCTTTCTCTTCCTACTACATGGCAGCCATGATGTGCTTTGTGGAGGATTCTTCTACAATTATTTAATCAGTCATAAGTTGTCATCCTTTTAAAGGCAGAATAATCTCTATATTCTTGTCATTTAACTTCTGTGTAACTTAAACAAGCCCCACAACTGGAGTTTTTTTTTTTCCCTCTTTTAAAATGAGTTATATTGCACCTGGATGTTTAGATCTTCTGTTCTTGAGGCATGCATTCATGTTACAAGTTCCTGGCCTCAGTAGGGCTGCTTGTTTCTCCTGTCTGGGTTTTCTGTCTTGACATTGCAGAGTGAGTCAGGTAGTTGCAGTTAAGTTTGAGTTGGCCCTGTTGGTTGCCATGTCATGCTCACTAAAGCATGCATATTCATGCTCATTTCCTTGTCTACATTCAGAAAAATTTGGGTGCTAATGGTGATGCAATTCATAATCTGTCTTGTGCATAGGCCTCCGGAGTTACAGTCCAAGAGAATGTGCTGACTATCTTCAATGAAATGAAGGTGCGCAAGGCACATTCCAATAATGAGGAGAGAAGGAAGAGGAAGAAGGCTGTGCTGTTCTGCCTGAGTGATGACAAAAAGCAAATTGTCATTGAAGAAGGCCGTGAGATCCTGCAAGGTGATGAGGGAGATCCCTACCTGGAGTTTATCAAGATGTTGCCCCCTGAAGACTGCCGTTATGCTCTATATGATGCCACATATGAGACTCGTGAGACCAAGAAGGAGGACCTTGTATTCATCTTTTGGTAAGGAGAGCTTGATGTGACTCCTGCTGCTAGTATAGAGAAGTTTAAAGGGACCCAAAACTAAGTGGTGCAGCAGTTAAACTGTAGTGTCTTTACTTCCAGGGCCCCAGAGTGTGCTCCACTCAAGAGCAAGATGATCTATGCCAGCTCCAAGGATGCAATCAAGAAGAAATTCACAGGTAAGGATCCTGAATTGGTTAGTTTTTCTAATGGTCAATGACGAGAAGTTTGGTAGTGGTACTGTTGAGGATTTTGACCCAAGTTTCAATGATGGTTTATATGACCATTTTGTCAGTCTTGCAACTTGTAGTAATGCACCTGCAGTTGATTTCATTTATCTAGTCTTAAATAATGTGAAGCTCTCAAGTAAGCCCAGATAGCATCAGAAACACTCTGAAGGTAGTATACATGATCCATACTCATTGATAGGTTGTCTTGCCATACCTCTGTGCTGTGGGTCACTTCCCCAACCTGAAGTTTTGACAAGTTAAGTTCGCATCCTGTGTCAACTTTTAAGCAGTTGAAGGCATAGGAGTTTGGGGTCAAGGCTACCTAAACAAAGACCAAATCCTGACCAAGATTTTAGGGGGTTGAGACTGACCAGGCTAGTGTGTGATGGGGAGGGGTGACTGCCATTAACAGGAATACCCCTTTTCCACTAAATCAGTTCCAGGGCTGGTTTGGAGCTGGTGCTGGTTCACAACTTGTTCATGTGAGCCAGCTGAGAACCAGTTTGCTTTTCCATAGCTCAGTGCTAAGGGTAGCCACATCAGTTATGTTATGTTCTTGTAAACCTGGGTGCGAACATGGAAGAAACATGGATAAGAAGCAGCAACAATTGATGACTTTGTTTGTACAGCTGTTGCTTAAATGGTGACCTTTCATGGTCTTAACATCTCTGCCCCCCCAGCAGTTATTTTCCTCTGGCCCAGCAAAGAGTTAGTGCTAGCCTGGAACTGGTTTTTCTGGCCCCAGAGCCAGTTCTTTGTCTGTGGAAACAGAAAACCCAGTTCCAAACTAAGCACTGGCCTTGATCCAGCCCTGGACCTGCTTTGGTGGAAAAGGGGCAGAAGAGAATTTAAAATGTTATTGGTTGCATTTGAAGCAGAAAAATTTGCATCCAATCACTAACAACGTGAAGACAATGCCTAGGCAATTTAGTGGAATCCCTGCGGTTAGTCTTGACTGGTCTTGATATAAAATCCTGAGTCCTCTGTCTGAGAAGACCAAGTGAAGATGCAGTTGATTAGAGATGAGGCTGATATCTTAAAGTGATCTTGAGACCAAGATTGGGGATACACTTGCCGTTGCACAGCAGTTAAGCCTAATTTAAATGGAACTTGCATATGGAGAAATTCCTGGAAATGATTGCTTCCTAATTGTATTGAAGGTGACTTTTTTTTAAGCCTTGCCTTTAATTCTACAATGTCATGACTGCAGTATATAAAATGGTTGCTTGCAAATCAATTTTGATATCTGCCATTTAAAATAAAGTGCTAGGAATGTAGGCGATGATCATTTCCCAACAAATTCCCAAAATGTCCAAGCTAGATTTAATGCAAATCTATATCTGACACAATGTTCACCACAAATGTGTGTATTCTGTGGGCTGCTAATTCTTGACACTGCCCCAAACCACTTGCTGCACTTTCCTGGATCTGCTGAAAGTCCAAGATATTAAACTAGATTTATTGTCAGATTATTGCATCTGACTGTAGTATCTGACATTGAACTGATCTGCTTAAAATGGGTTTCTTAAGTCAGTCTCATGGTATAGCAGCATAAAATAAAAAAATCATGATCTGTGGTAGCTTAAACTTGAGTACTAATGTATTCAAGATCACTTTGCCTTTATCTCTAACAAAGATTAATTGTATGGTAGTCTTGTGGAGAGAAAGCATGTATAAAGGATAATTAGCATTGTAGTTTAAAAACAGCCTGGGTTTCTAGTGAATAGAACATCTCGTGTTTAAAATGACGTTTCTTTTTTTTTTTAAGTCCTTCCTGGTTCTCCCCTCACTTCATCTTTTAAAACCAGTAAATCTCTTCTGTTTGCACAGGTATCAAGCATGAGTGGCAATTGAATTGCTTGGAGGACATCAAGGACCGAAAGGCTCTTGCAGAGAAGCTTGGGGGCTCTTCAGTGGTCAGTCTTGAAGGGAAGCCTCTGTCTGACTGAGGCCAATACTCTAGTGGTATAGAGCTGTATAGCTGTTCATTTCAACATGGGTAGGACAAGGGTATATGGCATTGATGCCAGTGGGAGGGCTCTAGTGGGTGGGGTGGGTTTGGAAAAAGGTGATGTTTCCAATCTCCACAAATTTGGCTGTCATTCCATTTCACACATACAAGAATGAAGTAAATCACTTAAAATGAAGGTTTATTATTATAACTGTACATGTGCAGGCAGGTTTTGTTTTCTGGTTTTTAGATTGTTTATGGAAGCTGAAGCAGAACAGCAGCTATTAAACTATTGAATCTGAAATACTGTTCACATTTACAACAGATCTTTTTTTTTTTTGCCAAACTTAATTTTTGTAAGTGTGTATGTAATTGAGATGAGGTGTAGTACAAAACAGATTACTCAAGAAGTGATTGCACAAGATGCATCAAGATCATTTTGGGAACATATTCTTCATTCCCCCCTTCCTTGTTTTACAGTCCCAAGTGTTTTAATGATTCCAGCTCTCATTTCAAACATCTTGAAATCTGATTCCAAACTATAGCACTGGTGTCAATATTGTTCACATTCCTTAAATGCAAACATTCTGGATCTAATGAAGGTTTGAGATGAAGGAAAAGTGAGGAGCGATGCATTGGGACAACCTGTGTACAGAGCTCAAGATATTGCATAGTGGATGTTTTGTATCGTCTCCTGATCTCTAATAAAGGCACTAAACAACTCCCTTGTGTTTTGAAGTGGTTTGTTCAGTCACTTTTCAGTGGCTAGGTCTCAATAGGCATTCGGACTCTGAGGGTTCGAGCTCTCTGTAGGGGTTCTCTGAACCTTTTATCTGAAAAGGTTGTACAGGGCACACTTCAAGGTTCCTATAGTGTGACGAGCTACAAAACTAGGGTGATGGTAATCTTTCCCCAGTGTCTAATTTTCAGCTTTGAGTTTATTTTTGATACCATGTGACTTTATACAAAAGTTCAACTAATGTTAAAATGACCTAGTTTATGTAACTTCATACAAGGCTACTTGGGTACTTGAAGCAGTTTCAGATGTAAAAGGATTGAAATTGCTTAGTAAAATCCATGACTATTTAGCAGGCACCATGTTGTGGCATTTCTGAGCTACTAAGTGGGTGGGCCACTAGAGGGCAGTCAACCACCGTCCAGGAAACTAAAAGCCACTTTCAAGTGGTTTGGAGCTGGGAAAGCACTGCATGCAGCAGCATGAACCTATCACACTACCTCCTGTAGGAATTTATATTATGACTCCAAGGAGTTCATTGAGTGACCAGATCTGACTTGAGTAGTGCTATTGTAAAAGCTTTTCCCTTTTCATTAGCAGTGTCCTGAAGTACAAAAGCCTTGTTTCTCTCACTCATGACTTGACCAGTTTCCTGTGGGGTCAGCAAATTACCAGTGACCACATCTGGATACTTGCTGTGAATAGGGTGTTGACAACTGATGACATTGTCTGATAATCAAGGGGGTTTTGACATCTTGATGGGTGGAATGATGGCCTAAAAAGATAAGCATTCGTGATGCACGGGTTCTGCTGAGTCATACAGTGGTGCTTGAAAGCTTGTGAACCCTTTATGCAGACTTCTGACATTCTAAATCTGAAAATCAGGTTTTTGTACAGGTCTTAGAAGTAAAAACCAATTAAATGAGACAGCTCTACTTGGTCATATATAGTAGATTTTGGTTCACTAGACAAATTGGGTGTCGGGGCAAATTATGGCCTAAACTTAAATCTGAAAGGCAGTGTAACACTGATCAGTAAATACTTTGATGTGGAATTTAGGGGAAATTGTCACTTTATGGGATAGAAGTTCATGTTCCTCAAGCACATGCCAATAAATGGTAAAACCAGCAGAACTGAATTTAGCAGCAGTCTTTTTTTAAGAGCAGAGCGACTGTATATTTCACATGAGTTGCCAACAAGTGAAGATATATAATCTACACACATTGTTCCATGAAATTGAGTTGTACATGAGCTGATAACCAGCAAGGTGTGTAACTATAAACTGTGTGACTAGATTGAGTGGAATAACTTTTCTATCCACATTCACTGGGTTTTGAGAGAATTGTGAATTTGATAACTTTATGCAAAATGTCCAAGATAATTTCTGCTGAGAATGTAAACAAACTGGCAAAATGACTAACAGTGTGAAACTATAGTTCTTGAACAATACGATACATTCTTGCCATCAAATAGTCCATATTTTGTTTATTTGGAAGTTTTGTTTTTGAGTAGTTTTTATTTCGTCCTTGGTTGGTGCAGCAACACATGCTGCCATTTTGTTTTTCTTTACTCATGCTACATGAGCTGATAGCCTAGTTATAGGGTAGCCAATCAGAGCATGCGATTGATCGTATGTATATGTAATACGTGTGTGTATTTCAGCCTAGTTATAGGGTAGCCAATCAGAGCATGCGATTGATCGTATGTATGAGTATATGTAATACGTGTGTATACAGCAGAGGAAATAATTATTTGATCCCTTATTGATTTTGTAAGTTTGCCCACTGACAAAGATATGAACAGTCTATAATTTTAAAGGTAGGTTTAACAGAGAGAATATCAAAAAGAAAATCCAGAAAATCACATTTTATAAAATATATAAATTAATTTGCATTTTGTTGAGTGAAATAAGTATTTGATCCCCTACCAACCATTAAGAGTTCTGGCTCCCACAGACCAGTTA
>JAPEIY010000027.1:34918509-34931521 GCA_026122135.1 Cathorops aguadulce | reverse complement strand
AGGAACCCTCTACTCACTTCCACAGAACTGTCATGTTGTTTTGAGCTTTGCAATGGTTTTAAAACTAACGTTTTGTACTGGCAAAAGACATGCCCTGGGCACTGCCGTGTTAGCACTTTCCGGTTGAAATCGCAAAAAACGAATTCTCAAAAACACATTCGATCAACGTGACTATGGTAGCAACTCAACGTATGCACTCCCAATAATGCAAAAATAGACCTAGAAAGCATTTCACTCCAGAGTATTCCTTTAATCTCCGCTGGTTCTACCCGTTTGTGAGATCTTACTGGTTGGCACAATTCTGTGCGCTATTGTGTAAACTGCATTTCTTTTCTTTCTTCTTGGGTTGTAACTCCCTGACTGGTTGTAATGATTTTAATCACTCGATGTCACTTAACCCTGGGATCTCACATTCTGGCTAGTCATGGTCCGGGGGAAAAAAAACCCCCAAACAACAAAAGTACCTTTGCAACATGGATTCAGCAAGTTTGAAGGCAAGACTTGGTCACTGAGAGCAGGGTTACATAAATTGCCAAAGCTGGAACCTGGGCTTGCGAGGTACTTTCCAAACTATTCATCACCACCAGATCCTGGCTGCTGCTAATTTCAGATCATCTGTTGACATGACTTGTCTACCCTGGTGATTTCATACCAGCTCATGCATCCAGATTGAGGCATCATATCAGTCTCATAGTAACGCAAGAGCGAGTTGAAAATACATTTCCCACTATATAGTTAACTGATTAAGACCCTCAAAAAAAAAAAATTGTATTAGCACAGAGACCCATGGAGACTTGGTAGATATGGCTGCTGCCAAGGTTAGATCATTTGTTGTCAGGACTATTCTGTTAAACCATTAGGATGGAAATTCCCAAAAATAAGGGTTTTTCTAACGCACTGTACAAATGCATTTGAACCCCCTTCCAGAACAGTTATTTAAAATTCTTACCATTATTTTAGTCAAACATAAAACTGGGTTACCAGCCTGTGGATAAGAGAGACAAACACACACACACACACACACACACACACACACACACACGTCGCTTTATGAGCACACAGTCCGCACAGCTGCAGCACCACCATTCCAAGCCTCACGTCAAGGTGCTGCAGAGAAGCCGCACACAAAGCGAGCAGACGCCGAACAGCCCTGAATGTGCTTAAAACACCACCAACCTCCCTGCCATTGATGTAATCAGCAGCTACACCGAAACTGAATCACCACCAAACTCACACAGAGAGGAAAGCCTATGGAATTTGCCACTCAAAACTAGGTCTGGAGTGCCATCAAAACCAGCAACCAGTGTCTAAAACACCATAAAAACATCAAAACAACCTGAAATCACAAACGCAAAACAAAATGGGAGGAAAAAATGAAAAAAAATGAAAAGAAAAGTGCCCAACAACAACCACCACCCACCACCCTTATCTTTTGGAAAACTGCAAAGCAAAATTGGCCGTCTCAGTGGAAGGTACAACATTATTTTCTCCTGTCTATCAGAGCAATACTAGTCAACTACAGGTATCTGTGAGCTCATGTATGAGGACAGACAGTGCTTTCCTCTGAGTGAATTATGCTGCCCTGTGATGTGCAAGAGCTCAAAAGTATTTGGTGGCTGGCTTCACGTAACTTGGAGGAAGCACATGCTAGCTTTCGCCCTGCTTAGTTGGTAGCTGTTGTGTTATAGGAAAAAGCTAGCTAGTGGTTGGGAACAGGCAGATGACCAACTGGGAAGGAAATGGGAAACAATTTATTAAAAGAAAAAAAAAAGCAAGACAAAAGAATGAAAATGCATACTATTCCTAAAGTCTGAAAAGGTCCAGCCATCCATCATCTCTAGCCTCTTATCCTGTCCGACAGAGTCGCAGGCAAGCTGGAGCCTATCCCAGCTGACTATGGGTGAGAGGTGAGGTACACCCTAGACAAGTCACCAGGTCATCACAGGGCTGACACAGACAGACAACCATTCACACTCGCATTCACACCTACGGTCAATTTTAGAGCCACCAATTAGCCTAACCTGCATGTCTTTGGACTGTGGGAGAAACCGGAGCACCCGGAGGAAACCCACGCAGATACGGGGAGAACATGCAAACTCTGCACAGAAAGGTCCTTGCCAGCTGCTGGGCTCGAACCTGGACCTTCTTGCTGTGAGGCGACAGTGCTAACCACTACACCACCGTGCCGCCCTGCAAAGGTCTAAAGTTGCTTAAACCTACTTTCATGGATCTCAAGACTAAATTGACACTAATGGGTATGTTTTGAACAGAGATTAAGTGTATATGGGCAATGTCTTATGAAGACCATACACCTCTGCGCTTCTATCCTATTCAGAGGTTAACGGTTTATGAACACAATTACGATGTACACCGATCAGCCATAACATTATGAACACTGACAGGTGAAATGAATAACGTTGATTCTCTCATTACAATGGGCAGGATACATTAGGCAGCAAGAGAACAGTTAGTTCTCGAAGTTGATGTGTTGGAAAAAGGAAAAAAAAAAAAAAGGGCAAACGTAAGGATCTGAGTGACTGACAAAGGCCAAATTGTGATGGCTAGATGACGGTCTGAGCATCTACAGAACGACACATTTTGTGGGGTGTTTCCAGTATGCAGTGGTTACCAAAAGTTGTCCAAGGAAGGACAACTAGTGAACTGACGATAGGGTCATGGGTATCAATTTGCATGGGGCACGAAGGCTAGCCCATATGGTCCAATCCCACAGAAGAGCTATCGTAGCACAAACTGCTGAAAAAGTTAATGCTGACACATTTCTGTTTTAGCCAGCATGAATGTTTTCAGCACTTCACCTGTCAGTGGTCACAATGTTATGGCTGATTGGTGTAAGTAATGGTTCAAGCAGTTTTTAAAGCACTTGAATTCCCACCAGTCTAGGTGGGTGCTGCTTTTTCCCCCGCATACTAACTCGTAGATGGAGGTTCAAAAAAATACTTTTGGTGAAGCAGATTTTCTTGTTAGTACAAAGCCAAGTTGTGTTTTGGTATAAATTGGTACTATGCATCACTACTAATGCCAACAGAACTTCGGAGCAGAGCTTAGGTGCCAATACTAGGGGACCTGCTATATGCCAAAGACAGTCGCAATGGATGCACACCATCAGTCCCACATGTTACTTTGCTGGTTAAATAGTTGCGTTTAAGGCCAAATTTGTTAGAAGATTTGAACATTTCCTGGTTCCTCATAGAATCTGGTCTCATTACAATACAGACATCATAACAGTCCTTCCAGTCTCAAAGCGACATAAATAAAGTTGGGACTAAAATAAGGTTGGGAAATGCCAGAAGCTGTCATCCAGTCCCTGCCTCATAAGTCCTTCTAAAGATATAAATCAGGATGAACAAATGATGGCTCCTGTGCATATTTACTGAGTTTGCTCCTGGACATAGCACATAGTTAGCTATTGAATTACCAGCAAAAAAAAAAAAAAGCCAAGTAGCAAATCATCTGATTTCTAATATTAGCCAGAATCCTCAGGCAGGTTGCTCTGATGGAGAAATTCAAAGTAAATTAACCCAAGAGCATCGCCATTTGACGATATATTTTATTATTTCCCATATAATGGGAAATAATTTATAAAAATATAAATTTATTTATAAATACAGTAAATATATTCAGTGTTCTTGTAAAAACACTGATTGGTGTTTCACAGGCAGCTCATTAAGGTCCAAGTTGACTGTCAGAGCTGAGCAGCAGTGCAGAGAAGCCTCTGAATAGGATATGAATGTAAAATAAAAGCGTGTAAACAAGATTGTGAAATCTGTTGATAAGGTATATGCCTTTCAAAACCTTGTCACAGGATCTGTATGAATGATGTTCGCACTGGAAGTGAGTGTGTTAGAAATGAAACGACTTTAATGCAGTCATTACACCAGCAGCAGACGAGACAGCGAAGGCAAACACACGCTTGTCTTATAAATAATGATTACGACCAAAGTCGCTTGCACAAAATAAAAGCTATCCATCACACCTGTATCTAAATGCTGTTTGTTCCTGCAATAGACTCCAGCAGAGTCAACAGGAGATTTGTTTGGAACAACTAGGGAAAGCATGGACATTTTAAAGCTAGGATAAACGATTTATTTAAAAAAAAAAAGCTCTTTTTGGGTTATATTTCTTGAAATTCATTCCGACAGCAATGAATAAATAAAATGACAATAAGGAAAAAAAAAAACACACAACTTGTCAACCGTGGCAATTGTAAGGCTGTAAAAAGTCAGTCCAATCATTTCATTTGGACTGAATGAAATATGATTGGATGGCCTACCTGCACATGTGCACACATTGCATGTACACGAAGGTTAGGCAGACATACTGCAGAAATGCTGCAAAACCTAGTGAGCTAGTCGACAGCTTTGAGTAGCAACAATGTGCATATTCATCGTTTACATTCATTAGAACAACGTTAGGGGTTTTCTTACATGTAAATGAGACACGAGGTAGTATGATATGAAATTATATGCTACGCTCCTCTCCCTAACGCTCTCTAACATTGTCCTCCAGCAGTAGTCAGGCAGTGCACGTTCATGTATTTTGAAGGGAAGGGGATTTTTTTTTTTTGGTTGGATACTTTCAAAATCTAGCTTACTCTTGCTGTTTTCTCCAAAATTAATGGACCCTACCTTTAAAAAGTCTATTTTTCTAACTGGAAAGCCAACTTGATAAATTCGAGTCAACTTGTGGGATCCTGCAACATGATTGCTAAGAAATTTAACAAAAATTTCAGCAAATCAGGTTATATGATTCTCTGAAATTTGCTCTGTTTTAATTGTGAGAAAATCCTCAACAACAACAAAAGAAAAACAGAAATGGGAAGCCTGTGACTGTTTTATTGGTGTTTTTTTTTTAAGATGGCACATTACAGTATATTGTCAAAAAAAAACTACTTTTTAAAAAAAATTGAATTCAATATTTAAATAAAATAATTACAGTTGCGGCATGCTATATTTTAGCTTTAGCCCATGTTTGTTCTTTCTATATATACTTTTGTACCGTCTCAGAGTTTTTGCACATCAACTGAATTTGATCTATTCGTAGTCTCTCTCTCTCACTCACACACACACACGATTTTCTAGTGCCTATAGTTACAATGTTTGCCTCAGAAGTAGTATGTTCTGGGAGTATTTAGCAAAGAGCAGACAGTCCCACAAGACCAGCACTCCCCAAAACACAGAGGAGAATGCAGCTGAAAGCAAAAGACAGATCAGCAACATGGCTAACTCGCATTATTAATGGCCAAGCTGCATGGCTACACTACCAGAAATCTGTCATCCACCAAGAAAATAAATAAATAAATAAATAAATAAGGGGGGGGTGGGGGGGGTTCTACTCCATATGTGGTGGAGTTGTGTACTGAGTGCTGTATTTTCCTCCTGATGCACATACAGACAGGGAGAATAATGAAAAGCTGTAAGTCATGTTGTGCTGGATTCAGCGGGTCAGGAATCTCCTCCATGTAGCCATGGTAACGCGCCCAGCAACTGGGAGGAAGTTTTGCCTCATCCGGTCTCCTCACTGCTCATTGGTCATAGAGAGAGTGGAAGATCAGAACAGACAAGATGCTGTCTACGATTACCTAAATAAATAAATAAATAAATACCTGCCCATGCCTGTAACTTGTGGCTTACGCTATTAGAAAATGGATTTATTTTAATATTAATGCATTGTCAGAAGCAATCTTCTTGCTCATCGGCAAGTCCTTTGCGCCGGCACGGTTAATACAAATGACTCTGAAAATGTTTTTTTTCCATTCTTTTGGATTCGCACAAGAAAAGGGGACACGTGTTAGGAGAACACAGACCTTAATAAATGCAGCACAGCGTAGAATTATACAGAATGCATAATTTATGTCTGACTAGACCAACGTGCCGGCAAGCAGGCCAGTCAGAACTAATGGAGAAAGAAGCATCTCCAGCATCAGACACCAGTCAGGAGAAAGGACATTGTGGTAGCCATTAAAGGACATCGATAAATTAGCAGAGAACAGGAGGAGAACAAGGGAAGAGGGTGGTTTTGGGGGTGAAGAGGAGGAGGAGATGGGCTCTTGTCTGCAGAGAAATGAATGAGTACTATTAATATGAATGGTGCTGTATAATTAAAACCTGAACTGCAATTGAAGACAGTGTTGCATATTTTCAGAGCTCATTAAGACAAGAGGGTTTGGGCTACCACCTTCTCCCCCTCCCTCAGCCTGGAGCGGACTAATTTGCTGCTTTTGAAAAATAATTCCATTTCACATTTGTAATCCAGACGGCAAGGTACTATCCAGACTATCACTGAATGAATGGCTGACATGTTGCTTTGGTAAGGAGGATTAGTGCATGCTGAGCTGCAGCCACTGCTAGATCTCAGCCCGGCTCCTGAGGAGGCTTTCTATACAAAATCAACTGCTGCAAGTTTCAAACCTGCTGACCAAACTGCATCAGTGACGAGTAGTAGGACATGCAGGATTGTTTGAAGGAGACAGTCAAGTGCTAGATTGCCATATTAACATCCAAATAACTGATGTTTGGGAGGTCGGTCTTCAGTCTTCCCGACTGGAATAGCACCTTCTCCCCAATCCAGGAAAGAAAGTGATCACAAAGCACAATTCGCACTGAACTCGGATTCTTACCAGTTTAACATCTACTCGTGCAGGGGTTCTTATCCTTTTCTGCTATGAGGCCCACCTATTCATACTCGTAATGAGTCAGGGCCCTTTAAAAAAAGATCCCCAATTATTTTGACATCTGTTTTATTAGAATCTAATAATCTATTGTAAAGTGTATTAATGGGATACAACATCAGTCCCTGTAACAGATGGGAGCCCAGGAATTAAATAAATGCAATAAAAACACATTTTTAGATTGTAGGTATTGTATGTAAAACTGTATGGATGTTCCAGAAGCCAACATAAAACCAAGAGGAATTCACGATCCAAAAGTGGAGTCTGGTCCATTAACACAAGAACTTATTGCCATGTTTGTGTTTAGCAAATAAGCAAGTTATTAAAACCAGGAAGTACACTCAAAAGTAGTGGATATAGGAACCACTCAATGGGATTAGAGCCTTACACGCTAACAAAGAAGGATTTTTCCACCTAAATTTGGCATTAGTAGAATAAATTTTGATCCTGTTGTAGCTGTAACTAAATACAAAGACAATAGTTATGCATACTATTAACTTAATGTGAAGATAATCTGTTATCTGTTAATTTTTTTAAAGACTGTGTATATTTTTACTCTTTTGTATTTGTAATTATTTGTATCAGTACATGCACAACCCCACCAGCTCTGCTGATCAACTTGTGTTTAAATAAAGTTATTCATTCACTATGAGCTGGAAATTTATCCATCCGTTGAGTTCCCGGACATCTCAAACTACCTGGTGCTGCAGACCTCATTCTACATGGACACACAGATGAAAACCTGGAAGAGCATGGAGGAGTACAACTTTTTATATGCGGCTGGGTTAAAGATCTGGGGATCAGGACACTACAAGATGAATCCTGTATCTTTTTACCTGGGTAAATAGGAGTGTCTGGGCTTTTTGTCTGCACCTTTGTGATGGTGGTTAGGACACTAGAGGTTTTGGTATCGGGTGTAAACAAACTGTCGCTCAATTCCCAATCCTCCCTGCTCTTCTCTTCCAGTAAGCATCAAAGATCCATAGAATTTACCCACAAATGTATCTCTGTGCGTGTGTGTGTGTGTGTGTGTGTGTGTGTGTGTGTACGCGCGTAGGTTAAAACGCAGAGGAGGAATGTGACAAAATAAAGGCTTATTCATCTTAAGTTTACCCACAAACATATTTATTCCACTTGAAGTGTTTGGCAAAACCAGCTACCGGACTTGGAACACTACGACATCCTGAACTATTTAGTATTTGGCTTCAAACTTGGAAAAAAAATTCACAGCCCACTAGATGGCGCATGGGCAATGGCCCAGTGGTTGAGAAACGCTGTACTAGTGCATCTCAAAATACTGAAACATCATGAAAATTGTTTTTCGTAATTTAATTAAAAAGGTAAACTTTAGTACACTTCTATATTCATTACACAAAGTGAAATACTTCCAGGCTTTTTTTGGTTTTAAATTTTGATTATTATGACTTATAGACTCATGAAAATCAGAAATCCAGTATCTCAAATTATTAGAATATTTCATTTTGAGTTTGAGTAAAGCAGTATAAAATACTGTGTACCTCTTGGTCTAGTTCAGTACACGCAATCACAATCATGGGGAAGACGGCTGACTTGACAGTTGTCCAGAAGATGATCATCGACACTCTCTACAAGGACAGCGAGATACAGGAGGTCATTGCTGAAAAGGCTGGATGGAAAAGGTGCACTAGCAACAGGGATGACCACAGCCTTGAGAAGATTATCAAGAAAAGTCGATTCAGGAACTTGGGAGTGCTGGGCTCAGTGCATCAACAGCCACCACGCATAAACGTCTTTAGGAAAGGGGCTACAAGTGTCACATCCCTAATATCAAGCCACTCCTGAACCAGAGACAATGTCAGAAGCGTCTTACCTGGGCCTAGGAGAGAAAGAACTGGAATTTTCCCCATGACTGTGGTTGTGCATATTGAGCTAGACTGAGATACATATGGTATTTATACTGTTTTACTCAAACTCAAAATGAAATATAATATTCTGAAATACTGGATTTCTGGCTTTTATGAGCTACAAGTCATAATCTTCAACATTAAAGCAAGAGAAAAAGCAGCCTTAAAATATTTTTCACTTTACGTGTAATGAATACAGAATATATGAAAGTTTACCTTTTTGAATTAAATTACAACAAAAAAAAAAACCCTCAAACTTTTTCACGATATTCCAATATTTTAGGATGCACTAGTATAAAAAGTAGCGTAATAATGAAAGAAAAAAAGACAAGAGTAAAAACACTAACTTATCAAAATTCATTTGTTTATAATGCCTGAAGTTTGGAAAAGGCTCCAGTATTTAATGGAAAGCCCAACGTTCCAATACTTTTTCACATTGCATTTCAATAAAAATATGTCTGCTGTGATGTATATCATTTTGTCCAAACAAAGTTCAACATATTATGTACAGTTCATTAGCCTTCCTGGTTTGCAGTACATCTTGTCTATTACTCTGCATTTTGCATGCGTCGCCTGAAGTGCTTATTCACGTTTTTGCAGATGTAGTTGACCCAGGCCTGCTCTATACTTTTAAGGCTGACACAAACACATGCTGTTTTTTAGGACATCAGCAGAAGAGTGATCACAACTCAGCAAAAAGAGCCTAGAGGTGTTAGCATAAGAACATGCCAGGGTGTGTTAAGTCATTTATTATTTATAACACAAATATAGAAGATAAACAGCTGTACATTCTGCACCAGAGCCGACTTGTAAGTGTGTGCTTCGAGTTAAAGTGAGAAAGTGCGCGTCAGGGTTACCTTGAGAGAGTCGAAGCAGGCAATGACGCGGCCGTTCTCCACATGGCAGGTGCGAGAGGGGTGTGCAAACTTGCACTCGGTGTCAGAACGCGAGCAGGAGCCTCTCTGGAACTCGCGACACACCTCTAGCGTCAGCCACTTGGTGTCCCGGCCTACAGCAACGTTGACTGCCATAATGAATGGGTGGTTAGGGTCGAGTTAAAGGTCGTTTGGGGGTAAGAAGGTCAAAAGCGCACGTAGCAGGACCAAAAAAAAAAATCACTGTGCCACAGCACAAAAAACACTCAGTCTCTGGTAAAAGCAATGGGACATGCTCTAATGTTCAGACAGAATGGCAAAAACTGTTAAAAACAACAATGAAGAATCTATGACTCTGCGTCTTCCATAGGAGCTAGAGAGCAGAGCAAAAGGCAGGCGTGTCCAGGAGAAGGATGCTGAGGCAGAGCAGGTCACTCAGGCATGCTGCAATGGCTTCTTGACTGCTTCACTCAGACCGAGGCACTAAAAGTGCAGACAGACACGATCATCTGGGCTGCAGTGGCCGTCCCGTCTCATAAAACCACTCTCTTTTCTACATAAAATTACTTTATCCACTTTTCCCCCACCCTCGGATTCCTAAAGGCCTCCGTCCTGCTGCGGCAACAGAAACGTTTTCTAAAGATGCTCACATTTCCAGAAAACAGAAGAAGAAGAAAAGGCTTTGTGACTAAAATGAAGTGTGTTGGGTACAAAAGAAGAAATTAATCGACTGTCCTTGTATTAACAGGATGATTCTGCGAGCGAGGTGGGGGTCGAGCTGGCTTGGGATCGAGGAACAGCAAATGGGCCGATTGACTGTTTGCCTGTCAGAGTGAAATACGGCCTGGGTCAAGGCCAAACGCAATCGCAGATACACTTACACAGGCAAGCAGTCAGGTCTGTGGGGAACAGTAGCGTGGGAAAAAAAGCATGCGCCGGCACGAGGCTGCTGCAGCATCCAGCACATCCAGGCACTTTGTGGTGATGCGCGTCCAGTGCCTACTACTTGAGTCGCATTCTTGTCCCTCCAGTGTCTCTTCTCCTCATCGTAGCCCTCCACGGTCTCCTTTAGTTCCTCTGAAGCACAACCTGTCTTTCAACAAAAAGAGGGGGGAAAAAAATTACAAAAATAAGAAGTAACAAGCCAAAATATTTGACTCAAAAACAAGCTCTGCAACCTTCATAAGAGAGGATCTGCTGAATAAACTGGCAGATAAAGAAAGCTATAGAAATGAAATAGTGGAAGCCGATGCATAGAAGCTAAAGTATTTACACTGCAAACCTGCAAGTCTGGGATACAGAGAGGGACAGGCAGAGAGAGAGAGCAAGCGAGAGAATGAAAGCGCATGGTCGAGAGTGCATGAGAGAGAGAGAGAGAGAGAGAGAGAGAGAGAGAGAGAGAGGCAGAGGAGGTGTGCAGGCTGGAGGCAGGCAGGCAGCAATGCACAGGAAAGGGCAGACTGTGTCTTGATTAAGAGATACAGGGAGGGAGGGAGGGAAAAGGAGGGGGAGAGAAAGAGTGAGAGAGCGCCGTCACTTTATGACCAGTAGAGTATGCAAGAACAACAAGTTGGTATCAGATATGATGGTGCTGATCAATCAACTGAAGGGAGAGAGAGTTCAGAACGTGCACATTCCGCAAAATATATATATATATATATATAAAAAGAGAAGAGGAAGGGAAAGCCTTGCCCTCGCAACGGCAGCTGCTCAACGCTCAGTGATGTGACAGCCAATCAGTGATTGCTTTGCAAACAGGCTGAGTGGGCAGCAGCCAATGAGGAGCAGAGTTACGCATTGACAGGCTTCCTTTCCTCTCCTGCCTCCTCTGCAAGAGACAGTCAGTGCATGTGCTCTTGGGCTTGACTGTAAAACGAACAAAAGCACGTCTGCCTCTTTTTTTTCCCCCCCGACAAGCTTTATGGGGAAGAGTTTCTGCACTGGTGTACCGACAATATATGCCATCACCACACAGCCCGAGTGTCTTACACACACGATGGTAAAGTTTCTCAGTATTACAAATCTTTAAGCTATTCAAAGAATTAGACAAATCATGGCTAAAGTAATACAGAGAGAAGCATGATCGTCTAAATCCATGAGCTCAACACAAGACATGGGAGGAACAGTGGGAGCGAGTTGGAGTGTGTGCGCGTGCATGTTCGTGTCATGGGTGGTTTAACAGCTGACATTCAGTCTGCAGAGAAGAAGAATCAGTGCTGTAATACAGAGGAAGGTGGGCGACAGTGAGAAGAACTGACGAGCTAAGAGTAAATCTGCGTGTTCGTGCCAATAGGGATCTAAACGTTTGTAAACAAACTCTCCAAACTGTATACGATGTTAATATGATGAGTGGTCGATGATTGTTATTGAAACAATTGCTATTAACTACATTTACGAGACTGTCCAATTCTGTTGAGTTCAAGCCACTCTGAGAATAGTAAAATAATGCCATGTTACCATGGTAACACTTAACATTAAGGTCCCGTTAATGAGCATAAAGTTAGAAGAAATCCGCCCTCTGCATTTAACACATACATGCAAGTGAGCGATGAGCGCGCGCACACACCCTAAGCAGTGGGCAGCTAAGCTACAGCGCTCGGGGAGCAGTTGGGGGTTAGTTGCTTTGCTCAAGGGCACTTCAGTTCAAGGCCAACCCATGTTAACCTAACCTGCATGTCTTTGGACTGTGGGGGAAACCGGAGCACCCAGAGGAAACCCATGCAGACACGGGGAGAACATGCAAACTCCATACAGAAAGGCTCCCGTCAGCCGCTGGGCTCGAACCCAGAACCTTCCTGCTGTGAGGAGAGGAGACAGCGCTAACCGCTACACCACCATGTACAGTTAACATTATACAACAGTTAGCACTGGTCCACTATTTTGATTGGTCGAGTGTTGCTGATACAGTATTCCACATAACCGCATTGGGCTGTTTCACTGTGTGCATCACTCCGCTCATCTGGGTCCTACATGTAAAATTCCACTTCCTAGTTCGAAATGGTTACTATGGTAGTGTTCGCAACATCACAAGTGCACATGACAAAATGTACTTTTCAGGAACATAACTTTTGACTTTAGAAGAAAAAAAAATATATATATATTTTTTTAAATCTCATCAGACGAAGCTGAAAAGAAAGAAGGGATGCTGTTTTCCCGAATCATTTTTAACGGGAATGTGCAAATCAATGTGAGCTAGCCAGCCGATTTGCTATAAAGTGAGTGTGGCTTCTTAGGGATCGATTTCCGCTCGCGGAGCAAAAATAAAACAGGACATTTGGCCATATTGTGTCCACAATGTCATTTACTCGATATTCATTTCTTGTTTATAGAACTGCTGTATAAAAGCAATATCACACCAAAGGGAGTGCGGTTGTACTGAAGAGCAGTATGATATACGAATACGATACACAGTACAACAGCACTCCCTTTCAGAGGATATTGCTTAATTAACAAACTAGAAAATTCATTCGCACGTTAAAGGTGTCATTTCACGACAAACCGTTTAATACTGGCTCTTTTTGAAATACCATAGGTCACTCCGAGTTGCATATGCATGCTGCACGTGA